>CM018692.1:55445852-55837168 GCA_009363875.1 Mikania micrantha
TGGCCACGCAGAATCAGCGCGCGTGAGTCTGATCCAAAACGAGGTCATTAGCAGCTGGCGTTTGCAAATGAAATAGATTAAGTAGTCGCTGGCACCCGAATGTAATTGAGTACGAGCGGTTAGAAATAGAACAGATCTGCATTTAAGATCTCACACACCCAACTAGATTAACTGAAAAAAAAAAAGACTCAAAAACTAACTTGATTAATAATTATAATGACTAAATTGAAAGAAAAAAAATCTTTTTGTGAAAAAAGATTTAAAAAAAAAAAATTTTAATTTTTTTTGTGTTATTAACTTTAAATATTTACAAATTGAATTATTTAATTACAAATTTACAAAAATTTCAAAAATTTTATTTAAAATTTAAAGATTTATTCGAAGTTTGACTAGACTATATACAAGACTTAAATTTTAAAAATTAAAAACTAAAGGTGCCAGCCTGACATACCCACACTTAGAACAACACATTGTCCTCAATGTGGATTCAGAACTTGCGATAAAAAAATGAAAAGTAAATTTACAAAAGGTTAGAAACGACTCCCTGATATACGTTAGACGTGTCGTAAATAGAGTTGTGCACCTTTCAGTATATACAACATACAACTCAAACAAACAATTATTAATACAACATCAATAGAATTACAATTTTCATAACAACATTAAGAATACAACAAATGAATTACATAATTGAACACTTATACACAACAACCATAATTTACAAACATTTACAATAAATTAAACAACCAACACATGACATTAAAATACACAACCATAATAACAACATAAATATAAATATAACCACAACATCACAAAATAAAAGAAATCAAACATGCCAAAATAAAAATATGCTACAGAATCTGTCTGAATACAAAGAAAAGAAAAATACATCATCTAAGCTACATACAACTAATCCGCATCCTCCCCATCCTCGGGCTCTGTGTCAGTGTCGTCCTCGGGCTCTGTGTCAGTGTCGTCCTCGGGGTCGGAGGGGGCAATGGAATGTCGTCTATCCTCTGGATGACATATCGGAGGGTAAGACGAGGAGGCAAAGGAGGTCGTCATGAGGCGTCACGGGCCGGTCTCTCCCTACGATGCAAGATACGGTGCGTAGATGGCGGAGGGACCGGGGGCTCAGGAGCAGGAGGATCCACCAGCATAGTCGCCCGTCAGAGTGGTACATCCCACGTGACCATCCCCGACGTCTGCATATCACGCAACGCGTATGGCGTCGTCTCGGGGCCGATAATAAGATGCTCCACTGGGTACCTGTCGAACACCCGTAGACGATTCGCTAAACGGCAGACGTAGGGGCCCATGTCAAGGCGTGCAGTATGGCCTCACCGACGAGGTCTTGCAAATGATGTAAGCAATATAGTAACGACGTTCGCCGGGTGGCGACCATGAATGGAATACAAGCAAAAGAGGTCAAAATAGCTGTAACATCACTGTACTTCTGGTCGTTCGTACATCCGTACATCCGTATGACTGTACTGTTATGACCTGAGATTTATTATTATTAATGATAATGAACTATCTATTGATATTATTGATGATTATCACTGTTATTGGTATACATGCTTAGAACATATTATTATACGCGTAAACCATGGTTTTAGTTGTAACTCAACTAAACAGAACCAGAAAGTTTATCGCAGTTATATCACAGATGATATGGAGATTGGTTGGAATGAGAAGAGAGTTAGTGTGTTTTGTTGGTTGCTAAACATAGTCAAGGACACATGGTCATGGTTTATCGAAATAGTGGGACGGTGTAGGGGAGGTTGCGATCTACCTCTGCATATGCCCTATACATATGCATATTTCGGTCTATCATGATGTGTCAGTGACTCTCGGTTTAGTGGGTTTTGGTTTGGGAATTATAATAGTAAAGATATAAAATAATAAAACAATTACGCGATAGTGAGGTTACGAACATTATTTAAACGCGAATATTAATTCGGAAATATTAAACCTAATAATATTCGCGTGGGTGACGATTCACACGAATATAGTTGTTGGGAATAATATTCTGAAACAATATTCCACAAATCCTAAATCGAATCGAAATACATTACGAACGATGGATTCGTAAAGGTGACGATCATTACGACTACGTACGCAAGTAATGCATTTCGACGAGATAAATTAAATAATATTTGGTGATATTAACTTAATAGATGAAAACTAAAAACGTTTATTAGGAATTACAACCTAAAACAAAAATGAACAAATTAATTTATTGATTTAATAAAAAAAACGGAGACCTTATATTTAAACGATTTTAATTGAAAACTATTTTATTAGAAACAAAACTTATTCATTTAAATGTTTTACCTTTCAAATACGTTTAACGAGTAGAACCGAGCAATTTATAAATTGTATCGTGATAAAAACGAGACCGAACACGCGGGGAATACCCGGACTATAAAACCCATGACTATAAAACCCATGATCTTCTTCTTCCTCCTCACTTGGAAAGAGTCATTCTCTCTGTAAAAACCCCAAGTTCGTCACTTTCTCTCTCTAGACCTTCTCTCTACAATAACTTCATCATCTCTTCATCATTTTGGATGATTCTTGTCCTAAATCGACCACGCAGCTGAGTAGATCAGAGATCACGCGAAGAAATCTAGATTTGGATCAATATTTTGAGGTAAAACTAAAGCTCTATTCTCGGTTTTGTTGGAGATCTCGAAATCTGTAACTTGTTAATGTTTTAACCGAACAAAACCCATAGATGAGTTAATATAAAAGAGTAGGATCGTGGGTATAGGTCTGTAACAGGTAGGAACCGTCGGGGATGATGATGAGAGGTTCAAGTTGCAGGGTTCGTGGGAAAGGAGTGCTGTCGGCCGAACCCTGTGCCACCATCAAGACCGAACCTATTCCACCGAACCTTTGCCTGTTGGCCGAACCTTCCTTGGCCCAGCGAACCTATACCATGCAGAACCCTAGCCAACGAACCTTTGGCTTCTACGAACCCTGCATGTGCCGAACTATAGGAACCAGACGAACCCTTGGGCGAAAACCCTAACAGCGAACCTATCTTAGCCCAGCCGAACCTTGGGTTGTGCGAACCAAGGGACAAACTCGTTTGGACTGGTCACGAACCTTCTTTCCTTGGGCGAACCAATTGCATTTGGCTGAACCCTTCATGTTTATGGGCCGAGCCTTTCATATTCATTTAGCCGAACCCTGGGAACTTTCCTTGAACGAACCTAGGGGCGAACCTCTAGAGTTAGCCGAACCTAGAGGATTTGTAAGCAAAAGGTTCGCTGGTCTGATGGATTCCGAACATGAACTAGTATAAATTGTGATAAAACAAGGTGTAACGAGACTTCCATATACATGCATGAATATAAATGATGAGCACATTTGAATTAATAAAATAAGATTTATGTTATGGGATTTTGAATAATGTTAAACTTTTAAAGCAAAGAAAGTGGATATGATCTCTTAGAAACTTGAATTGGGTTTTAATAACTAACTTAAGGTGGTCAAATAAGTTAAGCATGCAAAAAGGGGTATACGCAACGGGGTACACAAGTGTATAATATTATTATCCTTACAACTTGTAAATCTTAGCAATAATAATTAAAATCATCATATAATTGATGATTTAAAACTAACTAGTTTGAATTATAAATTAATGATGACTAATTATGAATTTCTAGTTGAATCATGTAAGTTAGGTGAAACAAACTAAGTTAATGTCACGATTAATATTGAAAGAAAACAAGTACGTATAATTAACTCAAATGAAATACAAATACTTATGAACCCGAAACACATGATAACTACAGGTAATTGAGTTGTTGTGGATTTGTATACGCGAGCGCGCATTTTACGAACCCACTGATTCTAAGGATTCAGGTGAGTTCTCATAACCTCCCTTTCTTTTAAACTGTTTTGTTTTAAAACTCGGAGGTGAAACATGTATACCAATTTTATAAATATTATTTTGATAACACAAGGAATGATACATGTTTATCAATAAGATATTCATATTATGGATTATCATTATTATAGATTATCACTTATTACTATACATCCGTGTAACATTGTCATTGACTCTGGTCAATAACAATGATTACATGAATTGCCACTTGGATTATCACAACTCCGTGAAACATTGCAATTGACCTTGGTCAATTGCATTGGTTTCATGTATTGTCACGTGGATAGCTTTCACTCCATGGATCATGTTTTTAACTTATGTTAATTACATAATGTCCATGTATAGTCACGGATATCATTTGAGAATATTGATGTTGAGATTGGTTGAATGGTTATGTGTTTGATTATCTATTATTGACTATGATTATCTCTGATTGTCTATGACTGAATTGATATGTGATTATGTTTGTTTATGTGTTTGATTGATTGTATTGGGATATGTATTGGATTGTCACACAGGTACTCTTGTGGATGTCCTCAGAAAGACCATAAGTTCTTATACTCATTTTATCTAACTTTTTATAAAATCTTTTCAAAATACAAACTTTTATACTCAATTTATAAAACATTTTTTAAGTATAAAAACTTATGATTACTCACCAACTACTTAGTAGTTGACACTTGATTTCTTTACATGTTTCAGGTGATGAAGCTAAGTAGGTTGGAGAAGATGAATTCTCACTTTTGGACATCATCACATAGGATCTTGGACTTAGGTAATTAACTAAAATTCTGGCGATTAGAGTTTAGTTAGTTTAGCTAATTCTTTTGTGTAATTGATGTATTTAATTCATGATGAACATGATTTTTGTGTAAAATTTTTTGGTTTGATTGATATGTGATGGTATGTATTTAGATGCCCACGAGCTTTTGAACAATCTACACATCTCTCATGGCATCCCGACGTTTCCGCCATCGGTCGGGGTGTTACAGATTGGTATCAGAGCCTGGGTTATAGGGAATTAGGTTACTAGAAATGGTTGACCTAGTCTATAACTGTAGGATACCCTAGTATGAAGTAATTTCATACACTAGTGAGTATATTCAGGATTTCATGCTTATGTATTTATTACATGTTAACTGAACTCCTGTTATACATCTAAATTATACATATTGCTTACTTGTTTACTTGTGCCCTAATGATTCGATAAGGACATGCACGTGGTGTATCATAAAGGTGGTGGGATGTTGGCTAGGGCAGTTGCGACTGACCCTTACATATGCCCTATATATATACCATTTACGGTACATTAGGTGGATGTCAGTATTGAAGAATGTGGGAACTACCCGTTTGGGAATTATCTGCTTAGGAAATTAACTGCTTAGGAATTATCTGCTTTAGGGAACTATTTGTCTGATCTATAAACTCCAGGCAAGGAAACACTCGTGGTATACTACAAAGGTGGTGGGACGGTGGCTAGGGCAGTTGCGACTGACCCTTACATATGCCCTATACATATACCATTTGTAGTATATTGGGGGTCTCTCAGTGTCAGGAACTCAGGATATTATTAGGAATTGCTTTAAGGTTATGGTTGATGGATGTTGATGGTATGTTTGCTGGATTGGTTTGGATTGACTCATGGATGATCACACTTGATGAACACTTATAAACTCATTTATAAACACACTTATCGGACACGTAGGGTGCATAGGATCAACGAATTATACGAACGATTAAGTAATGGATTGTAAGACTTGGGTGATGATATAGACACTTGGGGATAATATAAACGCATAGTGATGATACTAACTCTAGTGATGGTATGGACACTTGATGAGAATAAATTATAAGGAGAATATGAACACTTAGTGACAATAAGAGCACTCAGTGATGATATGAACCCTTATTGATGATTATGGACATTGGGATTTGGTATGAAACTTAGTGAACTTAGACATTAGGGGAACTTTAATGTCAGGTGAACTTAGACATTAGGTGAACTTAGAAATAGGTAAACCTACATGTCAGGTGAACTTAGACATTAGGCGAACCTAATTGTCCAAGGGAACTGGAGACCACTTCACTCAAAATTATCCAATCTAGGATAAGGTTTGTGAAGTGAGACTATGGTAAGATACATGATACACTCTAAGTGCTAACAAGGGCGTAATCGTGGTGCAATGGAACGGTGGTGGGACGGTGTAGGGGAGATTGCAATCTACCTCTGCATATGCCCTATATATAAGCTTGTTGCATTGCATCGGGAGGTTGTCGGTGTTGGTATAGGGTGGAGAATGTATGAAACTTAGGAATAGTTAGTTAATATTAGTTTTGACCAACTAGGACACTTAGTATAATTCTAGGAAATTTAAAATTTTTATGAGTTTAATGACAGATAGGAGAAAAATATAATTCCTATATGTAATCTTAACTGTCTAATGAACTCATTTGACCATTGTTTGTATGACTTACGTTTTAAACGGTAGTAACATGTTTCTAATTTCCTCATAAACATGCCGCCACGCCGTCACAACGGAGACGATACGAACTCAGAGGATGCTAACGGTAATGCCAACTTAGGCATACAAGAGTTAGAAAATCTTATCTCTGGATTGGTGACTCAACTGACTCAAGCCAATCAGTCTCTCACTCAGAACAGAGGTGGTGCAAACCTGCCAACTTGCACGTTCAAGCACTTCAACTCCTGTAACCCACTGAAGTTTACAGGTTATGAGTCAGCCATTGGTCTACTACAGTGGTTCGAGAGTATGGAGAACACTTTCTTCAACAGCGATTGCCCCGAGAACCTGAATGTTCGTTATGCCACTAGTGTTTTCCAAAAGAGAGCACTAACATGGTGGAATGGGGAGAAACGAACTAGGGGAGTTGATGCTGCCTTAGCGCTAACATGGAAAGAGGTCAAGGACATGATGACCACTGAATTTTGTCCTCGTAGTGAGATGAGGAAGCTTGAGACTGAGTTTTGGGAACTCAAGCAGGACAGCGGGGAGAATGTAATATACAATACTCAGTTCCATTAGTATAGCTTGCTGGAGCCTCATCTTGTGACACCTTTGGAGAGAGCCATAGAGAAGTATATCGGCGGTTTGCCGATGCAGATTCAGGATACTGTCTACGGAAGCAACCCCAAAACACTTGAGGCTACTATTCGTTTATCTGCCACACTGACTGATAACAATGTCAAAGCTGGAACACTCACAAGGAAAGGGACGAAGAAAACTGAAGGGAAATCTACTGCAAAAGAAAAAAAGACTGAGGTCAAGACTGAAGCTGCTAGTTCATCTAAAAGCAGCAACAAAAAGAGAAAGACGAGGAATTTCATGGTCACTGGTCCTGCTGTTAAGTCTGTGCAGCAATCATCCAACAACACCATTGCCAGAAATTACACTGGGAATACTCCCCAATGTAATACCTGCCGATACCATCACGCACCTAACTTGCCTTGTCGTGTATGCAACAACTATGACAAGTATGGTCAATATGCCAATGTCTGTCGGAGTGCTCCGCAAGCACAAAGGATGCAACATGCACCGCTTGCACTGCCAACTCCTCAAGCACAACCAATTCCAGCTGTACCCGTTCGCCAGGTACCTCCTGCACAGGCAAGAGCCTGTTACGAGTGTGGTGAAGTGGGTCACTTCAGGAATCAGTGCCCAAAGTTGACCGGGAACAATCAGCGGGTGGCAAGAGGCCGAGCGTTCCAACTGAATGCTCCAGCTGCTCAAGCCAACCAGGACGTGGTCAACGGTACGTTTCTGATCAACAACTCTTATGCATCTGTCTTATTTGATCCTGGTGCCGATAGGAGTTTCGTTTCATATGATTTTGAATGCATGCTTGGTAGAACACGTACATATTTAGATAAACCGTTTAACGTGGAGGTGGCTGACGGAAACACTATTGATATTGACACCGTTATTATTGGATGTACTGTGAACTTAAGTGATCACGTCTTCCCAATTGATCTCATACCTATGCATCTTGGTAGCTTCGATGTTATCATAGGCATGGATTGGTTAGCCACCCACAAAGCGGAGATTGTATGTCATGAGAAATACATTCGTATTCCTTTACCTTCGGGTGAAATCTTAAGAGTTTTTGGATAAACTTCTAGTAAAGGTCTTAAGCTGATGTCTTGCACTAAAGCACACAAGTACCTTAGGAAGAAATGTATAGCATTCTTAGCGCACATTGTGGAGAAGAAAGAGAAAGGAAAGAGCATTGAGGATGTTCCCGTAATCTGAGATTTTCCTGAAGTATTTCCAAATAATTTGCCGGGTCTTCCACCAGAACGTCAAGTAGAGTTTCGCATTGACTTAGTACCTGGTGCGAACCCTGTCGCCAAAGCTCCTTACAGACTTGCGCCTTTGGAGTTGCAAGAATTGGCGAGCCAACTGCAAGAACTGACTGATAAAGGATTCATTCACCCGAGCCATTCGCCATGGGGTGCACCGGTCCTATTTGTCAAGAAGAAGGACGGGTCATTCCGAATGTGCATCGACTACCGCGAATTAAACAAACTCACAATTAAGAATGGATATCCACTACCGCGCATCGATGATCTCTTCGATCAGCATCAAGGCTCGGCATGGTTTTCCAAGATCGATCTGAGGTCTGGGTATCATCAGCTTCGCGTACATGATGATGATATTCCCAAGACGGCTTTTAGAACAAGATATGGCCATTATGAATTTTTTTGGTAATGCCGTTCGGCGTTACCAATGCACCTGCGGTTTTCATGGATCTCATGAACCGTATCTGCAGGTCATACTTGGATAAGTTTGTGATTGTGTTCATTGACGATATTTTGATATACTCAAAGACCAAGGAAGAGCACGAGAAACACCTTACGTTGGTTCTGGAGATCCTAAGAGAGGAGCGACTGTATGCCAAATTCTCTAAATGTGAATTTTGGCTTAAGGAAGTTCAATTCTTGGGACACATAGTCAATGAAAATGGTGTTCACGTAGATCCAGCAAAGATTGATGCGATGAAGAATTGGAGTACACCGAAGACACCGACAAAGATTCGATCGTTTCTTGGACTCGCCGGTTACTATCGGCGGTTCATCTCGAATTTCTCTAGGATTGATGTTCCACTCCCTTCTTTGAATCAGAAGAATAAACCTTATGAGTGAGGACCAAAGCAAGAAGAGACGTTTCAGACTTTGAAGAAGAAACTTTATGATGCTCCTGTCTTGACACTGCCTGATGGAAATGAGGATTTTGTGGTATACTGTGATGCATCCAACCTAGGTCTCGGCTGTGTTCTCATGCAACGGGGAAAGGTTGTGGCATATGCATCAAGGCAACTAAAGATTCATGAGAAGAACTACACTACACACGACTTAGAACTTGGTGCAGTCGTGTTTGCCTTGAAGATATGGAGACATAATCTTTATGGCACTAAGTGTGTAGTATTCACTGATCATAAAAGCTTACAACACATTCTCAATCAGAAAGAACTTAATATCAGACAACGGAGATGGGTTGAACTGCTGAAGGATTATGACTATGAAATTCGCTACCATCCTGGTAAAGCGAATGTAGTAGTAGATGCGCTTAGTCGCAAAATTCAAGTTCAGATTCATAGTGTCCGAGTGCACACTAACCTCCGTAATGATGTTCTCACAGCCCAACAACAATCATTGGCTCAAGATAACTTGAAAAAAATGAGATGTCTTGCGGGGCTGAGATTTTATTGGAAACTAAGGATGATGGGTTGATGTACTATTTGAATCGGTTGTGGATACCGAACAGGGGTGATCTTAGGATGGTGATTATGGATGAAGCTCATAAGTCACGTTATTCAATCCATCCGGGTTCTGATAAGATGTATCAAGACCTTAGGGACTTGTACTGGTGGCCTGGAATGAAGGATATTGCTGAGTATGTGTCTAAGTGCCTTAACTGTGCCAAAGTCAAGGCAGAACACCAGCGACCTTCAGGATTGTTATTAGAATCAGAAATACCGACGTGGAAGTGGGAGAATATCTCTATGGATTTCATTACTAAACTTCCACGAACCGCAAATGGCAAGGATAGTATATGGGTGATAGTTGATAGATTAACCAAGTCGGCTCATTTCATACCGATACGCGAAACGTACCCTGTGCGGAAGTTAGCTCGTATCTACATTGATGAGATCGTTAGCCGACATGGTATTCCCTTGAGCATAATATCGGATCCTGATGCTCGTTTCATGGCACGATTTTGGGATCACTTCATGAAGCCTTTGGAACAAGATTGGATCTTACCACTGCCTATCATCCTCAAACGGATGGGCAGACGGAGCGAACAATTCAAACATTGGAAGACATGTTGAGAGCTTGTGTCATCGACTTCGGTGGCAATTGAGATAGCCATTTACCATTGGTTGAGTTCTCGTATAACAACAGTTATCACGCGAGCATTGGTATGGCACCGTTTGAAGCTCTTTGTGGCTAGAAATGTCGGTCACCTATTTGTTGGACCGAGGTCGGCGAATCGCAGATCACTGGTCCCGAGATTATTCAGGAGACGACTGACAAGATCCGCCAGATCCGCGACAATCTGTTAGCTGCACGCAGTCGACCGAAGAGTTATGCGGATAAACGACGAAAACCTTTGGAGTTTGAAGTGGGAGATATGGTATTGCTTAAAGTGTCGCCTTGGAAGGGCGTTGTCCGATTCAGGAAGAAAGGGAAGCTTGCTCCACGTTATGTTGGCCCTTTTAAGATCCTTGAACGGATCGGGAAGGTTGCCTACAAATTGGAACTTCCTCCTGAACTTAGCAATGTGAACCCGACGTTTCACATGTCCAATCTAAGATAGTGCTTAGCTGATCAGGATCTTCAAGTACTACTCGATGACATTCGCATCGATGATACCATGCATTTTGTTGAAAGACCAGTGGAGATAATGGATCGTGAGGTTAAAAAGCTCAAACGCAGTAGAATTCCAATTGTCAAAGTACGTTGGGAATCGAAGCGGGGTCCAGAATTCACCTGGGAGCGGAAAGATCAGATAAAGCTTAAGTAACCACATTTATTTACTACGGTCACTCCAAGTTGAATTTCGGGACGAAATTCCTTTTACTAGGGGAGACTGTAACATCACTGTACTTACAGTCGTTCGTACATCCGTACATCCGTACGACTGTACTGTTCTGACCTAAGATTTATTATTATTAATGATAATGAACTATCTGTTGATATTATTGATGATTATCACTATTATTGGTATACATGCTTAGAACATATTATTATACGCGTAAACGATGGGAAGTTTTAGTTGTAACTCAACTAAACATAACCAGAGAGTTTATCGCAGTTATATCACAGATGATATGGAGATTGGTTGGAATGGAAGAGAATTAGGAGTTAGTTGTTGTTTGGTTGCTAAACATAGTCAAGGACACATGGTCATGGTTTATCGAAATAGTGGGACGGTGTAGGGGGGTTGCGATCTACCTCTGCATATGCCCTATACATATGCACATTTCGGTCTATCATGGATGTGTCAGTGACTTGGTTTAGTGGGTTTTGGTTTGGGAATTATAATAGTAAAGATAATAAAATAATACAAACAATTACGCGATAGTGAGGTTACGAACGTTATTTAAACGCGAATATTAATTCGGAAATATTAAACCTAATAATATATTCGCGTGGGTGACGATTCACACGAATATAGTTGTTGGGAATAATATTCTAAAACAATATTCCACAAATCCTAAATCGAATCGAAATACATTACGAACGATGGATTCGTAAAGGTGACGATCATTACGAATACGTACGCAAGTAATGCATTTCGACGAGATAAATTAAATAATATTTGGTGATATTAACTTAATAGATGAAAACTAAAAACGTTTATTAGGAATTACAACCTAAAACAAAAATGAACAAATTAATTTATTTATTTAATAAAAATAAACGGAGACCTTATATTTAAACGATTTTAATTGAAAACTATTTTATTAGAAACAAAACTTATTCATTTAAATGTTTTACCTTTCAAATACGTTTAACGAGTAGAACCGAGCAATTTATAAATTGTATCGTGATAAAAACGAGACCGAACACGCGGGGAATACTCGGACTATAAAACCCATGATCTTCTTCTTCCTCCTCACTTGCAAAGAGTCATTCTCTCTCTAAAAACCCCAAGTTCATCACTTTCTCTCTCTAGACCTTCTCTCTACAATAACTTCATCATCTCTTCATCATTTTGGATGATTCTTCTCCTAAATCGACCACGCAGCTGAGTAGATATTATTTTGAGGTAAAACTAAAGCTTTATTCTCGGTTTTGTTGGAGATCTCGAAATCTGTAACTTGTTAATGTTTTAACCGAACAAAACCCTTAGATGAGTTAATATAAAAGAGTAGGATCGTGGGTATAGGTCTGTAACAGGTAGGAACCGTTGGGGATGATGATGAGAGGTTCAAGTTGCAGGGTTCGTGGGAAAGGAGTGCTGTCGGCCGAACCCTGTGCCACCGTGAAGACCGAACATGTTACACCGAACCTTTGCCTGTTGGCCGAACCTTCCTTGGCCCAGCGAACCTATACCATGCAGAACCCTAGCCAACGAACCTTTGGCTTCTACGAACCCTGCATGTGCCGAACTATAGGAACCAGACGAACCCTTGGGCCAAAACCCTAACAGCGAACCTATCTTAGCCCAGCCGAACCTTGGGTTGTGCGAACCAAGGGACAAACTCGTTTGGGCTGGTCACGAACCTTCTTTCCTTGGGAGAACCAATTGCATGTGGCCGAACCCTTCATGTTTATGGGCCGAGCCTTTCATATTCATTTAGCCGAACCCTAGGAGCTTTCCTTGAAAGAACCTAGGGGCGAACTTCTTGAATTAACCGAACTTAGAGGATTTATAAGCAAAAGGTTCGTTGGTCTGATGGATTCCGAACATGAACTAGTATAAATTGTGATAAAACAAGGTGTAACGAGACTTCCATATACATGCATGAATATACATGATGACCACCTTTGAATTAATAAAATAAGATTTATGTTATGGGATTTTGAATAATGTTAAACTTTTATAGCAAAGAAAGTGGATATGATCTCTTAGAAACTTAAATTAGGTTTTAATAACTAACTTAAGGCGGTCAAATAAGTTAAGCATGCAAAAAGGGGTATACGCAACGGGGTACACAAGTGTATAATATTATTATCCTTACAACTTGTAAATCTTAGCAATAATAATTAAAATCATCATATAATTGTTGATTTAAAACTAACTAGTTAGAATTATAAATTAATGATGACTAATTATGAATTTCTAGTTGAATCATGTAAGTTAGGTGAAACAAACTAAGTTAATGTCACGATTAATATTGAAAGAAAACAAGTACGGATAATTAACTCAAATGAAATACAAATACTTATGAACCCGAAATACATGATAATTACAGGTAATTGAGTTGTTGTGGATTTGTATACGCGAGCGCGCATTTTACGAACACACTGATTCTAAGGATTCAGGTGAGTTCTCATAACCTCCCTTTCTTTTAAACTGTTTTGTTTTAAAACTCGGAGGTGAAACATGTATACCAATTTTATAAATATTATTTTGATAACACAAGGAATGATACCTGTTTAACAATATGATATTCATATTATGGATTATCATTATTATAGATTATCACTTATTACTATACATCCGTGTAACATTGTCATTGACTCCGGTCAATAACAATGATTACATGAATTGCCACTTGGATTATCACAACTCCGTGAAACATTGCAATTGACCTTGGTTAATTGCATTGGTTTCATGTATTGTCATGTGGATAGCTTTCACTCCATGGATCATGTTTTTAACTTATGTTAATTACATAATGTCCATGTATAGTCACGGATATCATTTGAGAATATTGATGTTGAGATTGGTTGAATGGTTATGTGTTTGATTATCTATTATTGACTATGATTATCTCTGATTGTCTATGACTGAATTGATATGTGATTATGTGTTTGTTTATGTGTTTGATTGATTGTGTTGGGATATGTATTGGATTGTCACACAGGTACTCTTGTGGATTTCCTCAAAAAGATCATAAGTTCTTATACTCATTTTACCTTAACTTTTTATAAAATCTTTTCAAAATACAAACTTTTGTACTCAATTTATAAAACATTTTTTAAAGTATAAAAACTTATGATTACTCACCAACTACTTAGTAGTTGACACTTGATTTCTTTACATGTTTCAGGTGATGAAGCTAAGTAGGTTGGAGAAGATGAATTCTCACTTTTGGACATCATCACATAGGATCTCTGACTTAGCTAATTAATTAAAATTCTGGCGATTAGAGTTTAGTTAGTTTAGCTAATTCTTTTGTGTAATTGATGTATTTAATTCATGATGAACATGATTTTTGTGTAAACATTTATTTGGTTTGATTGATATGTGATGGTATGTATTTAGATGCCCACGAGCTTTTGAACAATCTACACATCCCTCGTGGCATCCCGACGTTTCTGCCATCGGTCGGGTGTTACAATAGCTCACCTTGTCCTTGCCAGAATGGCGTAGAATCAAGTTGCTCGCAAGGATCCGATGAATGTATCGCAATAAGGGGTCACGGATCTGCGTAGCTAGCCACCGATCCGTGTGTGGAGGTACCGCTATCGTGCTCCATTAAGCAGTCATCTCATCTTCGGTGACGTACCCGGGCCTGGCTACCCGAAATACGCCCCGAATGAGGCCCTCAAATGCGCCGACGGCAACCTCCTCCCTAGAGTAGATGCCCATACTGACAACGAAGTCAGCAACACTCATGTTGTGTGTCGTTTGACCTAAGGCGAACGACACTACTCCAGGGGCAGTGAGGGAGATCACGTCGTAGCGGAAGGTGGATAAGAACTCCACCTTGAGCTCAGCGTAGCAGGTACGCCCATGGTGGAGTCACCATGGCATCGAACCCCTCTCCGCTGCCCAGCCGCTTGATGACTGCTCGGTCAAATCCACGGTGCTGGATCGTCTATAATCTCACGAGCGTAGTCATGTGAGAATACTCAAGCGTATCCGTAGCAAACTGTAAGAAGGTGTGGTCCAGAAGGGAGCGCAGCTACGGGTGGACTGGGTGAGCATGTGGGGGAGGGATAACTAATGGTGCAGAGTAGTGGATCTCGCGGGATGGCGGCGGCTGTCTCTGTGCCTGTGACTCTGCTGTGGTCAACCTCCTGGCCCTCTTGGCCCTCGAAGTGGATGCCTCAGCCATCTCTGCGATAATATACAACAAGAATATAGACAATATGTTACAAACTAACTACAAAACTAAATCCTAACTTATTATTGTTTTTATTTGAAAAATGTTTATTTATATACAAGTTTGGTTAGTTATGTTATGTATTTACCATTTTTGTTTATTAGGTAATTATTTTTTGTGATATACATATGTACAATGTGTTATTCTTTATTTATATGCAAATTTTTATTTTAGCATAAAGTTTATTTAATAATTTACAAATGTTATACATACATTATTTTTCATTTATTTCATGCAAGTATACATTTAAAAAATTTTATTTATGTTACAAGTATTATACATATATGTTGTTGAGTATTATTTATTTTACAAAATTTTCTTTATTAATTATTACAATACAATTGTTTGTATAAAATTTATTTTTGTACAACATTATTAATTCATGATATACAACTTATTTTATTTATATACTTAAGTAAATTTATTTAATCAATATTACAATGTATTTTCACAAGTGTATTATTTAAAATACAACATTTATTACTTTTATTTTACAAAAGAATTATTATGCATTTATTTTTATTGGTTACAACATATAATTTACATTTATTTTAAATTAACATTTACATTAGTATTTTTATACATAATATATATACATTTATTTGTTTATTTTATTGTATAAATACTTATTTATATTACAAGAGTATTCATTTATTTTTATTTTATTTTACATTAGTTTATTTTATTAGTTTTAAAATTATTCTGTTATTGAAAGAATTACATTATTATTATTTATAGTTTCTGTTTTTGTTTTTATTTATTTACTGATTACTGAAGAAAAATAAAATCAAAAGAAAAACAAAATCAAGGGTGAAAATTGGACCCGGGCACATAGACAGGACACCAGTTCTTGGCCCTAGGCTGTGTGCGTAGGGTTAAGGTGAAACGAGAAAAAGGGGTCAGCAATCTGAAGCATTCCCGATCCATTTTCCTATCAATCATCAACAATAATCAATCCCCAAATCAAATCTAACCTAACCTAGTCTAACCAATTTCTAATCTATTCTGAAAATCGAAAATTTAAAGGAAAGATAAAGGGGGTTTTACCGATACAATGTGAAGCGGTGGTGTATGGAGGTAGAAGGTGGCAGACGGCGGTCGGACGGTGGTGGACCGAAGTAGCAACAGGAGTGGTGGTGACTGGTGTACCGTGATGCTGACGCCGGTGACCGGAGGCACTTGTTGCTACTGGTGACGACCGGAGATGAAAACGACGGTAGTGACGATGACGAGTAGCGGCGGCGGTAGCTGGCGAAGCAGAGAGATGACGGCGGTCGGACGATGGGCTTGACAAAGAAGGAGATGAGGATGGTGATGAGCGTCTTCTGCGGTGGTGGTGCAGACAGATGGCGGCGAGTGGTGGTGATAGGTGGTTGTGTGGCAGATGGAGGTTGAACGGCGGCGAACGGTGAAGGTGAGCGCTTTAGGGTTTTCAGCATAGAAGAAGTGATGGGCTTGGTGATGACCGGTGGTTTTTATCGAATTGTTTTTAAATTTCTACAACCGCGTGCATCGCGCGAGACCAGTAACTGGGTTAAGGCGTTGCCCCTTAGACGAAACGATTCAAGTTCTGGCCTCCATCCGCGCGTATCGCCTGCTGCTGGCTCTCCGTGCCAGGCGTTCCGCCTAGGGTTCAACTTTCTATTTTTTAAGTGTTTTTTTTTCTGCTGCTAACTTAATTCTAAATAAAAGAAATCCTGAAAATTAAATTAATTAAAACTAAATTAATTCCTGCAGACTAAAATTTAATTTAACTAACTAACTAAAGTCTAATCAAATAAATAATTACTAAAGTAAAAACGAAAATCCAACTTACAATTTAAACTAAAGAAATTTAAATCTATGTTTTCAGTTCTGTTATTCCAAAGTCCAGCAATTGGTATTGAAGCCAAAGGATTTGGGCAGTGCAATGTGTTGCTACAATATACTCAGCTTCAGCGGTTGAATTTGACATTGATGTTTGCGTTTGCTTTGCCATGAGACCATGCAATTTGCAATGAACTGACATCCTCCTGAGGTAGACTTCCTGGTTAGTGAACATCCTGCATAATCAATGTCTGAAAAACCAACAAGCTTTCATGATTGATTAGCAGGATACCAAATACCAAGTATAGGGGTACCTTTTAGATATCTGAATATCCTCTTCACAAATGATAAATGGGATTTTTTTGGGGCAGATTGGTATCTTACACAGACACATGTGGCATACATGATATCTGGCCTTGATGCAGTGAGATACATCAAAGATTCAATCATGCACCTGTAGAGAGTTTGATTTACAGGTTCACCATTTTCATCTGGAGTTATTCCAGGTGCAGTTGCCATGGGGTAGAAATTAGTTTTCAATCGTTCATTTCAAATTTATTCAAAAGATCTTTTACATATATATACTAATGAATGAAAGTTCCATTAGGGATTTGTTTGACTTGGAGTCCAAAAAATGTTTTTAGTTCACTTAAAGCACTCATTTCAAACTTAGAAGACGTTAATTTTGAAAGTTGTTCACATAAGGAAGGTGGTTGATCCAAAAATAATGTCATCAACATAAATTTGGACCAGCAAAAATTCCTTATCTACCCTCTTAATGAACAAAGTCTTATCAATGGTTCCCTTAGAAAATTTATTTGAAAGAAGAAATTAAGAGAGAGTATCATACCATGCTCTTGGTGCCTGTTTTAAACCATATAGGGCTTTGTCTAATCTGCACACCCAGTCAGGATCATGAACATCATAAAACCCCGGTGGTTGAAACACATAGATTTCCTCCTTAATAGTTCCATACAAAATTGCACTTTTTATATCCATCTGAAATACCTTTATGTTGTGGGATATAGCAAATGCAAAGAAGAGACTTATAGCTTCAAGTCTAGCTATAGGGGCAAAGGTTTCATCATAATCAATGCCTTTCTTTTGGCAGTACCCTTGCACTACCAATCTGGCTATATTTTTTATTACAATGCCCCTTTCATCAGTTTTATTTCTAAATACCCATCTAGTTCCTATTGTGTATTTTCTTTTGGGCAAGGGGCAGAGAGTCCAAACGTTTTGTCTTTTAATGTAACACCTCAACGTGGCTAGGGCTGACGTGTCATTATTACAAAAATCAGAACAGTGCATATTCCCTATTTAATAAATTTAACCCAAATAAATACATAGTTTGACTAAAGGAATACCCATATCTAATTACATCACTTATTAACAAAATTAATTTAAACTCTTTAATCTCTTTATCTTCTCTTCACACATCCCCTGAATCCCATGTGTGCCTGTTATAAAAAGGAAGAAAACAACAAAAAGAAATACGGCTGAGCCAAAAATTGCTCAGTAATGGAAGAACAACAGTAGTGGTAGTGAAATCTGAAAAGGGTAACGATTATCGAAGTGGCGACGATCAATAGTAATGGATATAGTAAGATCAACAGAAACATTACAATTGTAAGGTTCATAGCAAAAAAAAAGATAACGAACATCATAATGAACTAACCGTACGATTAGCAACTACATCTAATCAGAACGAATACATATCAAATATGTCGTCTGGTAAGGAGACACCCATTTAAGCACAAAACAAAACAAAACAAATAGTGTACACGGACCCGTCGGCCTAATGTACCAAATGTGAGCTGTATGTGGACACACACCAACAGTCACCAAAATGAAACAATTATCCTACGACCAGTCCATACGCCTCTTCAAATTTCAGTATGTGCACAATTGTAATGTCAGAGTACTAAATAGAGACGCCGTGAACCAGTCACACTGTCACGGAAAGTGCTACGCCATTAATGCGCCAATGACGCACCGGTAGATACACCTATCGGAGGCTCTGCTCGGGTATCGGAATCGAAACAAATAAAGGTTACAACAAATCGAATATCTAAACCAAGGTCGCCTCAAATAATCTTATAAATCAATATAACGGAACATGCGATAATGAATACAAATTCTATAATTATATCGCATGCAAAACCAATTAGAATTAGAAATAATAGATGCTCGAACACCAACCGGTCCAACATAATGAAACAAATAGAACATATGATACAAACAAAATATACTACAAGTTAAATAAACGGAATCCGTACAAGAAACTGGTGGCATAACAGAAATACTATCATGTGAGGGTATAAAATCCGTACTTTGGTTTTAGTAAATAATCAACAAATCAATCTCAGATAGTGCATAAGCAATCCAAACTTCTAATGTTTCAGTAATCTGTGTTTTTGGGCGAATTCACATGAGTTTAGCCGAATTTATGATTCATATATATAATCAGTTAAATTTTTGGTGATTTTGAGCTTCTTAACATTTAACCGATCAAAACGGTTTATGTTGTAAAGTCTTTTATTAATATTCGTTCCTTTCGTAAGTCGGCTATTTAAACGTTTTTCGATTGGACTTTTTTTAGAAAAGGAAAAAAACAAATAATATTAAAAAAAATATATTTTTAAACATATTCACCTATAACCTTCCTAATAAAATTCAAAAGTCTTAACTAATCGAGCTAGACTTTTATTAGTAAAAAATGGATTTTGAAATTTATATGCTTACTAAACTCTACCAATCTAAGCTTATAAATAATTAAAATTAAAGTGGTCTAAGAATAATTTCAACCCAGAACCTTCTAGCATCGCTCCTTGGATCTAAACCAGTCGACCCAAATCTTCTTATTATCAACACTCATGAATTGTTAGAGTTTCAAATAATTTGAAATCTGGTCATAATAAAGTTTGAAGGCAACAATGATAAATAAATAAAAAAAATGTGCAAGCGGGTTTCGATCCCGCAATCTTTCGTATTGATGCAAATTTGTTTAGCCAACCCATCTAGACTTTCAATTGTTAATTTTCCATCATGTTTATTATCTAACATTAACAATTTTTCTTCCATCTTCCTTTCTATTTCGAGAATTTCTAATCAACACAGTGGAGTGTTAACACAAATTCAAAGATGACTCTCAGGCTTGTTTTCGATCAGATCGTAATAATCGACTGGACTTTATTTAAAACTTCAATATACTATGATTAAAAATTTACCTTAAACCGTGTCGATTGTAACCGAACCGAAGATTGTAAATAACATTTCACTCACCAGTCTTGTTTCATGTTTCAGTTATAACCTCCTGCTATTGTGTCTGTGGTAAACAACCGTAAATACTGCCAACGAAGAGGGTTATAAGGTGTTGACGGTGGTCTTGTTCGTAAGGATTCAGACAACAAAGGATTAAAACTTGGTTGTTTTATGTTGATCTTATTATGTAGGTTTCATTTTTGATAGAATTGTACATATGATCTGTTTCTTTTAATCATGTCCAACCAAATCATTAATGGTCTCACTAAATGACTATTACTCCATCGTTTACATAATATAATCCACATATAATATAAACAAAATGGAAATGATCCGACTTCTGAGGATTTATTTAATTGTTACGCTTTACGGTGTATTATATTTAAACTGTAACAGTTCATCCTTCATAGCTTCCACCCAATTATTATCTTTGAGAGCCTCTTCATACTTAGATGGCTCAATTTGGGATAGGAAACCAGCATGAAGACAAAAGTTTGAGATTTGGCTCCTAGTTTGAACACCTTTCTTTAAATCACCCAGAATCTGTTCTAGAGGGTGATTTCTATTGAAGGGAATGATGTCCAAACAATTATTAGCAGAAGCAGCATCAGAAGAAGATGAATTTTTAGCAGGGCCAGGAGAGTTTTTATGAGCTTGTTCAGAGGTATCTACTAGTGCATTCCCAATTATTGGAGATATGGAAGTAGATACATGTTAATTTTGATCTTGAAGATTTATTGGATAAGAAGGAACGGAAGAAAAGAACTGAGACACTGAGCACTCCTCAAGAGATGACAGATCTTTGGAAGTTTCTCAAGACTCTAAAGAAGGAGACAAGGAAGAGGCAGGAGGAAAGTATGTGAAACTTTCAAGATCAAACAAATCTTCATGAGTAGAATGGAAAGAGGAGGTTGATGCAGATTCATTGAATTTGACATCAATGGATTCCTCAAAAATCCTAGTCCTGGGATTGAAAGCTCTGTAAGCTTTGGAAGTTTGAGTATCCCATAAAGTAACCAGAGTCCACTTTTGTAGCAAACTTGGACAAGGAGTCCTTTGTGTTCAAAATGAAACATGGAAACCCAAAAACTCTGAAAAAGGAAATGAGAGGTTTTATTTTAGGAAGAACCTCATAGGCAGTTTTGTTATGTCTTTTCATAATGTGAACTCTGTTCAAAACATAACAAGCAGTGTTTACTGCTTCAGCTTAGAAAGACAAAGGTAATCCTGACTCTGCAAGCATGGTTCATGCAGCCTCAATAAGTGTTCTATTCTTTCGTTCCACAACTCCATTTTGAGCAGGAGTTCTAGGAACAATGTATTGTCTAAATATTCCTTTGAAAGTGCAAAACTCATCAAGAACATGATTCTTGAATTCGGTGCCATTATCACTTCTAATTATCTTGACAGGAAGACCAAATTATCTTTCAAGTTGAGTGACAAGGGATTTTATTTTATCAGAATTCTCATATTTGCTGAAGAGAAAGAAGGTCCAGCAAAATCTTGAGTAATCATCTACAACTACTAAACAGTATCTCTTTCTGGCTAAACTAGCTACCTTCACATGACCGAATAGATCCATATGAAGTAGATTAAGACAGTTAGTTGTTTTAGATTCCTGAATAAACTTATGTGATGATTTATGTTGCTTTACCTTTAAGCAAGATTCACATTGTCCTTCAAAATGAAATTCTTTTGAGGGTAATCCTTTTATTAAAGAAAGGGTAGAAAGCTTATGAAGAGTTTGATGATTTAAGTGGCTAAATCTTCTGTGCCAGAGGGCAGTATCAGAAGATGAAGCTTTGGCTATGAGACATGTAGGAATAAATGTTTGAGAATCAGTTGTGATGTCCACAACATAGACATTCCCACTTCTCTTAGCCGTCAGCAGAGTGTGTTGGTCAATTAGGACCTTTATTTCAGAGTTTATTTCAGGAGAAAAAATTTTACATTTGTCCTTGCTGAAAAATGAACTATAGTTTTTGTCTACTAATTGAGAAACACTCAACAAATTAAACTTGAGGTTTTCAACTAGGCTGACATCCATAAAGTGCAATTTTCCACTAAGGACATAACCAGACCCAACTATCCAACCTTTTGCATTGTTTCCAAAGGAGACAGACCCTCCATTCTTTGGAATGAAGTTATTCAGGATGGATCTGCATCCTGTCATATGCCTAGAGCCTCTACTGTCCACATACCATAAGTGATTTTGGTTTGAAGAAGCTTTCTACACATAGAGGATCAAATGTAATAGGTTAGATATGGGTCAATGTTTATTTCAGAAAAGAAGCAAAATAGTTTGAGAGTTTATTTGTTTTGCTACACATTATTCATCAATTTCTGGATCATTTGAATCAACTATTGCTGATTTTGATGTAGAATACTGATCTGTGAGTCCACAGAAAGAGGATTCACAGCAGCTGGTGAGTAGCGAACATGGTTTACCATAGGATAAGAGGGTGGTGTACCAAGGATTGGTGGCCTAGGAAATGTAGCCAAAGGATGAGGTTAGTCAAATGATGAATGAGTGTTTGGTCTAATTGTGTTGTTAGCATCTTGTCTACTTGCTTTCTTGCCCTTCTTCATTTTATTAGGGGGTTCCCTTTAGATGAAGAGGCATGTTCAGCTTTCAACTTCCTGGCTTTCAGCTTATCTCTTATTTTCTCCTGGGGAGTTTTTGTCCTGAGCATCAGGATATTGAGCTTCAGGTTGGTCAGAGGAGATGGAGTTCTCACCAATAGCCATTAAAGCAAATTCTGTTGGCTCATTAGTGATGAGAGCATAGCCTACATCATCAGGCATGCTACTCCAGTCTACATACTCTTGTGTAAAGAGAGTTGGTTGGCTTGATTGAGAAGACTGGACAGTTGGGCCTGGTTTGCTTATTTGAGAAAGAGAAGGTGAAATAATCTGGAGTGGAGCAGGAGTAAACTGGTACATGCTGCCATTAGTAGCTTGTACATATTGAACATTGGGAGAAGGTGAGCTTTGAACAATATGAGCAGTGGCTTGAGTGTTGTTGTGTTTTGGAAAATGGGAAGAAGATGAAGAGTAAGGAGCTACAGAAGAATGAGTGTTTGCAAATGTCACATAAGATGAGCTGTTGTTATTGTTGGGAACATTTCTGCATTCCCTGGCAAAGTGTCCTATGCCATGACATCTGTAGCACTGGACCTTTGATTTATTTAAACCAATTCTGGTTTTCCCATGGAGACTAGGAAATTTTCTTCCTGTCCTCTTATAGAACTTATTAGTTCTCATACTTAAGAGAGAAAGTAGATGTAAGATATCCATCTCTTCCAAGTCTTCACTTGGAATTTGATGAAGATCATCCTTGATAAAACACGGTTGGTCAGGGGTGAAAGAAGGGTCATCACATAAAAAAGAAGTGATGCCAGTGGTTATGTCAATATGTTCATCATAATCCTTATCAGCAATCTCAGATTTATGACTAAGAAGAGCAGTGTTCCCTTGAACATACTCCTCTTTTGATTTACCAGACTTGATTAATTTCCTTTTCTGGTCAATATGTTGCTCAAAAGTGAGCAACTTGCCATGGAGTTGGGTAAGTGAGAGATTTCCAAAGTCTGGCGAAGATCTCATAACAATAGAATATGTTTCCCATTTGTCTGGGAGAGATCTTAAGAAGCGATTGAGGACAGAGATGGTAGGGTACACTTGACCCACAAGTTTTAGTTCACTTAAGAGAGAAGTGAGCCTTTCAAACTTCTGAGTCAGTGACTCATTATTTAGTTGGGTGAAGGTCTCATATTGTTGAGCTAATATCTCCCTGGTATTGGCAACAACATCATCAGTCCCCTCGAACTGCTCTTTTAGAGCATCCCACAAGTCCTTAGCGGACTCATGGTGAAGAAGCCCAGAATAAATTTCATTAGGGAGAGCCATGACTAATTGAGCATGTGCCTTCGCATCAAGATCTAGTTTCTGGAAATCTTCTTCTGTATAGTTTTGAGCGTCATTGGGGATAGAATCTCCAGTCTCTGTGTCCAAGACCATAGGTTTGTGTGGTCCGAACATCACAAACTTCCAACAACCAGTGTGATTGTTGGACAGAAAGTGCAATATCCTTCTCTGCCATATGTTATACTGGTGCCTTACCAGTATTGGTGGTTTAGTATTAGAGCCGGTGTTGTGAGGGTCTAATGTGAATTTTTCTACCATTAGGTTACAAACAATATGAGTAAATCAATGGAAAGATCATTTCTCAAATTTGTTTTTTTGAATGGTTTTGAACAAAGTTTAGTTCAAACCCAAGCACCTGCAGAGCTTGAAAACAAATGAAGTAGAAAGAAAACACAGTTTTGATAGAGAAAACTAAACAAATCGATATTAGAGAGAGCTTTGAGTCTAAGACTTGATGGTTAAACCAAGACTAAAGAACAAGGCTCTGATACCAATTGTTGAACCTTATAGGAGCTATTTAACCAGTAACAAGGACTTTAGACTCATGGTCAAAGCCTTGGTATTCGCTCCCTCTAAAATTTAACACTTAGTTATTTTCGGTTGTTTTGTTTTGCTAGAAAAGGAGAAGACAGAATAGTAACACAAGGAATTTTCGGGGAATGTAACTCAAATATTTCAGGGAGTGTTGGGGTATAAATACCCAACATTCAATGTTACAAGACAAAGAAGAATAAGACAAGCAACTGACAGAATGCAGATACCGAAACAAAACAAAGTTGTACAACAACTGAATGCAAAAGTCAACAACAGCAGAGATCCATGTCTTCAGTTGATCCTCCGTGGTTGTGATCCGTTGTTGTGTCTTCAGTGGTTGAACCGCGAAAGCCATTCCATGGTTTATAGAATCCGTTATTGTCTTCAGGTCCTGTTCTGTGGTTGTTATCAGCTACACGATCCACGGTTGCTTGATCAGTGGTTATTAGATCCGTTGTTTTGGGACCCGATGTTGCAATCCGTTGTTGAAATACAGTGCAGCAAGAAGGTATTCCGCGGTTGGTCAATCCTCGGTTTTATTTCGTTGTTTGGCTTCAATGGTTTTGCTCATCAGTCCTTATTTTCCAAGATGATCCATCATCATTTTTACCCCATTTCTTCAAAAATTCCATCATCTTCTTCACTTCACCCACCAAGAACACATACAAGCCCTAGATCCTAACTTCTTCTTTTCTCCACCAAATCTTGCAAACCTTATATGCATTTCGAGTAATTTTGCAAGGGGAACAACATTATCCACTTAGATTCTCAAGATTCCCTTAGGTTTGTGAGATCTAGAGACACAAAGGTGAAGAATTTTAGGGTTTTCTTTGGGTTTACTCATAGCTCACTTTGAAAGTTCAAATCACATCGTTAACAAGCAAAAGGTATGTTTCACTTCCATCTTATGCATTCAAATTTAGTAAATTGATATATGCATGCTAACATATGTCTTTTGATGCAATCATGGTGAAATGTAGTATGTGTCATCATTGTGTTAGGTGAAAACATAGAACTTTGCATGATAATAGGAAGATTTGGTAAAGCACATTAACGTGCATGAATAAAATTGTTAGGAAGAATGAATTGGGCAAGGGGGTTAACTGAATATGCTTGGGAAGAGACTGATGTTGTTAGATATTTCATGGTTTTAATAAAAAGGGTGAATAAGAAGCAAATGTGGGGATATGATCAACCATGGTGCCTTTGAATGAACTCTTGGATTCAATTTGGTGTTAGTCACCATGGCTTATACTCACCATGCAACTTACATGTTCATTATCGTCATATCATGTACATCTAGTTGATTCACCAATTGCGTACTAATTTTTGGGTAAATTGTATGAAATGGGTCGCTCTAAATCTACCAGTGCCAAAGGAAAGGAAGTTGCATCCTCATCATCAACACCAACAAAAAGAAAAAGGACTGCTGAGCAACAACACGAGGATTCTGACTATGAAATGGAGGACATGGACCTCTATGATGAGGATGAAGACCTAATGGTTGGGGAACAACCAAAATGGGTAGAAAATGTACCATTAACAAACTTTGGCCTCGCTTGGAAACCTATACTCTATAGGAATAAGATGTAAGGAGTTGCTAGCATCAAGAAAGTTATGGTTTGTGAAAGAGCGGTTCAATTGGAAGAATTCAGAATTTTTGGAGTGGTACAATGTTTTGAGAATGTGGGGTGGGAATCAGTTCTTAAGTTCAACAACAACCCCTTAGAAAACGTTTATATGAAAGAGATTGTTGAATGGATGGCAACCTTAAGAAGAGAAGAAGGAAAAAGCCCGCCAAGGACAACCAAACTCATTGGCACAGTGAATGGGAAATAAATGGTTCTCTTGTTTGAAACAATGAACAAGATTATGAAGTTTGACACCAAATCTCAGAGAGAATATGTTTATCCGGATAGAGATCAGATCTTGGGAGAGGCCACTGCTGATTCACAATGGAATGACATGGTACGAGTGTTGTTTGCTAAGCCCTCGGAGGCTATGGGTACCAAGCTGCTGAGAAGCGATTTGAAAGTACCACCAAAACTATTATCATTGATTTCAGGACACAATGTCATTCCACTGTTAGGAGACAAGCTGTTTGTTAGAAACATTGAGATCAGGGTACTGATGCCCTAGTGATCGGACAACCAAAGTTGTCATTCTGACACTTGGTATTATTGAATGTGTGGGAGAGTCGGGTGAGTAGGATGAGGTGTTTGTTACCACATTGCAGATTGTTGTCCAGCTTGATGGTGAAGCAAAAGGGGGTAACCGCGTCGACTCAGTTTGAAAAAGTAACTCAACATTACTTTCTGTTTGATAGATTGGCTACATATGGGTGGATCTATAGGGAGATACCCACTAAGCATGTTCTGATTGATGATAAATCCAAAAGACAACTGGTACTCACAAAGGAAAGTGTGGAACCGATTGAAGAAGAACCGAAACAGGAAGAGGAAGAGCCAGAAGGACCAGGTGGCACTGCTCATCATCATCAACCCACATCATCCCAGCACTTTCATGAGATGCCTCCTTTTGCGAGGCCCATTGTTTATGACAGACCTGCAGGTTTCCCATTATGGCCCGAGGATGCACGGAGAAATTGGGAAAGGATGTCATGATGGAGAGAAGAGGATCGGGTTGACAGAAAGGCACAAAGGCAACGAGAGATAGAGTTAAGGCGTGAACGCTGGGAGCAAGCTGAACATGCAGAAATCTATGCGCAAGCTGCCAGATACAGGTTTGAAGAACTCCGTAATGATTTGTTTTTGTTGGAGGAGGCTGTGCGCCAACACACTGATTATTTAATTGGAGACAACTATTAGGTGCGACCAAGGCCGGTGGATTATGCTAGCTTGCCACCATATGTGTAGGGAGAACAGCCCCCACGGTACCCTCAGTTTTTCAACCCTTCTCCGTGGGTACCATGTAGGTCCTTATCTGGATCAAGACTCGAGCTTTAATACTCTTGTCAGCACCAAATGATTCTAATGAGTGCGGAATCAAAGATAGAAGCAGTAAAAGAGATGGAAAAATGAATACTTTGATTAAAATCGTGAACTTTACACAACTGGCGTCAATACGTCTAGAGAACTCAGCCTTAGGAATCCAACGCTAGTGGAGTTCAAAATGTGTCTATTTATACTACATCTAGAAATACTGGAACCTATGTACAAGAAATAGTCAAGTACACGAAAATCTAAAGTACACGAAAAGTATAAGTACACGAAATCTTCAAAACGTGGTCTTCATCCAGTCACGTTATGATTTTGTCAGTCTTCGTCTTCGGATTGGGCTCTACAAACTCCCCCAAGAATGATGAAATCAATCAATCACAAGCGTGACAGAATGAGGACTAGCACCTGCATAAAGCTTATGCTCCATAGCCAATGCAACAACTAGCGTGAATGGCTTTGGTTCTTCATCATAACCTCCATAGGTGCGAATGGGGTTATCGTGCAGCACCTGCATATCATCTTTACCATACATCAGCAAGTCCATCGGGTCTAGAACTATATCTAAATCATCCTTTTCTTTCTTGATAACCGCTGCGAAAATCTTCTCGTCAAAGTACCAGGAATCAAATTTCTTCAGCGAGTTATCCGGAACCCATAATGAAACTGGGACTGCCTTTTCGGTTGTTGGAGGAGGATACTTGTAGTATATCCATGGTTATTTTTTGATTGGATCATGTATACACGAAGAAACATATCTTTTTCCTTTAGCAGTCTTCATAGTAGGAAAGTCTTTCTCGCATTGATCCTTTATGAATTTGGCGAAGAGATCTGCTTGACTGTCTTTGGAAAGATTGTAGAACACAAATCTGTTGATGCTTTGGATATCAATCTTGGGCATAGAGCAAAAATCATGAGGCTGTTAATAATATTCCAACTTTCTGTTCAGCCTCGTGACAACGTACAACTGCTTCTCCTTGTCAAACATCCTGCTTGCAGCTTGAGATCTTTCGTTGCGTACTGCGAATAAGTCTCTGGAGCCAACAGCGTATGTTACTTCGTGTTCCTCCTCAACGGGTCCTGGACCAAGCCAAGACTCTTGAACTTCAACAAGAGTAGGATTCCAGTCATCTTTCTTGTTGGACCAGCTCTCAATCACTTTTCCGAGCATGGGGACCTCCTACCCTAGTGTGTTGACATATTTGTGAGCATACAAATAGTCTATATCCGGATCAGTGGAGATGTTTCCGAGCATAATATTTTCAGGTTCTTCTTCCTTGGATGCTCCCGAGGAAGATCCGGACAACTTTCCACGTTCCTGTTCACAGAATTCACCGAATACAGCATCCATGGTTATGTGTGTGAACATATCTCCGCGTCCCACGTCTTTCAACTCTTCTCCGAATCCTTCAAAGAGAAAGTTCTTAGGAAGATCTCCAATGTTAGGACATTTTTTGTAATAGATTGCTTTTCAAAATGTATAAGTTTATATAGGTTTTGCCAAGGTTCGTGTGGCCCACGAACCTAGGGTTTTCATGTACAGGTTCGTCCAGCAAACCTCAAGGTTTGGCTGGCGAACCTAAGGGTTCGGCTAGTTTCGCCTGAATGGTATGTATATATAGTAGGTTTTTCTAGCAGCTTTGGTAGTTCTTGATTTTGCGTGTGTGAAATAGATCTGTGAGATAGAGTTTTCTCTGTGTGAGAGCTTTGAACTATGTGTTCAGATTTCATTGTAATCAGTTTATTTTGATCAATAAAATGATGTTTATATAAATGGTTGTGTATCTTTGATTCATATAGATAAATTCTAGATTTCGCATAGATTTGATTGTTAACAGGGTTCCGTTGATCGATCGAGAGTTAATCTACAGTTTGTAATAGATTGCTTTTCAAAATGTATAAGTTTATATAGGTTTGCCAAGGTTCGTCTGGACCATGAACCTAGGCAAAGTTTTGTATAGGTTCGACGAACCTAGGGTTGTCATGTACAGGTTCGTCCAGGGAACCTCAAGGTTCGGCTGGCGAACCTAAGGGTTTGGCTAGGTTCGTCTGAATGGTATGTATATATAGCAGATTTGCCTAGCAGATTTGGTAGTTCTTGATTTTGTGTGTGTGAGACAGATCTATAAGATAGAGTGTTCTCTGTGTGAGAGCTCTGAACTGTGTGTTCAGATTTCATTGTAATCAGTTTATTTTGATCAATGAAATGAAGTTTATATAAATGGTTGTGTATCTTTGATCCATATAGATCAATTCTAGATTCCGCATAGATTTGATTGTTAATAGGATTACGTTGATCGATCGAGAGCTAATCTACAGTGGTATCAGAGCTAAGGAGGAGTTCTATAGAAGTATTTTGAAGATCTACAATCATTTTGGAGATAAAGAGATCAAGAGATGGATAAAAATTCGATTTTATTTGTATTTTATTGTTGTATTGAAAGTGTTATCATCATCTACTGCTTTGGTACATCAAAATTTAGAGATTTGTGGCTGAAATCTGTGGAGTTAAGGTTCGTGAAGATCAAGCTTTGGAGAAGGTTCGCCTGTCATTTAGGTTCGTGAAGTTAAATTCTAAGTGGAGGTTCGCTGATAAAAATTCAGAATCATGGCTGATATGTTTGGTGTTGTTGCTAGTCAAAATTCTAAGATACACAGTATTTTGATTAGTGAAACTGATTCAGGAAGCACAAATAAAGTTCCAAAACTACTTGATTTGACCGATTATGAGAACTGGAAAGGTCGGTTTGAGACACATCTCAATGGAATGGACATAAATATTTGGGAAAAAATCTTGTCTCCCTATGAAAGACCAAAGGTGGTGGGAACAGATTTGAATCCAACTCATGATAGATTGGATGTTGACCAAAGAAAGAAATATGATTCTGAAAAGAAAGCATAATGGATGTTGAGTCAAGAAATTCCTAAACAGATACTTCATCAATTTGATGAACATAAAACTTCATATGGTTTATGGAATGCGTTAAAGGCAAGAATTGAAGGAAACACCAAACTTAAGAAGATGAAATCCACTGATATACGCAAAGAATTTGAAAATTTCAATTTTATTGGCAGTGAGAGTCTTGAAGCTTTAATAACCAGATATAGGCATTCGTTGACTGAATTTCGGAAGTGTGGAATTGAGTATACTGAAGAGGAGAAAATAGATTGTTTTGCAGAAGCGTTGCCTAAAAGATGGAATTCATTGGTGTTGATTTTGAGAGAAAATCTACCAGGAATGACACTGGTTGAGTTTATACAAAAGTTAGAAGAACAGGAAATGAAAGATAAGAGAAAAGCAAGAAGAGTTAATGTAACTCGGGATCCTTCACTCTATGGTGCATCTGTGGTTACACCTCCTGTTTCCTCTGCAAAGATTCAAACAACCTTTGTTTCAAGTACTGCTGATAGTACTTCTGTACCATCTGCATCTGCTGGTTCAAGTTCATCTTATCATGTGAATGAGAAGAAATCTGATTATACAACAACTCCAGTTCAATTGAATACAACAAATTTGGGAAAAGTAAATGTGGAGGTTGTTAGAGATCATATGTCAATTTTGTCATGTGTTTTCAGTGCTTATGAAGAACAGATAGCTGGAAAGATTGGAAATACAAATCTTACTTTTGAAGACTATGAGCAGATTGATGATGATGAGATGGAGTTGATTGATACTCAATGGGCTTTGGCAAGTGCAATTAGAAGAATCAACAGATATGAGAAGAAAACTGGAAAGAAGTTCACTTTTGATTGAAACACAAAGTTTGGATTTAATCCAAAGGCTACACAATGTTACAATTGTGGTGAGTTAGGTCATTTTTCTCGAGAGTGTAAAATTCCGAAGAAGCAAGGAAACTTGAATCCTTTAAAGCCAAAAGAAGCTTATCAAAAGAAGAATGAAAAACCAGAAGAATCAACAAAAGCTTTAGTCAGTCAAGCAGATGAAGGGTATGACTGGGGAAAGCAATATGATGATTTAATGGGTGCATTCATGGCTTCTCTGGATGAAGAAACAAGCAAAGGCAAAGAACAAGTTGAAGAGGTAAATAATGATCTTTTAGAGATCATTGATAAGTTGAACTGGTCGATTGCACTGAAGCTAACAAGAGGTTGATTTCAAGAGAAAAAGCTTTTGATAAAAAGATCATTGATTTAGGAAAAGAAAATGAAGAATTAAAAATTAAAGTTTTGCAAAATAATCATGCAGTTTCTGTGCATCTCGTGTCAGTGCAAAAGTTGAAAGTTGAATTGTCAGCAGTAAGAGCAGAAGCACAAATGAACAAGATTAAGCTAGAGAATTATCAGAATTCTCAGTATGTTATCGATTACTTTGCTGCCATGCAAATATCATTGAATGATACTACTGGCTTGGGTTTTCATGCTGTACCATCTCCTTCAAGCAATGTTCCTAGACCACCATTTGATCCGAATTTCGAAGTTCATCTAGTTTCTTTGAATGAATGTGAGTCTGAATAAGTTGTTGAAAATGCTGGAGGTTCATCATCTCATGAAAAGGTTTCGCTTGACAGTGATGCTCCTATCATTGAAGATATCACTGAATCAGAATATTCATCTGATATTTTGAGACAAAATGGTTATCAAGTTAAAAATGTTGACAAAAAGAGTTTGAAATCTCAGAAGTCAAAGGCTGAGATGAAACAAGTTGAGAAGGTGGTGATTAAACCCACTAAAGTTTCCAAACCAGTAATTAAAGCCAAACCAACCACTACTCTTAAACCGATTGTGTATGTAAAGTCATCTACTACACATCAAGGAGAGTCTAGTGAAAATTTTCGAAAGCAAAATGTGGTTTCTAAAAAGGTTGAAAAAGTGGATTTTTTCTTTGACAGGTTTGGAGTTGGACATAAAGATAAATCAAAGAATTTTCAAAATCAAATGAGTAATTCAAAGATAAAATCAACTGGTTTGAGAAACAGACTCTCATCTGCAAAGGTTGTTTCAAAACCTTTCAGTTCATCAAAGTATTATGATGAATCAACACTAAAGAATCATTTAAAAGATAGAAAATGTTACCGATGTGGTAATTTTGGTCATTTGATTGCTGATTGTGATTTGGATTTCAGTTCAATTGATTGTAGCAGTTTTAAGTCTTTTTCACCAAGAGAAACACGAAAGTGTTTTACTTGTTGTGGTATAGGACATATTTCTGCTAATTGTCCAAATAACAAAATCAGGAAGAGTTCTGATGATGAGAGTTGGGTAAATAGGTCAGGTGGAAGTCCTAGGAGACTTAGACCTAGTGAAGATGAGATGAGAGTTTTTCGAAAATACAATCCTGATTGTTTTTGGGTGAAAGAAGAAAATAATCAGAAGAAACGAGTTTTTGAGAATAAAAGAAATGTTAAAAAGATTGTGAAAATTGTGACATCATCTGATGATGATTCTTTTGATAATGCATCTTCAAAATCATTTTTAAAACAACATTTTAAATCAAAATCATTTTGGAATCTTAAAAACAGGTCAGGTGATGAAGTTTCTGGGAAAGAAGATGACAAAAGTGATGATGGGTATTCGAGTAGGTCATCACAAAAGAATGGAAGGGGTCCCATCCGGGAGACTCGACGCCGAAATGGCGGGGGTCATCCCTTTTGAATACTGATAGGTTGTTTTAATTTATTATGCAGGTTGCATCCATGGGCCATATCAATAATCGTTGGATTGTTGATAGTAGATGTTCCCGGCACATGACTGGAGAGTTGAATTTGTTGAGAGATTTTAAGTTGGTGAAAGGAAGTTATGTAAACTTTGCTGGAGACAGAGGTCAAATTACAGGGTTTGGTACTTTGACAAATGGAAAGTTTTCATTTGATGATGTTAATTTCTGCAAAGAATTAACTAACAATTTGTTGAGTGTTTCTCAGATTTGTGATAAGGGTTACAAAGTGATCTTTGACAAAGACAGGTGTTATGTACTCAAACAAGGATTTCAGATTTCTGAGGAGTGGATTCTGATGACAGCTAATCGGAACAAGGATTTGTATGTGCTTGACATGGTGAAGGCGGAGACAGTGAATAAAGTGGAAACATGTCTAGTGTCTAAGGCAACTGAGCAAGATACACGTTCATGGCGCAGGCGGATGGGACATATTCATATTCGGAAGATGAATCATCTTGTGCATAATCATTTAGTTGAGGGTGTACCGGTTAAACATTTTAAACTTTGGATGTGTGTGTGTCATGTAAAAAGGGTAAACAGAAAAGGAAGTCTCACAAAACAAAGAAAATATTTTCTATTGATATGCCACTTGAACTTCTTCACATGGATTTGTTTGGACCAATCAATGTGAAAGCAGAGGTGGTGAATCTTATTGTTTTGTTGTGACTGATGACTTTTCAAGATTTTCATGGGTCCTGATTTTAAAGCATAAATCAGATACTTATGAAAATTTTGTGTTGTTAATCAATAGGTTGGAGACGTTGTATAAGTTGAGAGTGAGACGCGTACGATTAGATAATGGGACTGAGTTTAAGAATCACCAAATGGGGGAATTTTGTAATTCCAAAGGCATCCAGCAGCAGTTCAGTGCACCGTATGAGCCTCAGATGAATGGTGTAGCTGAAAGAAAGAACAGAACTTTGATTGAGTCTGGGAGAACAATGCTAGCTGATTCTAAACTTCCCATCACTTTTTGGAGTGAGGCTGTGTCTACAGCTTGTTTTACACTTAACAGAGTTTTGATTGTTAAAAGACACAAAAAAACTTGCTATGAATTGCTTTAGAATCGAAAGCCTAATTTGGAACACTTGGAACCTTTTGGGGCTCCTTGTACCATGCTAAAGAAATATTCAAAATTCAATTCTAAAGTAGAAGAGGGTTTCTTTCTTGGCTACAGTCTTCCTAACAAACGTGTGTTGAATAAACGTATGGGTGTTGTGGAATTATGATATCATGTGGATGTTCAAAGACATACACCTATACCAAACGGAAAGGAATTTTGACGAACAAGGTATTTCTCATCATTCTGAAGATGGAATTTCTGCACCAAATGAAGAAGGCATTTCAGAAGTAATTAATGATGATTGGTCATCTAATGATGATAATGAGGTTTTTGAAGATGCTATTTCTCATGATCAAGATGTTGATCAGGATATCACAAATCTAGAACATAATATGGGTGTCCCGCAAGTGCCTGTCACAAGAGTTCATGTAAATCATCCGATTGCTCAGATCATAGGTGATCAAACTGCAAGAGTACAGACACGACATCAAGTCACAAATGAAGAAAGTTTGTATGTAGAGTTAGAGAGAACTCATGGCAGTCAAGAGCTCTTGATGCATTCTGCATTTATTTCACAAATAGAGCCAAAGACTGTAACTGAAGCTTTACGTGAGCCTGCCTGGGTGGAGGCGATGCAAGAAGAACTGAATTAGTTTCAAAAGTTGGGAGTTTGGCATTTGGTCGATTTGCCAAAAGGAGAGAAAAAGATTGGTACTAGACGGGTGCTGAGATGCAAACGAGATGACTGAGGCGTAATTGTCAGAAACAAAGCTCGTTTAGTGGTTCAGGGTTTCAAACAAGTTGAAGGAATTGATTACGATGAAATTTTTGCACCTGTGGCGCGGTTGGAAGCAATTAGACTTTTTCTTGCTTTTGCTGCTCACAAGAAACTCATAGTTTTTCAGTTGGATGTAAAATCTGCATTTCTGTATGGTTCTTTGAAGGAAACATGGTATGTTTGTCGGCCACCGGGCTTTGTGGATCCTATCCATCGGGATCAGGTTTACCTCTTGGAGAAAGCACTATATGGTCTTCATCAGGCTCCGCGTGCCTGGTATGAGACGTTGTCGACTCACCTTATTAAACACGGGTTCAATAGGGGTCAGATTGACAAAACTTGTTCTTTAGGGAGAAGGGCAAGGACATTCTTCTTGTTCAGATCTATGTAGATGGTATTATTTTTGAATCTGCCAATGAACAAATGTGTTTGGAGTTCAAAGACGTGATGATTGAGAAATTTGAGATGTGTGCAATGTCAGATATCAAATTTTTTCTGGGTTTACAGATTGATCAAACTGATGATGGAATTTTCATTGATCAGACAAAGTATATTCAAGATGTGTTAAAACGGTTTAGCATGCTTGATTCAAAACCAATTTCCACGCCCATTCAGTCTAATCACGGGATTGAGCCTGATATTAAGGGGGAGATAATTGATCCTACAATTTATCGTGGAATTATTGGAAGTTTGATGTATCTGACTGCCTCAAGACCAGATATTGTATTTGCTACAAGTATCTGTGCAAGATATCAATCAAAACCTAAAGTGTCACATCTGATTGCAGTCAAGAGAATACTTTATTATCTGAAGGGTACACCAGACACCGGTCTGTGGTATCCTAAGGATGATAACTTTTCCTTCAGTGCCTACAGTGACTCCGATTATGGAGGATGTAAGACATATACGAAATCCACAACTAGTGGTGCACAATTTTTGGGGGAACGATTAATTTCTTGGCAGTGTAAAAAGCAAACATCTGTGGCTACTTCAACTTGTGAGGCTGAGTATGTAGCTGCTGCCAGTTGTTGTTCACAAGTATTGTGGATACAGAAACATATGAGAGACTATGGTTTGAATTATCTTACAACCCTAATTCATGTTGATAATGAGGCTGCTATTGCTATAACAAAGAATCATGTGTATCATTCACCTTCTAAACACATTGACATTAGGTTTCATTTCATACGTGATTGCTATGAGAAGAAACTTATTGATGTGGTGAAGATACATACAAATGAGCAACGAGCAGACCTTCTCACCAAGGCTTTAGATAAAAATCGTTTTGAGTATTTACACAAATTAAATGGTATTCGAGTCATGGGTGAGGTCATTTCAAATCAACTTCTTTCATAATCAATTTTTATTGAATTAACATCAGATATTTTAATTGTTTTTGTTTATTTTGTGTTTTAGTTTTTAGGAAAAACATTTGAAAAATCAAAAACACAAAAACATTAAAAAAATTAAAATTCTGAGAAACTGATTCGACCAAATGAGAAATGATAGTACATTGTAGCAATCGGAAGCACATCTGTATCATACTAGAACTTAAACATAATGAGCATTTACAATTACTTAGTATGATAATGTTGGTAGGTTTATAACTTATCCGAGATAACATTTGACAAAATTTTGATTATGCTTTATGAGAAACATATGCTTAGAATACAGTGCTTAGCTTTGTCCTGAATGAGTGGTGATTAATCTAACAAAATGTTTCATGAACAAAATTTAAGTTACTAGTTTTGATCATGTGTTTAATTTTAAAAGATATTCTAAATTTTTTTTTTGTTTTAGTTTAAAGCTGAAACATTCTCTGCGTATACTTACCTATCAACCTGATTGTTATGGCTTTAAACAATTCAAATTTGTTTTCTTGGTTTTGATTAAGATTTGGACAATCTCTGCGTATATGAGAATATCGATTTGATTGTTAAAAGCTTGATCTTAAATTATTGTTTCGTTCATTTTCAGGATCATCTGAGCATACGAAAGTATCAACCTTGATTCCAAGATTTTAAACAAATTCAATTTGTTTTACATTTTGTTATTTTCAAAAAGATATTCTGTTTTGTTTTTGCATTATCAAGCTAGTTAAAATTGAAGTAAATTGTTTCAAGGACATTAATGTTTGTTTAATTATTCACAAAACGGGGATGTGTTCAAGTAAATGGAGAACATAAAGTTTTTGACGGTTTTGTTTTCATTTGATATCTTAACTAAGTAATTAAATTTAAAGAGGTATATATACTGACAATCATCTTTGAATTGTAATTTGCTGATAAATATATTCATTAATTCAATTAGGTGTGTTGATGATTGTAATACAATATGATCTCATGTCTGAATCTTTCTCAAACAAAAATATGTGATTGTTTTAGTTAGTTTTATATTTCATAGTTAGGTTTAGTTCATTTGTAGTGTGTTTGTTCTAAAATTGAAAAATACAAAAAGATTTTTGGTTTTATCTGATTTTAAATCAATAATTTTTTATTATTTGTTTTGACTTTGAAAAATTAAACATTGGTTTGCTTAAAATTTTAAATAAAATTGAATTTCAAAAGGTTTGCTTGGAGGTTCGCCTGATAGGTTTGTGAGTGGGTTCGTTTGAAAGGTTCGTCCAACAGGTTTGGTCACAGGTTCGTTCATCAGGTTTGGTCAAAGGTTCATCCAACAGGTTTGGTCAACGGTTCGTCAATAAGGTTTGTTCACAGGTTCGTATAAATAGAGGTTCGTGTATGACCTTTGTCACTTTCATCAGAACACCTTCACGAACCTTCATACTTGAGAGTTGATTTTTTCAATTCTGGATCTTTGATCTATTTGCCATGTACCATTAGCTTCAGATTTGTTTTGTAATTCTAAATAGGTAAAGAGATTGGAGTTTGACCGGCTAGATTAGGAGATTTTTTTATTTTTAGATCTGGTTAAGTCGAACCTGTTCTTTTGATTAAAATATGTTTAAATCTAAATTTGATGGAAATTGCTTTCATTAATGTTGTTCATCTGTGAATTACGAACCTTTGGGTATAAGTTTTTTGATCTAATTCATAGATTTGAAATTTTGATTTTAAACTGAATAGGTTCGTGTAAATGAACACAGGTTCGCTAATGTGATAAGGTTCGTTTGACCTTAAAAGGTTCGGGCCGAACCTCTTCACATTACTGAACCGAACCTCATATGGTCAAGGGTTCGTTTGACCATAAGGTTCGTTGTATGTCTAAGGTTCGTTCAGTTATAGGTTCGTTAGTTTACACAGGTTTGTCTTGTAATGAGGTTCGTCTAACTAGGTTCGGCACAGGGAGGGTTTGCTGGTTTCTATACTTAGGATTTTTTTTTATTTTTTTAACTTTTGATTTTTGATTTTTTTTAATTTTTGTTTGTTTTGACTGTAGAATTGGCAACTCTCACCTTTGGAGATAAACACAACCTCTGTGCTTATTTGGATCCTACGACAAAAAATGGCAAGGAGTTTCGTCCGATGATCGAATTTTTGAGACGTTCGAGGATTTACTATGCTATCTCCAACTCATGTCGCATCTACAGATCACCTATACAGAGTTTCTGGGAGTCAGCGAGGTTGATTGCTGTTGATGATGCATATGTGATTGAGGCTTATGTGCTTGGACAAGCCATTAGAGTGACTGAAGCTGATATTAGGAGGGTATTACAGTTTGGAGGTGAACCTACAGGAACGGCTCTTATTGTCACACCCCGAGCTGGCGGGCTGGATCGACTTTCCCGCCGGGTGGTAGGTTCCCGGGGCATGATATCGTTTGATAATCGAAATGATCAGATTGTTTACATAGCACATGATAAATAAATGAGAAAGGCTAACATGACAATGAAATAGAATTACAAGTTAAATTACATTGTTTCCTCATAATTTAACTAAGTAAATCTAATCAAAAGAATCAATGAGTTTATATCTTGTATCTGTACAAGATATACAAAAGATGATTCACTGTTTTGTCATTCCAAAAGTATGATCACACAAAATGTAGCTAGGTCTTCTAAAAGTCCACTAGCTAGGTTCTTGATATCTGATGATTAAACATGTTAGTCACCTGAGAAAAACATGTATTTAAACAATGTCAACACTAGGCTGGTGAGTTCATAAGTTTGATATTTGAAACCCTTGAAATGATCACATACACAATCACAATGTCATACTTGTTGTTTGTAAGTTGTTTGATTCACCCGTTCACCCAATGGCCCCTCCATAGTTATATTTACAAGTGATATCTCATCCTTTTAGCTATGCTTATATATAGGGCATATGTAGGGGAACCAAGCCCCAGCCAACATCCCACCACATATCTAATAGAACTTAATACCACTTGCAATACAACTGTGGATCCCCATTTTCATTTCACCTATCCGTTCGTATTCATCACCCATTGAATCATATGTAGAATAATATAATATGAGGGGTTTAGTTATCAAACCGAAGTATTGATAAACCCTCGAGGTGTTAAGGAAATTAGATTAGTTTAATCTGATCCTTGTTATTATTCTATTACTTGTGGGGTTAACTGTTAATCACTTTTAAAAGTAAGAGTGTTAGTTAACCAATTGATATTTGTTCTCAACTTGAAGTGCATAGAGCCTAAAAGGAATCCATTGCAATCCTCATGTAATCAGATTACAATGCATCCGATTACCTCTACCACTTTGTATTACCATAGACCTCATCGAACTGTTACTAGAAATATGACATGAGAGAAAATAAATTCCTAAGTCTACTAGTCAACAAGAAGCGATGGATTAATTACAATATCACTATCGAATGATATCACCATGTGTCGTTTACCAAACCTGACTGATCGTCGCCCTGTTACCGGTCATACGTTACCGGCCAATTGATGTTACGCCTAACATACCGACCTCACTCGTAGGAGGTTTGTCAAACCTATGGTACCACTATGCTATCGTCGGTTTAGATCCCACTAAATTAAGTGGCAAACGATTCTGATAAGGGACTTACAATGGAACTTGAATATATGGCACATGATTGAAATGATATAATACAGACAGTTCAATAGCAATCAATTGTATTGTGCTCACCAATGTTGTTTGTTCTCAATGTTGTGTGTTCCCATTGTTGCTAATAAAGTTATATAAGATCTAGTCTTATTATACAGTATTAGTTGTTGCGCGAATGATGTTGTTATCATGAAGGTATGTTATCATGTTTATCAATCTAGTTGTTCCATATAGTCACCATGTTGCCACTACAGTGTTGTAGGAACCAGTCTTACAACACTTAGTTGACTCAGGTGGTGGATATTGTTTGTTGTTGTTCTTGTCATCATGTTCACCTGTGATAATCTCAATGTTTGATCTAGTAAGAATAATTTAATGTTATAAGATAGAATCTTACAACTATATTATTCTATTGTGTTGATGATTTATGAAGTTATATTATCATATTCATCTTATTTGTTTCTATCATATCATGATCATACAAGGATGCATACAATGATAAACGATAATAAGTCAAGCAATATTAAGCATAAACAATATGTTAAACATAAAACTTTTAAGTAAATAAAAGTTAAGCATGTTTCTCAGCCCCGAGAGTTTAAAATCAGTTAAGATTAGAAAAGGGGCATATGAACTCACCTTGCTGTTGAAGTGGTTGACTTAGCTTAAACAAGAAATGCACGCGCTCTTGATTGTACTTGTTGTAATGTTCACAATCCTGTATTGAGTTCATGTTGTTGTATTTTATAAGTATAAGTTACAGACATTCGTGTGTGTAGGTGTTAGCCCTAAAGTTGGCTAACATTCACGGGTCATGGTCTTGATCTTCATTATTCGGACCTGGTTTATTTGTTATAGCTTAGGCTAACACTTAACCCCATTTAAGCTAAGTATAGCACGTAATGTTATTGATTTCCTGTTTCACTTGCCTTAACCAAAATGAATTAACTGAGTTGACCCCCAAGATGGTTCTAAGGATCAACTTTGTCTTTCCAAGTTAAGAATTTGAAATCCTTAATCTCTTTTAAAAGACTTGAATGATAATTGCCTAAAAAAAATCTAATCTCTTTCATATATAATTAATTTATACTTGAGAGGATAGTTTTCTATGTTTTTATCAAATTGTCTAATTCCTTGTCACCACTTTTATATTAAAATATTAAGAATTCCCATGCTCAACATAAAGGTCCATTTGTTTTTTTCCAAGTGTTGTTTCAACCCTTGGGGTTAAGTGGGCCGATTAAATGGGCCGAATAATTTGTCTCAAGTCGGACCAATGTTATGGGCCTAAGGTGTGGGCCGAATTTAGTATATTCTGGACCAGGGCACTAAGGTTGGGCCGAAATAGTAGGCCTTGGGATGGATAATAGCCGAATGGATGTAGCAACTCCCAAGTCCAGCGAACCTTTGGGTGAGGCTGCTGCTAGGTTTGGTGGTAGCGTTTGGTGAAGTAGGGTTCGGCTGATGGTTCTTGGGCGCATGTTCGGCAGAGTATAGGTTCATGGGATGATGGGTTCGTGGCTCCCTAATAGGTTCGCATTCCATGCATGAGGTTCGGCAAGGTGACAGATTGTTTGCTCCTCATGCACACGTTCGGCTGGTCCTAGGTTCGCTTGGAGAGTTCGGTGCTGCTAGGAAGGTTCGTTAGCCATGAGGTTCATAGCATGTTAGGTCCAGGACTTGAAGGTTCATGTGTGATGGGATAATCAGCAGCAAGGTTCGGGCATGGTTCGGCGAAGGTGGATAGGTTCGCCCTTTGCCCAACTCAACACAGGTTCGGCTGGTCGAGAGTTCGGCCAACCCAGCCTCCCTCGAACTAGCCGTTGTTCAGCCCCTCACCATCGAGTCTCCCCAGTTTTAGAGCGGCTGCCATGACTGTGTTGTGCGGGAATGGGTTCTTTCGTGGTCATGTGGTTCAAGTAGAGGTGGATATAAAACCGGCTAAAGGTTTGGATCGACAAAGGGTTGTAAAAACCCTAATTTTTCGAACATTCATGCCTCATTACCTCGGATTTGGCTAGATAAACCTTCAGATAGGAGGTTGAGAGCTTCGTTTGGACACCAAGAATGTCCGATTTCGTCCACAAACAAGGGAGATATAGTGATTTGAAGTTGAAATCTAGAGAGAGTGAGAAAGGTTCGGGAGTGGGTGTTTAGAGAGAGAGAAAGATGAGAGAAATGAGTGAATTTCCCCTCATTTAGTCTTTTTATACCCCCGGGTGTTCGGGTTAGTTTCGGTTGCTCGGTTTTCGTCTATGTTGCGTTTCCGGATTGTTACGCGTAATTTTTACGTATTTTAAATGAAAGACTTTCTTTGATTAATTATTTTGATGAATTTCAAAATTGTAAAGCGTAAAATATTATATTTTCTTAAATTATTTCCGTTCATGCCGTATTTCGTTTTCGTTTCGTCAGAACGCGTCACCTTCGCGCTTATTCGTTCGAATCGTTACCCGAATGAACACGACGATGGTTTTGCTTTCTGATTCTTGTTTTCTACTTTCCAGTCATCATTTCAGAACGTTAAACTCACAGATTTGTTTGTGTGAATCATCACCCACGCAAACACACTGTCAGTTCATTATTCTGAAACAACACTGCAATTATGTTTTGAATTGTATTCCCTCACTGACGGACTCAACTAAACGTCCTGTTTTCACATTGTTTTCGTACTGATTTATCGGCCATCTGATTCCTGTCATCTATGGATATCAGATCACAACCGACATGTTCTTGTTATTTACTTGTACACTGTTGTCTTTCTTGATTCGTTGTTTCAACTGCACTTAGGTTTTCACCTAAGTACAAAAAACTATTGTTTATCGTGAGTGTTGTACTTACAGTATTTAAGTTTTCACATAAATACGTACAACTGTTCCTTGTATTTTGAATTCTGTTATCACAAACACTGTTCATACGTTGTATTTACACACAGTAAAAGTGAAAGTACACGTACCGTACTGACTTGCCGGACGATCAGGTACTGGATGTCACACTTATTCCTGAGAGGTGCATTAAAGGGTGTTTTATGAGGATCAGATACTTCGATGTTTACAGTGAGTTCTCGATCAAGAAAGGCAAGTTATCGTTGCAGTACAAATTCCTAGCACATGTTCTTCTTCACTGTTTGAGCATGAGGAAGGGTACTTTTGACGAGTTGAGAGATCTAATGAGGTCAGCCATGGTAGCATTGATACTGAACAAGCCATTCAACTTCTCAGCAATGATATTCAGATATTTATCAGACAACATAACCAATGCTAAAGACAAATTTTATATGTATCCAAGGTTTATTCAGATGCTGATTGATGAAAGATTTCCTGAACAGAACTTGCCAAGGATTGCTTCTGATCTTCTCAAGCTAAAGCACATGACTGATTCCAGTCTTGGTCAAGTCAAGATTTATCAGAAAAGTACTGATGAGATTCTGATAAAAGACTTGGTGCGACACTGTGCTAGAGCCAATTACATTGCTCCTCTGAATGATGCATGGAGACACGATGATTCTAATTCAGAGAATGAACAGTTGAGTGATGATGATGATCAACAACCACCACCACCTCCTCCTCCTCAGGATCCACATGTCAGACAATCTCAAGCTCAATCTTCTCAGACACATCAGCAAACACAGGATCCAGTTCAAGAGACTCCGGATGTAACTCCTACTACACTGGTTCCTCTTCAAGTGATATATCCGGGTCAACAGGTTTCTCAAAGACAAGAAAATGCTACTGCTTCTTCTCCACATGTTGATGCCGAAGATGTTGGAGCTGAAGCTGTTGAAGAATCTACTGAATCTGAGATGGAGACAGTTCAGGATGGAAATAGGATAGTTAGAAGATTGAAGAAAAGGCCAGCACAACAACAGAATGAAGATGACAGGGAAGAGGTGAATGATCCTAACTTTACCATTGATGAACCAGAGACTTCAAGGCCTAAGAAAAAGAAGAGGATGGCCAAAGTTCCTAAGAAGAAGAAGTCTAGGACTCCTAGGATCATTGTATCTTCACCAGTGACTACATCTGTTACACCTGCTTCTATTCATGTTTCTGTACCTATTTCAGTTGCTTCTACTGTTCAAGAAGATATTTCTACTTCTCCAGTTCATATGCATTCAGATCCTTTCATGCCTAATCCAGATTTTGTAAATGTTGCAACATTCGTGCCTTCATTTATGGATGCTACAACAGTTACTACATCATTTCAAGCAGCTTCTACTTCTAGAATTGATTCTCTATTTGTTGGATTAGAAGACTTGGACTTAAACTTTTCATTAGACTGTGATGATACTGAGCTGAGACGGAGAATTTCTGTATTGTCACAACAGTTTGACAAGTATAGGAAGCAAAAGGAGAAAGCTGAAGCTGAACAACCATCTTCTTCGAGTCAAAGTGATACGGATGTGATGAAAAGTCATATTGTTCAACTTCAAAAGCGGAGAGAAGAAGACGTGCTAGAAAAGAAGTTGATGAATGAAAGAATTACTTTTTTTAGAGTTATTGACTGAGAAGCAGAATTATGAGATTGCTGAATTAAAGAAAGACAATCAAGTGCTGAAGCAAAAGATTAATGATATTCAAGTCAAAGATACTTAAGCTAAAGCTACTGATGCTAGTGCTGATCCAGTTTATGTTAATATTGATGATGAGGAGGAAGAAAAAAAGGTAGATTATGAAGACTCAGATGTTGATGAACCTCCAAGCTTTAATGCTTATCATGATGATGGTGAAGATGATGATGGTGATTTGACAGGTGTTGGAAGTTCAAGTGGTTTGAATTCCATAACCGGTGCTATAATGATTTACAATCCTTCTAGGATTTCATTTGATGTTAATCCTATTTCATCTCTTTCATCTGAGAAGGCTAAGGATATTGAAGATGTAGATATTGAAAATTTGACTAATATGGAATATCCAAAGCAAGTGTTTGATAGTTCATTACCTACTATTGTAGAATTATTAATACAAAATGCTGATGTGAAGTTACAAAGAATGTTTGGTGATGAGAATGAAGATAGAGAATTGGAGGACAGAGAGATTGATGGTGGTTATTCGAAGAGAGAGTTAGCTGAGCTGTTGGGAGTAAAAGTAAATGATTTGCAGAATGCAAATGACTCTGGAAAGATGGTGATTGGAGAATCAGATCAGTCAATTGATTTTGAACAAGATGATCATGTTGATGAGAATTTGTATAACTTGTAAACTTTGAAGAAGATCTTTGATATTGATGTCCAGAAAAGAGCTCCAAAGACAATAGTTGATCCTTTGAAAGAAAAGACTTATATGGATATGTGGAGAGAAAGTCTAGATGAACACAAGTACATCATTGATCACTTAATGATTTTTAAGCAAATGGTTGAAGTATTTAAAGAAAAAGTTCAAGAAAACCAAGCTAGACAATTCTCAAGATTCAAGATTGGATCTAAGTCAAAGATGAGAGGATGAATTGTAAGCTATGGTTATTTTTCACAATATTCTTGGAAGCTTGAAGAACATAGGATTTTATGTTGTCAAGAGGACTGAAGGTTGTCAATATTTTGGAAAAGCATTTGACATTATGTCGTTACCTTCTTTTGAATGTATGCAGTTATCAAGGTTGAGGATGATAAAGCCTATTCAGACAGAGCACAATGAAAGATTTCAGAAGATGTTAGAGAAAGAAGCTAAGACTGGCTGGAATTGGTTGGGGCCTCAATTTTCTATGTTAAAGAAGAATTCTTATGTGTATCCAAAGCCTAAAGTTTATTCAAGACCAAGGTTGAGAAGAATAGAACAAAATTGGAATCCTTATTTCAAATTTTGGTTCTATGATGAAAGAACTTCTGAAGCTGTAATTCTTTTGAGAGAAAATGAGAAGTGGAGGGTGATCAGATTGTTAGATCCTGTTTGGTTGGTGAACTGTTCAAAGGAAGATATTGACTTACTTAATGAAGCTGAAATCTTTGCAAGTGAAGGGTTTCATGATGTTGGTATTAGTTATAAAGATATGGCTGTTCAATTTCAGACGACAGCTTGAATGTGTTATACTTTGGGAATACACTCTGTATGCAAGTGGGAGGATGTCAATTATTTGTATGTTGAGCTGATGAAGTTGCAGAAAGAGATAGATGGTAGAAATGCGAAGTTGGAAGCTGAGCGACTATCAAAGATTCCAAGGTCAGTTGTAATTCGTGCTGCAGATAATTTTTGTGAAGAAACAAGTAGAGCTCAAGATGCAGATTGAAGAAAAAGACTTTGAAGATTTTGAAGCAACTATTAAGGGGGAGTTTGTTATGACATTTTTGTAATAGATTGCTTTTCAAAATGTATAAGTTTATATAGGTTTTGCCAAGGTTCGTCTGGCCCACGAACCTAGGGTTTTCATGTACACGTTCATCCAGTGAACCTCAAGGTTCGACTGGCGAACCTAAGGGTTCAGCTAGGTTCGTCTGAATGGTATGTATATATAGCAGGTTTGTCTAGCAGGTTTGGTAGTTCTTGATTTTATGTGTGTGAGACAGATCTGTGAGATAGAGTTTATTCTTTATGAGAGCTTTGAACTGTGTGTTTAGATTTCATTGTAATCAGTTTATTTTGATCAATGAAATGATGTTTATATAAATGGTTGTGTATCTTTGATTCATATAGATCAATTCTAGATTCCACATAGATTTGATTGTTAATAGGATTCCGTTGATCGATCGAGAGCTAATCTACACCCAAATATATCATCATAGTTATCTAAGGGTTTTTCTGAGGAAGAAGCATTCCCGTAGTCATCTCTGCCGTGATCATCAGCGGGTTCATTATCTTTCTTACTTGGGTCGTCTTTACTCTGACCCTCATCACCATCATCATCATCATCGTCATCATCATCATCATCAACATCATCATCTTTATCATCGTCATCATCATTGTCATCATCATCATCATTCTCTTTCTTTTCTTCCTTTTCATCTTCATCACCATCACCATCATCATCATCATCATCAACATCAGCTTTCTCTTGATTATCTTCAGGCTTAGCTCCTTTAAGAGCTCCAATTTCTTTGCGTAGCTCTGCATTTTCTTTCTTTAATAGCTTGAGATATTTATGATGCTTGTTGATGTGATCACAAAATCTGAGCATCCCTTCCTGTAGATTCTCAATTATACGATCTTTGGCGGCTGAATCCTGTTCAAGAGCAAACACACACTCTTAGAGAAACTCAAGATTGACAGGCACAGTTTCGGGCATGTAAGGCGAAGACTCATCAATTGGAGCCTTGGCCTTATCAGCTCTGGTTTTAGGTGGTGATGGTGGAGGTTGTGAAAAATGGATGGGATTTGGAGAATCTGGTGGTGAGGTGTGTGTGGGTGGGGGTGATGTTGGTTTAGAGGCTTAGGTGGCTTAAGTGGTGGTGGATGTCTATGGTGGTTTGGTGGTTGGTTTGGAAGTATGTGATGGTTTGGTGGCTTGGGTGGATGTGGAGGTTTTGCTGGTTGGTTTGGAGGCTATAACATCTGTGCCGGAATCGTTACCGGAACAGTAATCTGTACAGTAACTTATACAGTAACTCAGGTACAAACTAGGAGAAATACTTAGAAGCTATTAACATTCGATGCTAAACACAAACTATTATACTATGTTTCTGAAATCCTGATTTAAACCTCATGGTTTAAACAGTCAGAAACACATCAGACAACCATGAACAGATGCATACATGTTTGATTTGTTATTATTAGGTATAAACGTATGAGAGGATAAACAAAATAAAACCATAACAGTTGTTGTTACGGAATGCTAAACCGATGAACTATTCGTATAGGTGACGATCTGTACGAATAAATTTGAAGGTTTAACGATCTAGAATGATGACTGAAAAGTAGAAAACAAAATAAGAAAATGAAACGTATGATTGTGTTCGTACAGTTAGCGCTCTGTACGAAAACGGGCGCAATTGACGTTTTCTGACGAAACGAAAACGAAACGAACGACAATAAATTTAAGGAAATAAAATATTTCATGTTTTACAATTTTGAAACTCATCAGAAATAAATTAAAAGAAACTATTTTAATTAAAATACGTAAATTCGCGAAGAAATTAACGAGACATGTAAAAATAATTGATTTCGATAAATAATCCGAGAAAATAATATTTAAAATATTTACTATAAATAACCACCTTCCAAATATTTAAAACAAAGTCTTTTATTTAAATTACAACCACGCGCGCGCGTAACGATCTGGAAACACGACAAAAATACGAACCGAGCAACCGAAACGAACCCGGATACCCTCGGGGTATTTAAACACTAAATGAAGCCATTTATTTCATTTTTTACCCAAACCCTGTCTCCCTAACTCTCACCCGTCTACCCTCTCTCTCTCTAAGTTTCCATCTTCAAACATCAAGATCTTGACCATTTCTCAACGGAATCTCGAGTTCTTGGTGTCCACGCGTAGCTAGCAACGAGGTCTACACGAAAGTACAACCGATCTGTGGATTTGTTCAGCCATTTTCGATGTATGAGGCAAGAAACATCACGAAAAAGAGGGTCTTACCTCTCTTGTTCGACCACACACACATACCCGGTATAAACCCTAATTCACTCACACACTACACCTTTCCATGTCTGAGATTAACACACCGACACCATAGCAACACAAATGTCGCAAATCAGAAATGATGATGATGATGGGATGCAAGTCTCGTGGAAAGAACAGTTGTGGCCGAACCTGTGTGGTTACAGCCGAACCCTTCCACTTATGGCCGAACCTTTAAAGGCCAACGAACCCATGGTAGCTGCGAACCTGCCTCCGACGAACCATAGACCCATGGGCAAACCTGGCTACAGTGGCGAACCTCTGCTCTGATCAGACTTGCACCCGAACCCTTGCAGCCGAACCCTTGCATGCATGGCCGAACGAACCTTCCCCTATGTGAATGAACCTTGCAGCTGAGTACTTCACTGCCATGAACCTTAAATGGGATGAATCAGTACTTCGGCGAAACCATAAGGTTCGTTGAACACCATGGATGGCCGAACCATTTCAACATGGACGAACCTCAGCCCTGGAACTAATAGGTTCGCTGCCATGGACGTCACACCCCATTTCATTCGACAGAAATTCAATTTATTGGCCCAAACTCATAGACATTCGGCCCACACACACTTAAATCGACCCAATAGATTTTAAATTGATCTATTCCTTGTGCAGCCTAGACTTCAATTAGACTTTAGCCCAAAACTTTGTGCGTTGGGCCCAAACACATCATAATATGCCCATGTTGATTGAACTAGCCCAACGCTTAAATTGAACAATTAAATTCTAATCAGCCCAAATAGCTTGGCCCATGGCCACTATTCCACCCACATTGATTTTACTCGGCCCAACAGCCTTATAAGATCAACCCACTTAAAATTGATTCGGCCCACAACATGGTTTAACTTGGGATAGACACATGGACTTAAATCACAAGGTCTAACATATAAAGCATTGATAGTAAATTAGTTACAAACATGTTATAAATGCAAGCCATTAGTATAACATAGTATGATTAAATTTTCGAAGAAGAAGTTAAGTACAAGGAAGCATTAAAAACTAAGTCTTAAGTTGGAAATCATAACAACACATAAAAGGGGCCGAAACAATGACCGGGACTCACAAGTGTTAACCAACTTTTGGGCTAACACTTACACGCATACACATCGACTAGACCTTATACTTATAAGTTACAAATCATATGAAATCAATACAGGATTCTGAATATTGCTACAAACACAACAACGAGTGCGCGTATTCTTGTTTTGATTAGTCAATCACTTCAAACACCAGGTGAGTTCATTTGTCCCTTTTCAAAGTTATTTGTTTTACTTCGGGACTGAGAAGCATGTTATACATTTTAAACAAATTTTAGAAATATTATTTAATGCTTTTAAACACAAACATGATGCTTACACTAAAGCTTATGCTTGGGTACATTTATTGTTGGGAAGCTACATACTTGATGCGTAAAATATATGCTAAATACATACGCTAAAGACGTGATACTTAAATTATATGTTAATGCTTATGCTACAAACTTGAGACTTAATTATATGCTAACACTTATGCTACAGACTTGATGCTCAAGCTTTATGCTTGATGCCTAGGCTATAAACTAAAAACTCGATCTCTATGCTTAGTGATTATGCTTAAAGTATATGTGTAATGCTTATGCTTAAACTGTACGTGTAATGCTTACGCTTGAAACTCTACACTCAAACTCTATACTCAAAACTAATGCTATAAACTCTATGTTGAACACTTGAATGCTTGACATACTTGAAATACTTGAAAACACGTGTTTGCGTAATATACTTGAAATGCTTGAAAACACTTCATTATTTGATATACTTGGAATGCTTGAAACATGCGAATACGTGATATGCTTGGAATACTTGAACACTTGAATGCTTGAAACATTTGGAATGCTCAGACTGCAGACTGAATGACCGCCGCGTGTTGACCTACGTGTCAACCCCTACTAGTCATCAGTGAAACTATGTGAATGCGTTAAACTTGTATGCTTAAGCTATAGGACATCATAAGACAGACTGTTGGCCGCCGCATCTTGACATTGGTCAAGCCCTACTAGTCATCAGTGCTCTTCGTTGTTAGAATCATGTAAGACAGACTGATTGGCCGCCGCGTCTTGACATTGGTCAAGCCCTACTAATCATTCAGTGTTCTTCTTGATTCATCCATGGTTATGACAAGTGACTAGAATGATTTGGTTTCTTCTAGCTGACTTTGTGTCAGCTTGAAGGTTTCTCTATCATAACACGTCACAAGTCATATTTTGGACCATTATGGATGGATGCTGAACTCCCTAGGGTGTTCAGCTGTCCATAATGGTGCTTCTCCAACTCAATACTCATAAGTCATGGAAATCAATAGGGTGGAGTGAAACGCTTAATTATCATTAACAACAATATGTTAAGCAGCCCGGAATGTGGTGGGATGGTGGCTGGGGCTTGTCCCCTACATATGCCCTATATATAAGCATACTCGGTTGGATAGCATAGGTGGTTGTTAGTGAGGTTAAGGTTGTCATTTCGGGGAAATCAAAGTAAACGTTTTCAGGGTAATCAAATGCTAAGAATTATATGTCATGGAATCAAGGTAGTGGAATGAAATGCTTAATTGTCATTAACAACAATATGTTAAGCAGCTCGGTATGTGGTGGGATGGTGGCTGGGGCTTGTCCCCTACATATGCCGTATATATAAGCATACTCGGTTGGATAACATAGGTGGTTGTTAGTGAGGTTAAGGTTGTCATTCAGGGAATCAAGGTAAACAATTACAGGGTAATCGAATTTAATGAATCGAATGTTACGGAATCAAAGATGTCGGATGAAACGCTTAATTATCATCAGGAACAATATATCATCTGGTTTGGTATGTGGTGGGACGGTGGTTGGGCGGACGGTAAGTTCGACCCTACATATGCCCTATATATAAGCATACTGAAACAGATGGTATATGTGGTTAATGGTGAGGTTGAGGTTGTCATTCAAAGGATTTTTCAAACTACTTTTACATAAAGCTACATGAACTCACCAACCATTGTGTTGACTTTATTTTCTTACATGCTTTCTCAGGTGACGCACAGGATTAAGCTAAGATTCAGGATTGTATGCTAAGATGCCCAGATATAGATACTAGTTGACTTTTGAAGAAGCACATCTTTTGAGATCAATACGAATCTCTTTTGATATCTTGTATAGATGCAAGAAAGATATATTTGATTCTTTTGGATAGGTTTACGTAGTTAAATTACTAAAGATTGACATTTGTAATTTAACTTTGTAATCCTAGTAAATGTATTATTGTGCTTAATTATTCTTAACATTGATGCTATGTAAAACAATCTGATCATTACGATTATCATTCACGATATCGCGCCCCGAGAACCTTTCGCCCGACGGGGACTCCGATCCAACCCCGCCGGCTCGGGGTGTGACAGATTGGTATCAGAGCTCAAGGTTATAGAGAATAATAGGCCATTTACTTAAACAGTTTGGCCTAGACTATAACTTAGGGACCCTCATGTAGAGAACATAAGACTTAAGTTTGCATTGTGTCTTCTGCATTCGATCACTGCACTAACCAATATCTTTTGGTTACGATCAGAATGCCACCCAGAAGACCACGACCCCGGTACCTACACCACAGACTTCTGCACCTCACTCTTCAACACCATCACCGCCAGATTCACAACCGCCGCCTCCTCCTCCACTTAACCCTCTTCCGAACCCGACTGCAGCTATAGTTTTGGATCCTGCTACTATTGCCTTGGCAACGTTACTGAGCAGTCAGCTGACTAATCAGATGAAGGATATCATCCCGAAGATGATCAACAGGATTCAGGGCCACGATAACAACTCTGGGCATACTGCGGGAGAAACTAGTGGAAACACCGGCGCTAAATCAGACTGCTCGTACAAATCATTCGGAGGATGCAAACCGCCAAGCTTCAGCGGCGTTGAAGGAGCTGTTGGACTCATTCAATGGTTAGAGAAGATGGAGGCTACATTGGACCTAATCAGTTGTCCGGAAAGACATAAGGTTCGTTATGCTGCTGGATCTTTCAGTAAACGTGCTTTAACCTGGTGGAACTCCCAGATACACGCTCGAGGTAGAGATGAAGCACTTCCATGCCTTGGACAGAACTCAAGGTTCTTTTGAGGAATGAATTTTGTCCTAAGCACGAATTACAGAATTTGGAAGTTGAACTCTCAAATCATTTGATGAAAGGAGCTGATCACATGGCATTCACTACCAGATATCATGAATTGGTAGCTTTGGTGCCTGATATGGTGCCAACTCTGGAAAAGCGAATTGACCGATATGTAGGAGGATTGCCATCCTGCATTCAGGGCATTGTACTTGCTGCAAACCCTGCAACTTTAGAATCTGCCATTTCTTTGTCAGCTAAACTCACTAACATGATGGTGAAGTCAGGAGAGTTGAAAGACGACTCAGGCAAGGTTAAAGAGGAACAACCGAAGAAGAAACAAAAAGGCATCCAACAGTATGTGATGCCCACACCACTCAATCAAGTTGCTGCAGTACCTGCTAAAGCTGCACGCAAACCTTACACTGGTGTACATCCTCAGCGTGCACAATGCCAGTTTCATCATGCTGCCACAATGCAGTGTAGGCAGTGTACCAACTGTGGCCGAAAGGGCCATCTGGTTCAACACTGCCGAACTCCACCGGCACCGGCAGTAAACAATGCTACTATGGCAATGCCACCACCACGAAACCCTGGCAACTACAACAACAACAATCGGGGATGCGATAACTGTGGAGGAACTAGGTCATTTCTCTAGGGACTGCCCGAAGAGAGCGCAACAAGAGATCAAGTACCAAGGGGAAGAGCTTTCTTGATAGGAGCTCCTGCAGCACGCCAAGACCCGGAGACGGGTACTGGTATGTAGTATCTCCTCACTCATAAGACTTCATTTTATTATGATACTAGTATGAATAAGAAATTTACCTTGTTCCTATTAGTATAATCACATAAGTATTTAATGGAACTTAGGAACTCTTTAATTGAAATAGAAACTATGAAAGAATCCTTCGTTAATGCACATAACATACGTAGGAAACCATAGCTAACACTAAGATTGTGTAACGATTGATGCTCATAGCATCAGTCAGTGTTGAACAATAAGGTGTTAGAGTCATACAGAGATATAGCGAGCCGTAACAGTAAGACAACTATGAGCAATAAGACTAGCAAAGCTCTGAGGCTATACATAAGCAATCCCAAACTAGACCCAAAGTTCCTTTGGGAAAGTAGGGAAGTCACACCGAACAAAGTTTTGCACTTGTTTACAAAGAAAGCTGTACCGATAATAACTTTTAAATTTCGGGACGAAATTTCTTTAACAAGGGGAGACTGTAACATCTGTGCAGGATTCGTTACCGGAACAGTAATATGTACAGTAACTTATACAGTAACTCAGGTACAAACTAGGAGAAATACTTAGAAGCTATTAACATTCGATCCTAAACACAAACTATTATACTATGTTTCTAAAATCTTGATTTAAACCTCATGGTTTAAACAGTCAGAAACACATCAGACAACCATGAACAGATGCATACAGGTTTGATTGTTATTATTAGGCATAAACATATGCGAGGATAAACAAAATAAAACCATAACCGTTGTTGTTACGTAATGCTAAACCGATGAACTATTCGTATGGGTGACGATCTGTACGAATAAATCTGAAGGTTTAACGATCTGGAATGATGACTGAAAAGTAGAAAACAAAATCAGAAAGTGAAACGTACGATTGTGTTTGTACAGTCAGCACTCTGTACGAAAACGTGCGTAAGTGACGTTTTCTGACGAAACGAACGACAATAAATCATAACAACACATAAAAGGGGCCGAAACAATGACCGGGACTCACAAGTGTTAACCAACTTTAGGGCTAACACTTACACGCATACACATCGACTAGACCTTATACTTATAAGTTACAAACCATATGAAATCAATACAGGATTCTGAATACTGCTACAAACACAACAATTAGTGCGCGTATCCTTGTTTTGATTAGTCAATCACTTCAAACACCAGGTGAGTTCATTTGTCCCTTTTCAAAGTTATTTGTTTTACTTCGGGACTGAGAAGCATGTTATACATTTTAAACAAATTTTAGAAATATTATTTAATGCTTTTAAACACAAACATGATGCTTACACTAAAGCTTATGCTTGGGTACATTTATTGTTGGGAAGCTACATACTTGATGCGTAAAATATATGCTAAATACATACGCTAAAGACGTGATACTTAAATTATATGTTAATGCTTATGCTACAAACTTGAGACTTAACTATATGCTAACACTTATGCTACAGACTTGATGCTCAAGCTTTATGCTTGATGCCTAGGCTATAAACTAAAAACTCGATCTCTATGCTTAGTGATTATGCTTAAAGTATATGTGTAATGCTTATGCTTAAACTGTACGTGTAATGCTTACGCTTGAAACTCTACACTCAAACTCTATACCCAAAACTAATGCTATAAACTCTATGTTGAACACTTGAATGCTTGACATACTTGAAATACTTGAAAACACGTGATTGCGTAATATACTTGAAATGCTTGAAAACACTTGATTATTTGATATACTTGGAATGCTTGAAACATGCGAATACGTGATATGCTTGGAATACTTGAACACTTGAATGCTTGAAACATTTGGAATGCTCAGACTGCAGACTGAATGACCGCCGCGTGTTGACCTACGTGTCAACCCCTACGAGTCATCAGTGAAACTATGTGAATGCGTTAAACTTGTATGCTTAAGCTATAGGACATCATAAGACAGACTGTTGGCCACCGCGTCTTGACATTGGTCAAGCCCTACTAGTCATCAGTGCTCTTCGTTGTTAGAATCATGTAAGACAGACTGATTGGTCGCCGCGTCTTGACACTGGTCAAGCCCTACTAATCATTCAGTGTTCTTCTTGATTCATCCATGGTTATGACAAGTGACTAGAATGATTTGGTTTCTTCTAGCTGACTTTGTGTCAGCTTGAAGGTTTCTCTATCATAACACGTCACAAGTCATATTTTGGACCATTATGGATGGATGCTGAACTCCCTAGGGTGTTCAGCTGTCCATAATGGTGCTTCTCCAACTCAATACTCATAAGTCATGGAAATCAATAGGGTGGAGTGAAACGCTTAATTATCATTAACAACAATATGTTAAGCTGCCCGGAATGTGGTGGGACGGTGGCTGGGGCTTGTCCCCTACATATGCCCTATATATAAGCATACTCGGTTGGATAGCATAGGTGGTTGTTAGTGAGGTTAAGGTTGTCATTTCGGGGAAATCAAAGTAAACGTTTTCAGGGTAATCAAATGCTAAGAATTATATGTCATGGAATCAAGGTAGTGGAATGAAATGCTTAATTGTCATTAACAACAATATGTTAAGCAGCTCGGTATGTGGTGGGATGGTGGCTGGGGCTTGTCCCCTACATATGCCGTATATATAAGCATACTCGGTTGGATAACATAGGTGGTTGTTAGTGAGGTTAAGGTTGTCATTCAGGGAATCAAGGTAAACAATTACAGGGTAATCGAATTTAATGAATCGAATGTTACGGAATCAAAGATGTCGGATGAAACGCTTAATTATCATCAGGAACAATATATCATCTGGTTTGGTATGTGGTGGGACGGTGGCTGGGCGGACGGTAAGTTCGACCCTACATATGCCCTATATATAAGCATACTGAAACAGATGGTATATGTGGTTAATGGTGAGGTTGAGGTTGTCATTCAAAGGATTTTTCAAACTACTTTTACATAAAGCTACATGAACTCACCAACCATTGTGTTGACTTTATTTTCTTACATGCTTTCTCAGGTGACGCACAGGATTAAGCTAAGATTCAGGATTGCATGCTAAGATGCCCAGATACAGATACTAGTTGACTTTTGAAGAAGCACATCTTTTGAGATCAATACGAATCTCTTTTGATATCTTGTATAGATACAAGAAAGATATATTTGATTCTTTTGGATAGGTTTACGTAGTTAAATTACTAAAGATTGACATTTGTAATTTAACTTTGTAATCCTAGTAAATGTATTATTGTGCTTAATTATTCTTAACATTGATGCTATGTAAAACAATCTGATCATTACGATTATCATTCACGATATCGCGCCCGAGAACCTTTCGCCCGACGGGGACTCCGATCCAACCCCGCCGGCTCGGATACCCTCGGGGTATTTAAACACCAAATGAAGCCATTTATTTCATTTTTTACCCAAACCCTCTCTCCCTAACTCTCACCCGTCTACCCTCTCTCTCTCTAAGTTTCCATCTTCAAACATCAAGATCTTGACCATTTCTCAACAGAATCTCGAGTTCTTGGCGTCTACGCGTAGCTAGCAACGAGCTCTACACGAAAGTACAACCGATTTGTGGATTTGTTCAGCCGTTTTCGAGGTATGAAGCAAGAAACATCACGAAAAAGAGGGTTTTACCTCTCTTGTTCGACCACACACACATTCCTGGTGTCAACCCTAATTCACACACACACTACACCTTTCCATGTCTGAGATTAATACACCGACACCATAGCAACACAAATGTCGCAAATCAGAAATGATGACGATGATGATGGGATGCAAGCCTCGTGGAAAGAACAGCTGCGGCCGAACCTGTGTGGTTACAGCCGAACCCTTCCACTTATGGCCAAACCTTTAAAGGCCAACGAACCCATGGTAGCTGCGAACCTGCCTCCGACGAACTACAGACCCATGGGCGAACCTGGCTACAGTGGCGAACCTCTGCTCTGATCAGACTTGCACCCGAACCCTTGCATGCATGGCCGAACGAACCTTCCCCTATGTGAACGAACCTTGCAGCTGAGTACTTCACTGCCACGAACCTTAAATGGGATGAATCAGTACTTGGGCGAACCATAAGGTTCGTTGAACACCATGGATGGCCGAACCATTTCAACATGGAAGAACCTCAGCCCTAGAACTAATAGGTTCGCTGCCATGGACGTCACACCCCATTTAATTCGACAGAAATTCAATTTATTGGCCCAAACTCATAGACATTCGGCCCACACACACTTAAATCGGCCCAATAGATTTTAAATTGATCTATTCCTTGTGCAGCCTAGACTTCAATTAGACTTAAGCCCAAAACTTTGTGCGTTGGGCCCAAACACATCATAATAGGCCCATGTTGATTGAACTAGCCCAACGCTTAAATTGAACAATTAAATTCTAATCAGCCCAAATAGCTTGGCCCATGGCCACTATTCCACCCACATTGATTTTACTCGGCCCAACAGCCTTATAAGATCAACCCACTTAAAATTGATTCGGCCCACAACATGGTTTAACTTGGGATAGACACATGGACTTAAATCACAAGGTCTAACATATAAAGCATTGATAGTAAATTAGTTACAAACATGTTATAAATGCAAGCCATTAGTATAACATAGTATGATTAAATTTTCGAAGAAGAAGTTAAGTACAAGGAAGCATTGAAAACTAAGTCTTAAGTTGGAAATCATAACAACACATAAAAGGGGCCGAAACAATGACCGGGACTCACAAGTGTTAACCAACTTTTGGGCTAACACTTACACGCATACACATCGACTACACCTTGTTGATGCACTTAATGTCCCTAGTTCAATTTTGTACTAATCATCATGTAAAGGTTAAAGCAATATTAATGGAAGTTGTCTTTATATATTTTTCTTAATGTTTAACATTGATTATATGATTGATTGAATTGGTTAATTAATATTTGAGTATGAGTATTACTCATTCGGGCGAATGACTCTAACGAATGAAGTCATTCGCTGAATGAGAATAGAGAATGACTATACTCAGCGAATGAGCCATTCGCCGAATGACTCATTCGACTAACTTGTCTATTCGACATAGTCATTCGCTGAATGAGTTGCTTCGGCCCCTATTCGGCCGAATGACTGCAGTCTATAAATATAAGTTCAAATCATTTCAAACCTAACTTTTCCAAGTCCTCATTCTTCCCAGTGCACTCTAGTGTCAAACACTTGAAGTTTTGAGCGATTCTTGCTGTCCAACTTCGATTCTCAACCCATGGTGATCGATTCTCACTCGCACGTTGATTCTACTCACTCGATTCACCACGGCTGCTGTTGATTTCGATTGGAAAACCCTGGAATAGGATTCCGCACTATTCCAGAGGCTGTCAAGCAGATTTCCTTTGGAACCGGATAGTTTTCGAGCTCCTAATAGGTCCTACAGAGTGGTATCAGAGCTATGGCTCTTGATTCTGCTTGATTTCCATTCAAAATCATAAAATCTGAGTTTGTTTGTTCGAAACCTGCAAAACCCTAAGTTTCTTGCCCTTAAAGTTACTATTTCATTCAAGATTAGTGAGTTTTTGTGGTGTTTTTGTCCAAACTTCAATCCCAATTGGTTCATAATCATATAATGGTGTTCTGTACCAAATTTGGTACTTAGATCTGTTCTAAATCAATAGTTATCGCAATTTTTGTTGCAAAAACCCTCAGATCTACCGAATGAGAATGGCGGCCGAATAGGTTCACCCGAATCAGTCGTCATTCGCCGAAAGAGTTCATTAGGCTAGTCATTCGGCGAATAGCCCTCATTCGGCGAATAGCCCTCATTCGGCGAATAGCTCTCATTCGATCCTGTCATTCGGCGAATAAGCTCATTCGACCCATTCATTCACCGAAGGAGTTTATTCTCCTAGTTGTCATACTAAGTGTTACATTCGCCAGTTCTGTCTCATTCGGCCCCCAACATTCGCCCTAAGTTATTTCATTCGGCCATCAGTTTTCAAATTTTTCTAAGTGTTGAATCTTATTGTTCCTGATTAAATGGAGGATTTAGCATTGATGGCTAATCAAAATCATCACATTCAGACATTATTGTTGACTGAGACTGGGACGGGAAACTCCAACAAGGCTCCCAAGTTACTATCTTTAGACGATTATCCGCACTGGAAATATCGGTTTGAGATCCACATCAATGGAGTGGATACCAACTTATGGATGATGATTGAAGGAGGATATCTGAGGCCTCTTAATGAAGATGGAACTCCTATGCTGGTCACACGGATGACTGAGCCTCAAAGGAAGCTTTATGATTATGAGAAGAAGGCTTATGCTATTTTATCTCAGTCCATTGCTACTGATATTTTCCATCAGTTCAGACAGTTTACATCTTCTAAAAATCGGTGGGATGCTTTGCAACAGCGTTATGAGGGCAATGATGCTTTGAAGAACATCAAGTCAAAGGCATTGAGGAAGGAATTCAATAGCTTTATGTATGTGGGGAATGAATCATTGGATGATTTGATTGCTATATTTTACCATCTTTTGAGTGAGTTGTTTAATCATGAAGTCAAGACTACTACTCTGGAGAAGATTCAGTGTTTAGCAGATGCTCTTCCTCCAAAATGGGAGTCATTTTTGATGGTACTTAAGCAGAATGAGATGATGTCACACATGGATATCAATGATTTTATCCTAAAATTGAAGGAGCAGGAAATTGAGAACAAGTGGAAAGCTAAAAGGGTTGCTCAAGTTCAGGATCCTTCATTGTACTATTCTACACCTACTGTAGAGAAAGCCTCTTCACATGCTCCACTAAAGACTGCATTTGTTTCTCAGACTACTGAAGCTCCATCTTCCAATCAAATTTATTTCAGTCAGTCATCCTCCTTTTCAAGTTCTCAGAAAGAACATCATCAACCAGTCACAAGTCTAAAGACAGAGAATTTTGATAAAGTTACAGTTGAGATTGCTAAAGAGCATATGGGTCTTTTGTCTACTTTGGTTAGTTCTTATGATGGACTGGTAGCAGGACAGATTGGCAATCCTTATCTAACAAATGATGACTATTCTCAAATAGATCCAGATGATATGGAAAGGATTGACATTATGTGGGCTTTGGAAAGTGCTGTGAGGAGAGCTAAGGAGTTTGTTAAAAGGACTGGTAAAGACATCAACTTGAACAAGGAGTCTAAGTTTGGTTTTGACATGGCATCAATCACATGTTACAACTGTGGAGAAAAAGGTCACTTTTCTAGACAATGCAAACATCCAAAGAAAGCAGGAAACAAGAATCCTTTTCATCATCAAAAGTCTTCTGCAGCAAATACAGAAAGAAGACTTGTCCCTATTGATTCTCCTGCTCAAACTAGTTCTTCAAATGCAGGCAAAGCTTTGATGGTACAGCAGGATGAAGGTGAAAATTGGGATTTCAGATTCAATTCTGAACAAGGGGGACAAGATAAAGCATGTGTTGCTGAGATCCAGAAGACAGATGATCTACATGAAGAGAGTATTGCTGAAGGAGCACAGCTCAAGATAGAAAAAACATCTAGATCAGAGACTGAAAGCTTGACTGATTCTGATGCTGATATTGAAGAATCTCCTGTTCAGTTTTCCTTGATGGTAAACTCATCTGCTACTCCTGCTGCAACTTCTCAGTCTGATCAAGTATCTGATGATTGTTCATCTTCTTGTTCTATCTGTTTTAATTGTGTTGACCTTAAAAGCAAGGTCCTTTCCTATCAAAATCACAATGCTCTTTGATCAATGATCTCAACCAGTGTATTGATGCTAACCAAGTTTTAAAAGCTAATGAAAAAGATTTTCAAGCTAAAATTGAACTTTTAAATAGCCAACTTCATGAGGCTGAGATTGCTATTCTTAACAAGCAAGATGCTATAACTTCTTATCTCAATACCATTAATGAGGTAAAGAAGAAGTTAGCAATAGTTGAGTGTGATTATGAGACCCTAGCACAAGAGCTCAAGAGCTATGAGAGGGCATCTTATATCATTAAGCACATGATCAGCAAAGGAGCTGATCATAAGGGTAAGGGAACAGTGAGTTATCAAAGATGTCCTCCACTAATCTTAAACAACTTTGTCAATTCACCAAATGACAAAGATGTTAAAGATTTTCAAGTTATAACTCCTTTAGTAATTGATCCGATTGGGATGATTACTGATAAAGGTTCCTCTTTGTCAAAGGAATCTTCGGTGGATGGACTTGTAGAGGATTGGGTTTCTGATTCTGAGGATGAATCTGATGATTCATCTGATTGTGTTATTGCTCAGAAACCAATCCCTGTTATCAAAAAGGGCGACCCAATCTCCTCCTCAAAAATTTATCAAGCCTTAGGTTTTCTGAAAGCTTCAAAAGAAAATGAAGCTTGTGTATCTAACAAGATTGACAATCTTGTTCCAAATGGGAAAAAGGGTTTGGGTTTTAATCAGAACACTCCTAAAACAAATATTTTCAAACCAAAAAGGCAATTTTTTCTGAATTAAAACATTTTCATAAAAAAGGAGAACCGGTTTTCTTTGAGTGTGGTGCACCTGGGCACTTTGTTAGATCTTGCCCACAGTTGATCAGACCAAAGGTTGCACCACCCAGAAAACAAAATCAGATTTTTGTTAAACCTGTCAAATCTGAATCCAAGTCAATTCAGGCAAAACCCAAACAACCAAACCAGGTTAAATATTTGGACAAGGGTAAAGGGAAACTGGTGAACTTGAATGTTCCCAAGATGGTAAATGTTAATCAAGTTAAATCATCATCCATTTATTTGAAAAATTCTTTCAGTAAAAATGCAGTCTGGAAAGTAAAGTCTGAGACTTCAGTTCCACCCACTTCAGACAAGGCTGTTTCAGATGGTAAATGGATCGATGTTATGATCCGAGACTCATTGGGTCAACCCAAGACTGTAAAGGCTTGGGTTCCTAAATTGAACTAATTGTCTTATTTTTGTGCAGAATGCCCCAACAGCTGCTCTAAACAGCTCTTGGATTGTCAATAGTGGGGCTTCAAGGCATATTACAGGAAATATCTCTCTACTCATAAATGTTCAATCTGTTCATGGTGGATATGTAGCTTTTGTGAGTGACAAAGGTGGTTTTATCACAGGAGAGGGAATTTTATCAAATGGGCAAGTTACATTTGACAAAGTCAGATATGTCAAGCAATTTGAGAATAATCTTCTATCTGTATCACAGATTTGTGATAAATAGTACAAGGTTCTCTTTGATGACTCCAAATTCTACATTCATAAAGAAGGTGTGGTTATCCCTGAAGATTGGATCTTATTGTTAGCTCCCAGAAAGCAAGACTTGTATGTACTCAACATGGCCACAGCTTCAACAACATCCTCCACAGCTTCATGTTTTATGACAAAGGCAACTGAGAAAGTTCAATACTTTGGCACAAGAGGATGGGTCATTTGAGTCTTCGCAAGATGAATCATTTGGTACATAACAATCTGGTTGAGGGGGTTACTCTAAATAATTTCAAGCTGTCTGATGTCTGTGTATCCTGCAAAAAGGGCAAGCAAGTCAAGCAGTCTCACAAACCAAAGAAGTATCTCTCAATCGCTGTTCCACTTGAGCTTCTACATATGGATCTTTTTGGTCCTGTTAACCGTAAGAGTATAGCTGGAGATCAATATTGTCTTGTCATTACTGATGAATTTTCCAGATACTCTTGAGTGTTCTTTCTGAAGGAGAAATCTGAAACTTTTGATTGTGTTCAAGTATTGGTTACCAAACTTGAATCTCTTTATAAGCTCAAGGTTCGAATACTCAGAACAGACAACGGAACAGAATTCAAGAACCATAACATGGAAAATTTCTGCAACTCAAAGGGAATTGTTCAACAATTCATTGCCCCTTATGTTCCGCAAATGAATGGAGTTGCTGAGCGAAAGAACAAGACTTTGATTGAGGCTGCTAGGACGATGCTTGCTGATTCTTCTCTTCCAGTTCAATTCTGGAATGAGGTTGTAGCAAATGCTTGTTACACTTTGAATCGGGTTTTGATAGTGAAGAGGCATGGGAAAACTTGCTTTGAACTGCTTCATAACAGAAAGCCTAATCTTAAGTATCTTGAACCTTTTGGTGCACCATGCACTATGCTTAAGAAACATGAGCAGGGCAAGTTCAATGAAAAAGTGGAAGAAGGGTATTTTCTTGGGTATAGAACTCCAAATAAAAGGGTTTATAATAGATCAACACAGAATGTTGAGGAGTGGTACCATGTTGATGTGCAAAAATATTCTATGCCTCCACCAGGAAAAGGGCCAAACTGGATGTTTGATTATTCAGATCTTTTTGATTCATTCAATATGCCTCCCATGTATTCAGATGAAGATGTTGCGATTCAAATGTTATATGATGTACAAAATGCACCTAATGAACCCGTACCACCTTCATCCACTTCAGTTCCCATTGTACAGACAAATGATGACAGCTCAGACACTGATGATAACTCTACTCCACCTGATGCCCCAGGCCAAAATGTTGATGATCTTGTACCAGATCTTGAGGATTTGAATTTGAACAATCTAGATCCACAGGTTGAGGTTCCTCCCCATCCAGTTGGAAGAATCAATCGTATTCAACCTTAAGAAAACATAATTGGGAGTCCATTAGATGGAGTAAAAATCAGAAATCAGCTTTCTTCAGGGGGACTTGCAGACATTCTTGATTTTGCAGATGTAAGCTTTTGTGCCCATTCCTATTTTATCTCTCAGGTGGAACCCCGAACTGTCACTGAGGCTTTAAAGGAAGAATCATGGGTAGATGCCATGCAAGAAGAACTGCTGCAATTTAAGAAGTTAGGTGTCTGGCAACTTGTTGACAGACCGAAAGGTGCAAAAGTCATTGGCACTAGGTGGGTTCTTCGTTGCAAGAAAGATGATCATGGCATCGTTGTTCGAAACAAGGCACGTCTGGTTGTTCAGGGATTCAGACAGATAGAAGGCTTGGACTACAATGAAGTGTTTGCACCGGTCGCTCGACTTGAAGCAATTCGTATTTTCTTGGCATATGCATCCTTTAAGAAGTTTAAAGTTTATCAAATGGATGTCAAGAGTGCATTCCTTCACGGTGTGATTAGTGAGACGGTCTATGTCAGTCAACCTCCTGGGTTTGAGGATCCATTACATCGAGACCAAGTCTACAAGCTAGACAAGGCCTTATATGGATTGCATCAAGCTCCGCGAGCATCGTATGAGACACTATCTACTCACCTTCTAAACAACGGATTCAGAAGAGGTGTCATTGACTGTACATTGTTCATTCGAGAAAAAGATGGTGATTTACTCTTGGTGCAAGTCTATGTGGATGACATCATATTCGGTTCCACAAATGATAGTCTGTGCAAAGATTTTGAAAAGGTTATGAAAGAGAAGTTTGAGATGAGCTCGATGGGAGAGATGAAGTTTTTCTTAGGACTACAGGTGGATCAGTCTGAGGCAGGGATTTTCATTCATCAAACCAAATACGTTGGTGACATTCTGAGTCGTTTCAGTATGTCTGATGCAAAGCCTGCTGGTACCCCACTGGCTGTCAATCACAGGATTACGCAGATGAAAAGGGGGAGTTAATTTATGCCACTCTGTACTGAGGAATGATTGGATCTCTTATGTATCTCACTGCTTCTCGGCCAGACATCATGTTTGCCACATGCTTATGTGCACGTTATCAGTCTAAACCAAGAGTCTCCCATCTCATTGCTGTCAAGAGGATTATGCGTTATCTGAAGGGTACACCGGATCTTGGTTTATGGTACCCTAATGATGATAATTTTGAGCTTACTGCATACAGTGACTCGGATTATGGTGGTTGCAAGAGAGATTTCAAATCAACATCTGCGGGATGTCAGTTCTTTGGAACCCGATTAGTTACCTGGCAGTGCAAGAAGCAGACGTCGGTGTCTACTTCAACCTGTGAAGCTGAATACATTGCTGCTGCTAGTTGTTGTTCTCAGATCATCTGGATCCAACAGCAACTCAGGGACTATGGGTTACACTTTTCTAACAGTCCTATATATGTTGATAACACTGCTGCCATAGCTGTCACTAAAAATCCTGTTCAGCACTCGAAAACAAAACACATCGACATTAAATATCACTTCATACGTTATTGTTTTGAAAAGAAATTAATCGATGTTGTTAAAATTCACACTGATCACCAGAAAGCCGATCTTTTCACAAAAGCTTTTGATAAATCCAGATTTTTATATCTGTTATCGGCTAATGGTGTTTCCCAAAAGGATGAAGTCCTACCTTCATCTAAATCTAACAAATGATCATTGCTTTTCTTAGTTATTTCTGCTATTTTTTTTAATTCAGTATTTCTGTTATTTCATTATTCTAAACAAAAATAAAAAAAGATTTTGTGTTTTAGGTTTTTAGGGGGAGAAAAAGTATGCAATTTGAAAAACCAAAAACATTAAAAATTTGAAAAATTCAAAAACATTAAAAAATTCTGAAAAATGAGAAAGTCTTCTTTAAGAAAGTAATACATTAATCTATCATGTCATAAAAGCTAAATGTGAATGTGAAAGCTGAAAACACATGAGAATTATAATGTGATGTACTGATAGGCCGATGTTACAAAATGGATAGACAATTTGTGATGACTTTTAAAGTTTGATTGGTGGGATCTGTTTCAGAAAACCAGTTGAGTGAGAAATAGTTTTTGACTCAAATCAAGCATACACCGGTCATCATAGAATCAAATGAGGTTTCAAACATAAACAAGCTGGTATTAAGCTTGAACAAAAAGAAGAACAAGCTGGTATTAAGCTTGAAGAGAAACAAAAGCAAGCTGGTATTAAGCTTGAAGAAAAATTAAAGCAAGCTGGTATTAAGCTTGAGAAATACTTAAACAAAATAAGTTCGATTCCATACACGTGCCATATTGCTGGGACGAACCTAGCTGAAGCCGTCCATTTGGATAGAACAAGAAAAATACAAACAGATAATAAAATTGGAATCTTATAGAATTTATGATGACTGGTATTAAGATATGCTGAAATGAGTTATAAACTGATTTTGATCTTTAAATGGTTGAATGAAATGGGTAACGCAATCAGAAAACATGAGTGATCATAAATCTTGTTTAGAAGTTATGTAAAGTTAGGCTTAAGATTGGACAAATATATCAGTAATCATGATTATAGGACAAGTGTGTTTGAAGTGAAACATTCAGTGAAGCTGATTTGAAGTAATTAGGTGTATGTGTTACTTTCTCAATAGACTTCTCACAAAAACATGTGTTTCTTTGTATTTAGTTGCTAGCTGTACAGTCGTATTTTGTTTCAGAAAATTACAAAAAGATTTTACATGTTCAACTTCAGTTTAGATGATCATTTGTAGGTTCAGATGTCTGTCTTATCGGAATCCTGAACCAACCAGACGTATCTTCATAAATGGCATCTGTTTTACTGATCAAAATGTTAAATCTTGTGTTGAGTATGTCTCATTCGACCGAATGAAACTCATTTGGCGAATGAAACTCATTCGGCGAATGAAACATTTAGTGAATGACTTGTGTCGAATGACCCATTCGACATATTCATTCGGTGAATGACTCATGTCGAATGACTCATTAGTCAGTCTCATTTGGCGAATGACAAAATGTTGAATGACCTATTCGCCGTTCACATTCGGCGAATGAGTGATCCTATATAAACAGTAATTCGGGCGAACTACTTCATTCGACAAAAATATCTTTCGCCCTTTACTGTGTGTTCTCATTCGCCCGAAAAACTTCTCTCTTCGGTCAATCTTTTTCTCGTGATTTCTACTCACCCAGCCACTGATAATCTTGTTTATTGTTATCTCAGGTACATTGGGATCGAGTTTCGTCAAATTATGACCGTGAAATCATCAAAAACCGAACAAATTTTAGGGTTTTAGGGTTCTTCATTTCTCCCTTGCAATAAATGATTAAAATGGACTTAAAACCTCATTCGACCTACTTTAAATGTGTTAATCGGTCATTTCTTATTGTGAATGTGTGGTTTTTGCGAACTGATTTGAAGATTTTGAAAAGAGGGGTTTGAACATGAACTGACAGCCGAATGACGCCATTCGGCGAATGAAGCTCATTCGTCGAATGACTAAGTCAGCATATAACTCATTCAGCGAATGAGGTCTATTCGGCGAATGAAGCTCATTCGGCGAATGACTCATTCGACCTAAGTGTTCATTCTTCCAAATTCACTTCATTCGGCATATCAGTTTAAACTGATTCTGTGTTCTGGTTTTTAATCTGATTTCAATATTTTAAACTATTGAACCGTTCTAACGTGTCTTTATATGATGTTCAGAATGGCTGGATACAAGTCAGTGACAAAGAACAACATATGTGCACATTTGGATCTCACCACTCCGAATGCCAAACACTACACTGAGATTATCACTTTTCTCAGGCGTTCGAGGATCTTTACGGCCATCTCTACTATACATGTGCCTTATCACTCTCACCAGCAAGATTTCTGGGCCTCTGCTGATATCGATTGTGAGGCTGAACCTACTGTCATCAGAGGAAAGGTTCTTGGGCACGATGTTGTTATATCAGCCGAGCACATCAGGAGAATTTGTGGTTTCCAGGATTCACCTGATCAGCCATATTTGCTAGATCGTCACTTAGTTCATGGATGCTTTATGAGATGCAAGTACGTGGGTGATCTAGGAGCGGGGATCCTCAACAAGGCATATATGTCTCCGCAGTTCAAGTATCTTGCTCATGTTCTATTCACTGTCTCGGGTCGAGGAGAGGTGGATTCGACGACATGCGGGAGACTATACAGTGTGCCTTTGTTGCATTGGTGCTTAACAGGCCATTCAACTTCTCTGAGATGATTTTCACTCATATGAAGGAGAATGTGGAACTGAAGGGAGACAAGAAGTTCTTGATGTATCCCAGGTTTCTGCAGCAATTGATTGATGCTCAGTTGCCCGATTTACCGAAGATCAATGCAGATATCATCAAGCTGGAACACATGAATGATACTACTCTCAACAGAGTAATGTCATACAGAGGGAAAGACAGGAAGCCGACTCTATGGTCATTGTTTGGTCATCTTACGAGGCCTGATTACATTGCTCCACCTGGTCGAAGATGGAGGCATGATGACTCAGACTCTGAGGTGGAGGACATAGTTGTGCCTGGTGATGATGGGGATGATGGTGATGATGGTGGTGCTGGTGCAGGTGGTGATGGTGCAAGTGCTAGTATTATTGTGAGTACTGTTGCTGGTGATGTTATTACCACTACTGATGTTAGCCTAGTTGAGGCTGTTGGTGTGTCTGCTGGTGCTGGTGTGAGTACCTCTATGGATGCTGATGATGATGTAGATGTTGATTCACTATTGGAGCTAGATTTCATGGCTACTACTACCTCCATAGTGACTACTTCTATTGATACGACAGGCACCACACCTGCTACTGATGAAAATGAGTCAGAGGACTCAAGTGATGGTGAAGGTGAAGCTGGTGATGATAAAGCTGGTAGTTCTGACTCAGAGGATACGCCAGATGATGAATTCGAAAGTGTATGGATTGGAGGGAGATTGAAGAAGCGGAAGAGGAAGAGAACTGAAGCAGAGTTGGAGGAGATTACAGATCCACTATTCATTCGTGAGTTTGATGTTTCACCTCCTCCACGTTCCTCTATTCCAGCTTCTGCAGCTGTTTCTGTGGCTGCCGTTCAGTCTTCTTCTTCTGATGGAAGAAGGAAGAGATCAAGGTTCCTCTTTCAGAGGAGGTCAGAACTGACGACAGCTGCTACAACTACCGTCACATCAGTAGCAGCTGTCTCAGTTTCTTCACTGACAAGGTCAAGGGCTACTCATATTCGTGCTACCACTTCCCCTCTGACCACCTCTGTGACTCAGGCTCCCATTTTTACTGCTGCCTCTGCTGGTCCCTCCATCTCAAGGGCTGACACGTTCATACCTACTGTTTCAGTTGTGGATCAGTTGAGCACACTAAACAGTATGGTACTTAGATTGATGGAGAGGAGCATGGAACAAGAGAAGAAGAATAAAGAGCAAGAGCTAATTATTGCTCAACTCACACAGCGGGTAGAAGAGCAGGATACCTTGCTTCTTCAAGCTGCAGATCAGAGAGCTGATCTACGGGCTCATTCTGCTCAGCAAGAGGAGAAGTTGCTGAAGTATATCGATGAGCATCATCAGTTGGCATTAACTGTCACTGATTTCAGTGACCGGATCATGTCCTTAGAGGCTGAGAATGCTAGGCTAGCTGATCAGCTTGAGAGTCTCAAGGATAGCACCCACAGGATTGAAGGCACTGTTGCTCACTCCGATGATTCAGATTCTGAGAAAGAAAAGGAAGAAAAAGAAGAAGAAGAAGAAGAAGAAGAAGAAGAGGAAGAAAAGGAAGAAGAATCTGATGAGGAGAAAGTAGATTATGAGGAGTCTGATAAAGATGATGATCAGGACGGATCAGGAAGTGGGTCTTCTGGTTCATCAAGTTCTGATGATGATGATAATGATGATCAAGCCCCTTCTACATCTGAGATCCGGTCCAAGAAGGCAAATGAAAAGAAGAAACAAGCTCCTCCTCCATCTCCTCCTAAACAGAATGTTGAAATGATGCTACTGAGGAAGTAGATGTTGTGCCTGTGAGACGTCAACTGGACGAGACTCTTACTATGATTCTTGATGCTCAAGGCATTATACAGCAGTCAGTTAGCTATGACAAGGAGGAGGGAGAGATTATTCATTGCTTATCTAAGGAGCAAATTGTTGAGTTATTCAGGTTAAATCCTGATGAGGTTATCACTGAGGATACCTCTGTTCCTGTTACCGATGAGCCTACCCCAGAGGCCTTTGATGATATAGACTAGGTTATTCTTGAAGATATTACTGATGAGGAATATCCCAAGTATACATCAGCTGAGGAAGAGCTGCCTACATTTACTGATCAGTTTGATCAAGCCACTGAAGATCTACTGATCCGATACTAAGAAGAACAAGTTGAGGTTAGCAAAGCCGAAGCTGATGATCAAAAGAAGAGAAAAGAGGAATGGGAGGCCTACTGGGAGGTTCTCAAGAAAGAAAGCACCATGAAGTTGCCAGCTACACACAAGAAAGTATACAGGACCAAAGGCTACAAGGCTGGAGGTCAAATCTTGAGCTGGGCATACTTTCATGATCTTGGGTGTTATGTTGTGAAGAGAGAGAGAGAGGCATTGACTACTTCAAGCATCCTCACGACTTTAAGACGTTGCCAGGCTTTGAAGTCAATCAGTTAGCACGTCTGAGGATGCTATATGCTGAAGATTCCGGATTATCAGCCTGGTTCTCTCGACAAATTCAGTATGAGTATAGGAAGAAATGGGTGAACTTCCAACCACAACAGCCTGAAAGATACTATCTGTCTGAGATTGATGGTCAATCAAGGAAGCACAAAGTTCTCCTGAAGTGGCTACCTCCTAGAGTTTTGAAGAAGATTCCGCTAAGGAAGATGCGACAAGACTTTATGGAGGGCTTCCGATAGTGGTATTATGATGGACGGACTGGAGAGGCAGTGATTGTTCTATGCAAGGATAAGAAGTGGGATACAGTACGGATTTTTGAGCCGATGTGGTTGACCAATTTGTCCCACAAAGATGTCCAAGCATTGTTTCGTCATCAAATTTTCTTTGATGTACAGGACATGGTACAAGCACTACAGTTTATGAAAGTGATCCGTCTCTGCAGTATATTCAAGATTCATGCTGGAGCAGACTGGAAAGCTATCACTGAGAAGTACTTCAAGAAAGACACTTCCAAGAGCTGAACTAGGTCCAAGGGGGAGTTTGTTGATGCACTTAATGTCCCAAGTTCAATTTTGTACTAATCATCATGTAAAGATTAAAGCAATATTAATGGAAGTTGTCTTTATATATTGTTCTTAATGTTTAACATTGATTATATGATTGTTTGAATAGGTTAATTAATATTTGAGTATGAGTATTACTCATTCGGGCGAATGACTCTAACGAATGAAGTCATTCGCCGAATGAGAATAGAGAATGACTATACTCAGCGAATGAGCCATTCGCCGAATGACTCATTGACTGACTTGTCTATTTGACGTAGTCATTCACCGAATGAGTTGCTTCGGCCACTCATTCGGCCGAATGACTGCAGCCTATAAATATAAGTTCAAATCATTTCAAACCTCACTTTTTCGAGTCCTCATTCTTCCCAGTGCACTCTAGTGTCAAACCCTTGAAGTTTTGAGCGATTCTTGCTGTCCAACTTTAATTCTCAACCCGTGGTGATCGATTCTCACTCGCACGTTGATTCTACTCACTCGATTCACCACGGTTGCTGTTGATTTCGATTGGAAAACCCTGGAATAGGATTCCGCACTATTCCAGAGGCTGTCAAGCAGATTTCCTTTGGAACCGGATAGTTTTCAAGCTCCTAATAGGTCCTACACACCTTATACTTATAAGTTACAAATCATATGAAATCAATACAGGATTCTGAATACTGCTACAAACACAACAACGAGTGCGCGTATTCTTGCTTTGATTAGTCAACCACTTCAAACACCAGGTGAGTTCATTTGTCCCTTTTCAAACTTATTTGTTTTACTTCGGGACTGAGAAGCATGTTATACATTTTAAACAAATTTTAGAAATGTTATTTAATGCTTTTAAACACAAACATGATGCTTACACTAAAGCTTATGCTTGGGTACTTTTATTGTTGGGAAGCTACATACTTGATGCGTAAAATATTTGCTAAATACATACGCTAAAGACATGATACTATATGCTAACACTTATGCTACAGACTTGATGCTCAAGCTTTATGCTTGATGCCTAGGCTATAAACTAAAAACTCGATCTCTATGCTTAGTGATTATGCATAAAGTATATGTGTAATGCTTATGCTTAAAATGTACATGTAATGCTTACGCTTGAAACTCTACACTCAAACTCTATACTCAAACTAATGCTATAAACTCTATGTTGAACACTTGAATGCTTGACATACTTTAAATACTTGAAAACGCGTGATTGCTTAATATACTTGAAATGCTTGAAAACACGTGATTATATGATATACTTGGAATGCTTGAAACATGCGAATACGTGATATGCTTGGAATACTTGAACACTTTAATGCTTGAAACATTTGGAATGCTCAGACTATAGATTGAATGACCACCGCGTGTTGACCTGCGTGTCAACCCCTACTAGTCATCAGTGAAACTATGTGAATGCGTTAAACTTGTATGCTTAAGCTATAGGACATCGTAAGACAGACTGTTGGCCACCGCATCTTGACATTGGTCAAGCCTTACTAGTCATCAGTGCTCTTCGTCGTCAGAATCATGTAAGACAGACTGATTGGCCGCCGCGTCTTGACATTGGTCAAGCCCTACTAGTCATTCAGTGTTCTTCTTGATTCATCCATGGTTATGACAAGTGACTAGAATGATTTGGGTTCTTCTAGCTGACTTTGTGTCAGCTTCAAGGTTTCTCTATCATAACACGTCACAAGTCATATTTTGGACCATTATGGATGGATGCTGAACTCCCTAGGGTGTTCAGCTGTCCATAATGGTGCTTCTCCAACTCAATACTCATAAGTCGTGGAAATTAATAGGGTGGAGTGAAACGCTTAATTATCATTAACAACAATATCTTAAGCAGCCCGGTATGTGGTGGGACGGTGGCTGGGGCTTGTCCCCTACATATGCCCTATATATAAGCATACTCGGTTGGATAGCATAGGTGGTTGTTAGTGAGGTTAAGGTTCTCATTTCGGGGAAATCAAAGTAAAAGTTTTCAGGGTAATCAAATGCTAAGAATCATATGTCATGGAATCAAGGTAGTGGAATGAAATGCTTAATTATCATTAACAACAACAATATGTTAAGCAGCTCGATATGTGGTGGGACGGTGGCTGGGGCTTGTCCCCTACATATGCCCTATATATAAGCATACTCGGTTGGATAGCATAGGTGGTTGTTAGTGAGGTTAAGGTTGTCATTTCGGGAAAATCAAAGTAAACAATTACAGGGTAATCGAATTTAATGAATCGAATGTTACGGAATCAAAGATGTCGGATGAAACGCTTAATTATCATCAGGAACAATATATCATGTGGTTTGGTATGTGGTGGGACGGTGGCTGGGCGGACGGTAAGTTCGACCCTACATATGCTCTATATATAAGCATACTGAAACAGATGGTATAGGTGGTTAATGGTGAGGTTAAGGTTGTCATTCAAAGGATTTTTCAAACTATTTTTACTTAAAGCTACATGAACTCACCAACATTGTGTTGACTTTATTTTCTTACATGCTTTCTCAGGTGACGCACAGGATTAAACTAAGATTCAGGATTGCATGCTAAGATGCCCAGATATAGATACTAGTTGACTTTTGAAGAAGCACATCTTTTGAGATCAATACGAATCTCTTTTGATATCTTGTATAGATGCAAGAAAGATATATTTGATTCTTTTGGATAGGTTTACGTAGTTAAATTACTAAACATTGACATTTGTAATTTAACTTTGTAATCCTAGTAAATGTATTATTGTGCTTAATTATTCTTAACATTGATGCTATGTAAAACAATCTGATCATTAAGATTACCAATCACGATATCGCACCCCGAGAACCTTCCGCCCGACGGGGACTCTAATCCAACCCCGCCGGCTCGGGGTGTGACAGAGGCTGGTTTAGAGGGAATGGATTGGGTGGCTGGTGTGGTGGAAGTGGTTGTGTCTGAGAGTGGTGGATGTGCCTGCAACCTTTTTCTTCTTAAGTCTGGGATCCCTGGGTATTTTTGACATCATCTTCATCCTCTTCTTGTTTGGAGTAGACTTAGGTGAGGGAACATAATCAGCATCCCTCATTCTTCCATCTCTACTCGTGAGCAGGGAGGAGTAAAGTGAACAGGCTCCTTTACGAGCTTTTCCTCACCGATGATGATGACTCTAAGGATGTAGGCTGAGCTGTAACATCAGTGCCAGAACCGTCACCGGAACAGTGATCTCTACAGTACATGAACAGTAAATCAGGTACATATTTCAGTTATCAATTATATATAATTTTCATTTCACGTTATCAAAACACAGTTCAGATTCAATTCAGAAAACAGAGATTCAGAACAAAGGTTCTTGAGTCAGATAATTATCTGGCAACATAGAACCATCATGTGATTATTTGTTAGGACTTATTATATATAAACGTATGTGAGGCCTTATAGAACAAAACACATGAATATGGTTATGTGAATGCTAAATCGACGGGTTATTCGTATAGGTGACAATCTGTACGAATATATCTGAAAGTTTAACGTTCTGAATGATATTCTATAATTAGAAAACAAGATTGAAAAGTATAGTTATTGTCGTGTTCGTACGAGTGACGATTCGAATGAATACGCGCGACGACCGTACGTTTCGACTTAAATATTAATTAATTTTTTAAAATTTATATAATAAAAGATATTAGTTAATTTATTAGGAATCACAACCTTGAATAATTAAATGACTTCTAATTTTATAAATCGTGTCGTTTCGTCGCGATAACTACGCGAACCGGCATGTTACGCGAAACCGAACGAGACCGAACGAGTGGGTATTTTATCCCACATTTAATGTGACAATTAATGTCACAACCACCACCATTCTCCCCCATCTCTCTCTCAATTTCGTTTACCTCTCTCTCTCTAGTTTCTTCACAAGAAAACCACCTTCTCTCTACAAATTTTGGCTCAAATCTTGGTGGATTCAAGTGTTCTAGACGTCATTACGATCCTCTCACCTTGTAGATCACAGAAGTACAGGAAAAACAAGAATCCAACCGTGGAATTTGAGGTAAACATTTACTCTAAATTCGGTTTTTATAGGGTTTTCACGAGTTCATGTGGTTTTGCTATTATAATTGAGATTAAACACTTAAAACACTTGGATGAACGTGTATACACGTTTAGGTATTGTTAGGAATGTGATTGTAACAGATTGGAGCCGCAAACAAGTAAGAGATGATACAGGTTCGTGGACCACCAAGCCGGCCGAACCTTCTTGGGTCGAAGTAGAGGGTGGCGAACCCTATCAGCCACGAACCCTGCTATCAACGAACCATCATCATGCAACGAACCCTGCAAGCTCTGAGCCACGAACCCTTGTTCCTGACACGCGAACCCTGCATCACTGCAACGAACCTGTTGCAGCATGGGTCGAACCTTCCTTCTCCAAGTTAGCCGAACCTTTCCTCACCCTTAGAAGACGAACCAACTAAGTCCCGAACCCTGCTGGCTTTCTGCGAACCCTTACACGAACCAATGATGGGAGGAACCTGACTTCATGGACTGGTCGAACCATTTGTGAGCGAACCTCAAGGGTTCGTGGGTGGAAAATTGAGGGCCGAACCCTAAGGGTTCGTTGGTGCTAGTGGGTTAGCCGAACCCAAGGTCAGCTCCTCTAAAAGGTTCGCTGCCTTGGGAGGATGTCAAATCCTAGACAACTCTAAATAGGAAATTCTTAAGGTGCATGGGAGTTAAATACATACATATACATAAGTCAAGGTATGTGAGTGCATGGGGACTCACGTGATCTATGCATGGAGCGAACTTAGAGGATTAAACGTAAATCACACTCATTTTGGGATGAACAAAGTCATTTTTATTAAACAACAAAGATGTTAAGATTAAGATGGTTAATTATTGCCCCTAACATAAGGATAACTTATAATCAAGGACTCTAATGGGCCTAGGTTGTGCTCAAGCGGATAACATTGTTAGAAATCCATGCTAATCAACAGCACAAGTTAGGTAATCAATTTGGAATCAAAGATATTCAATTGGGCCAAAGTGGGCCCAATGGGGGCTTACATAAGCCCAACACACATTTAAATGTTATTTAAACTCAAGTAATGGGATTTTAAATAAAAGAAACCTATTTATAACTTGTTAGATTTTGTTAAATGATTTTGACTTAATATTGAATTAAAATGGAAGTTAATTGTAATGTTTTGATTTAAATACTTATTGTGATATAATTGTTGGGAACTTGTTGAAAAATAGACAATATCATTGTCTGGTTTTTAAATAGAAAACAAAGGAAACTCTGCTGAAATTTTTAAAAATATAAAAGTATGTAATTATAAATAAACAAGGGGTTTGGGATCATAAAAAGGGTAACTAAGTTTGACTAGATTCGAGATACACATAGTACTAGGACACTTAGTTACACACACCAAGACAAAGACTTAGGCACAGCGACTATTACGTGTACTTATCGTATTCAAACTCTTATTAAACAACTCAGGAACCGAAGATACTTAGCCTACAAACAAGAGTGCGCATTCTGTGATAGTACAATAGACATCAACACAGGTGAGTTCTTTTCTAACATTTTTGTTTTAAAACGCGGGGCTGAGAAGCATGCGCAAACTGTTATTTAAAATTGTTTACCTAAATGCTTTTAAATGTATATGTTTAACATATATAAATGTTATCCTAGACCATGTCTAGGAAGATTTTATGCAGGTTTTACTAAGCTTATTTACTTATAAATTAAGTGAATAATCGGGTTAAACTAAACATTTCAAACTAATCAAAACATTTCAAAGGAATCAAACAAAACATTTTGACAAATCAAGAGGGTGAGTTCAACGAATCAAACAAAACATTTTGACAAATCAAGTAGGTGAGTTCAATGAATCAAACAAAACATTTTGACAAATCAAGTGGGTGGGTTCAACAAATCAAACGAAACATTTTGACTCATCAAGTGGGTGAGTTCAACGAATCAAACGAAACATTCTGACGAAACAAGTGTGGGATTTCAACGAATCAAACGAAACAATCTTTGCAAAGTTAATATTCAATGTTCAACAAATCAAGTGTTTGTCGAACAACGAATCAATAAATCATTTTCAAGGGAAAATCTGGGAAATATCAAAGATAACATATGTCAAAACGAATCAAGAACGAAACAAAAACACTACATTTCAAGAAGTCTTAGCAAGACCGTTTGATTTGTAGGTCATATGTTTGATGATATTTACAGTTTCCCTACTACTAAGTACCTAGATTGACAGACTAGTCTACTCGAGTTTGACCAAGGCCCAATCAATAGGACTTAGGTTTTATTAAATGTTTATTTATCTATTTAATTAAGCATTTATAACTGTTTATACAATTACTGTGGTTGATCATATTGTGTGATCAACTTATGAAATCTACATGGGTTTCAAATGATTGTAATTACAGGGACAACAAACAGAAGAACTTATGGGATTATGTTAAGGGTAAAAATGCTTAATTATCATTAACAACAGTGTTATATGCATATTAGTATGTGGTGGGATGTTGGCTAGGGCTTGTCCCTTACATATGCCCTATATATAAGCATTCCAATGTGGATATTACATGTGGTGTTAATGAGGTTAGGGTCTTTACCAAAGGAGGTTTTCAAATCATTTTCAATTACTAAAACTATATGAACTCACCAACCATGTGTTGATTTTATTTTTGCATGACTTCTCAGGTGACGAACAGGTCAACTAGGAAGCTTATGCTTTTGGACTAGGACTTCAAATAAAAGCCTTAGTATTTTTGGAACTGCATATTTTTGAAGACATCACTATACAAATTATTTTGTATATCTTGTGTAAATACAAGAAAGAAGTTTATAATGTTGATGATAGATTTACATTGTTAAATTATAAACAATACTGATGTAAGTTAACTTTGTAATTCTATTCTATTTAGCATTTCTCATTTATATCATGTGCAATGTAAACAATCTGATCATTTCGATTATCACTCACGATATCGCGCCCCGAGAACCTTCCGCCCGACGGGGACTACGATCCGACCCCGCCGGCTTGGGGTGTGACAGATTGGTATCAGAGCCATGGTTATAGAGAAATATAGGTCACTTATTTAAATGGTTTGGCCTAGACTATAACCTAGGGACCCTGCATATAGAGAAAACAGGACTTAGGAATTATTTGCATATTGTCTTCTTTATTCGATCATTGCACTAACCGATAACTTTATTGGTTATGATCAGAATGCCGCCGAGAAGACAGCCTCCCTTGATACAGCTACCACCACAAGACTTGGCTCCACACTCCTCCACACCGTCACCAAATGATTCACCACCACCGCCTCCTCCACCTCCTCCTCCCCCTCCTCCTTTGATTACTCAACCATCTGGCTCGGGCACAATACCGACTCTGGATCCTGCCACTATCGCTATGATGACCTTTCTGAGTAGCCAGAAGACAAATCAAATGAAAGAAGCAATACCGGAGATGTTCCTTCGTCTCCGCAACGAGATCAATAACACTGGCAACTCATCAGGAGAAGCCAGTGGAAGTACTGGAGGATCCTTACAAGTCCTTTGTAGGATGTAAACCACCCAGCTTCAGTGGGTCTGAAGGAGCCGTTGGATTAATCCAATGGATTGAGAAGATTGAGGCAACCTTGGATCTCTGCAGCTGCCCCGAACACCACAAGGTCCGTTACTCAGCTGGAACATTCAACAAACGGGCTCTGACTTGGTGGATCGGTCAGATCAACGCCCGAAGAAGAGAAGAAGCTATGGCCATGCCATGGGAAGACTTTAAGACGTTGCTGAGAACAGAATTCTGCCCCAAGAACGAGTTGCAGAAACTGGAGGTTGAATTATCCAACCATGTGATGAAGGGGGCTGATCACATGGGGTACACTACTCGTTACCACGAGTTAGTTGCTTCGGTGCCGGACATGGTACCAACTTTAGAGAAGAGAATAGACAGATATGTAGGTGGACTCCCCGCCTGTATTCAGGGCATGGTTGTTTCAACCAACCCTACCACTATCGAGTCTGCAGTGAGATTGGCTGGGAAACTCACTAACCTTATGGTAGCCTCTGGAGTTCTAAAGAAGGAGGCTGAGCCCAGCAAGAACAAAGCTGAGTCTTCAAAGAAACCTCACCACCATCAGAAGAAGAAATAGAAGACCATCAAGAACTACAAGGTGGCCACACCTCTTCAACAAGTAGCAGCAGCACCACAAAACCCTAACCGTAAACCCTACACTGGCACGTTTCCTCTGTGTGCCAAGTGTCAGTATCATCATATTGCTAACACTCCCTGCAAGCAATGCACGGGGTGTGGACGAAAAGGCCATTGGGTCCAACACTGCCGGATGACACCTAACCCAGCAGTCAACAACGCTGCTTTGGCTCTCCCTCCACCAGCTAATCAGAACAACGGTGGATGCTATAACTGTGGCGAACAAGGCCACTTTGCGAAGAACTGCCCAAGAAGGCACAACCAGCAGTTCAAGCACCCCGTGGACGAGCCTTTGCCATCGGAGCACCAGCTGCACGCCAGGACCCAAATGTGGTCACTGGTACGTTTCTCTTACATGACTTTTATGCATCTGTTCTATTTGATACTGGTGCGGATCAGAGTTTTATCTCTACCGACTTTGCATGCCAATTAGATTCAGTAGAGGAACAGTTAGATTCCCCTTACATTATAGAAGTAGCTAACGGGAAACAGATTACAGTTAGTACAGTTTATAGGAATTGCCCATTGACACTTAACGGTTATACATTCACCATCGATTTGATACCGATGGAGTTGGGTAGTTTCGACATCATTGTTGGAATGGATTGGCTTTCTTCTAATCGCGTGGAAGTCATCTGTTCTGAAAAGCTGCTTCGAATTCCATTGCCGGGTGATCGTGTATTGGAAGTGAAATGGGATCAAGCAAAACGAAATGTCAAAATCATCTCCTGCATAAAGGCGCGTAAGTGTTTACAGAAACAGTGCGTTGCATTCTTGGCTCATGTGGTGGAAAAAGAGAAGGATAAGAAGAAGATTCAAGACGTACCGGTATTGAGAGAGTATCCCGAAGTATTTCCTGAAGACCTACCAGGTTTGCCACCTGTGCGACCGGTAGAGTTCTGTATTGACTTAATGCCTGGAGCAACTCCTGTTGCCAAATCTCCTTACAGGTTAGCACCTTCAGAGATGCAGGAATTGTCAAACCAGTTACAGGAGCTACTTGACAAAGGTTTCATTAGACCGAGCTACTCACCTTGGGGAGCTCCGGTCTTGTTCGTGAAGAAGAAAGACGGATCGTTCAGAATGTGCATAGATTACAGAGAGCTGAACAAACTAACCATCAAGAATCGGTATCCATTACCGAGGATTGATGATTTGTTTGACCAATTGCAAGGAGCTCAATACTTTTCTAAGATTGACTTGCGGTCTGGATATCATCAGCTTAGAGTTCAAGACGAAGACATACCGAAAACGGCCTTCCGAACCAGATACGGTCATTACGAATTCATGGTGATGCCTTTCGGATTGACAAATGCACCAGCAGTTTTCATGAACCTCATGAACAGAGTGTGCAAGCCGTATCTAGATCAGTTTGTTATTGTCTTTATTGATGACATACTGATTTATTCAAAGAGCAAAGCAGATCATGAACAACACCTTAGGAAGATCTTGGAGTTGTTGAAGAAGGAACAACTCTATGCTAAATTCTCTAAATGTGAATTTTGGCTTAGAGAAGTACAATTTCTGGGTCATGTGGTCAACAGTGAAGGAATACATGTAGACCCTGCCAAGATCGAGGCGATAAAGAACTGGGATACTCCGAAGACGCCAACGGAGATACGGTCTTTTCTGGGATTGGTGGGTTATTATAGAAGGTTCATCTCGAATTTTTCTAAGATAGCTTTGCCACTCACTAAACTAACCCAGAAAAGTGAACCGTTTGTCTGGGAGCCGAAGCAAGAAGATGCTTTTCAGACATTGAAACATAAACTATTCGATGCTCCAATTTTATCTCTCCCAGAAGGCTGTGATGACTTTGTTGTATACTGTGATGCCTCCCATCAGGGAATAGGTTGTGTACTAATGCAACGTGACAAAGTTATTGCTTATGCTTCAAGACAGTTAAAAGTTCATGAAAAGAATTACACTACTCATGATCTTGAACTGGGAGCTGTTATCTTCGCATTGAAGATTTGGAGACATTACTTATATGGCACCAAGTGTACCATATTTACTGATCACAAGAGTCTGCAGCATATTTTTGATCAGAAGGAGCTCAACATGCGACAGCGCCGTTGGGTTGAACTTCTGAATGATTACGATTGCGTGATCAAGTACCATCCGGGAAAGGCAAACGTAGTAGCTGACGCCTTGAGCCGGAAGGAACGGGTCAAACCCTTGCGCGTTAGAGCAATGGGGATAACCGTGCAGACCAGTTTAAGTGACAAGATTATTCAAGCACAACAAGAAGCACTTGACCGAGGTAATCTGAAGAAGGAACTTGATTGCGAAGCAGAGAAACAGTTCGACACGAAACCTGATGGAGTGATCTACTACCGGGAACGCATATGGATTCCGGCGGTAGATGAATTGAGAAAGCTTATCTTCGATGAAGCACACAAGACTAAATACTCTGTTCATCCAGGTGCTGATAAAATGTACCAAGACTTGCGTGGATTTTATTGGTGGCCTGGAATGAAGAAAGACATAGCCGAATACGTCGGTCAATGTCTAACGTGTGCGAAGGTAAAGGCAGAGCATCAGAGACCATCTGGTCTACTGGAACAGCCTGAGATTCCGCTCTGGAAGTGGGAACAAATAGCTATGGATTTCATTACCAAGCTACCCCGCACTTCCAGTGGTCACGATACGATCTGGGTGATCATTGACCGATTGACAAAATCTGCTCACTTCTGCCTATGCGTGAGACTTTCACGATGGATAAACTGGCAAGATTGTACATTAATGAGATAGTGGTACACCACGGTGTGCCATTGTCTATTATCTCTGATAGAGACAGCAGATTCACATCAAGGTTCTGGCAATCACTGCAGAAATCTCTAAGGACACAGTTAAATCTGAGTACAGCTTACCACCCACAAACGGATGGTCAAAGCAAACGTACTATTCAAACCCTGGAGGACATGTTAAGAACCTGTGTATTGGATTTCGGTGGGAACTGGGATTCCCATTTACCACTGATCGAGTTTTCCTACAATAACAGTTATCACAGCAGTATCAGATGTGCACCATTCGAGGCTCTTTATGGCCAGAAATGTCGATCACCGATCTGTTGGACCGAAGTGGGAGATAATCGTATAACTGGGCCAGAACTTATTCAAGAAACCACTGATAAGATTGCCCAGATTCAGAAAAGACTACAAGCTACAAGAAGCAGACAAAAGAGCTATGCTGACAAACAGCGTAAACCGCTAGAATTCCAAGTGGGAGACCGTGTTATGTTGAAGGTATCCCCATGGAAGGGCGTAGTTCGCTTTGGGAATAAAGGCAAATTAGCACCACGGTACGTAGGACCGTTCGAGATTATCGAACGTATTGGTCCTGTGGCATACAGACTGAGATTACCAGATGAACTCAGTGCGGTGCATGATGTATTTCACGTCTCGAACTTAAAGAGATGTCTTGCTGATGAATCACTTGTCATTCCAATCGAAGAAATTCAAGTCGATGAACAGTTGCATTTTATCGAGGAACCTTTGGAGATTATGGATCGCAAAGTTAAACAACTAAGGCGAAGTCGTATTCCGATTGTAAATGTTAGATGGAACTCAAGACGCGGACCCGAGTTTACTTGGGAACGTGAAGATCATATGAAGTTAAAGTATCCCCAACTGTTTGAAGAGGAAGCTGAACCCGATAACAACTCTTAAATTTCGGGACGAAATTTCTCTAACAAGGGGAGACTGTAACATCAGTGCCGGAACCGTCAACGAAACAGTGATCTCTACAGTACATGAACAGTAAATCAGGTACATATTTCAGTTATCAATTATATATAATTTTCATTTCATGTTATCAAAACACAGTTCAGATTCAATTCAGAAAACAGAGATTCAGAACAAAGGTTCTTGAGTCAGATAATTATCTGGCAACATAGAACCATCATGTGATTATTTGTTAGGACTTATTATATATAAACGTATGTGAGGCCTTATAGAACAAAACACACGAATATGGTTATGTGAATGCTAAATCGACGGGTTATTCGTATAGATGACGATCTGTACGAATATATCTGAAAGTTTAACGTTCTGAATGATATTCTATAAATAGAAAACAAGATTGAAAAGTATAGTTATTGCCGTGTTCGTACCAGTGACGATTCGAACGAATACGCGCGACGACCGTACGTTTCGATTTAAATATTAATTAATGTTTTAAAATTTATATAATAAAAGATATTAGTTAATTTATTAGGAATCACAACCTTGAATAATTAAATGATTTCTAATTTTATAAATCGTGTCGTTTCGTCGCGATAACTACGCGAACCGGCATGTTACGCGAAACCGAACGAGTGGGTATTTTATCCCACATTTAATGTGACAATTAATGTCACAACCACCACCATTCTCCCCCATCTCTCTCTCAATTTCGTTTACCTCTCTCTCTCTAGTTTCTTCACAAGAAAACCACCTTCTCTCTACAAATTTGGGCTCAAATCTTGGTGGATTCAAGTGTTCTAGGCGTCATTACGATCCTCTCACCTTGTAGATCACAGAAGTACAGGAAAAACAAGAATCCAACCACGGAATTTGAGGTAAACATTTACTCTAAATTCGGTTTTTATAGGGTTTTCACGAGTTCATGTGGTTTTGCTATTATAATTGAGATTAAACACTTAAAACACTTAGATGAAGGTGTATACACGTTTAGGTATTGTTAGGAATGTGATTGTAACAGATTGGAGCCGCAAACAAGGAAGAGATGATACAGGTTCGTGGACCACCAAGCCGGCCGAACCTTCTTGGGTCGAAGTAGAGGGTGGCGAACCCTATCAGCCACGAACCCTGCTATCAACGAACCATCATCCTGCAACGAACCCTGCAAGCTCTGAGCCACGAACCCTTGTTCCTGACACGCGAACCCTGCATCACTGCAACGAACCTGTTGCAGCATGGGTCGAACCTTCCTTCTCCAAGTTAGCCGAACCTTTCCTCACCCTTAGAAGACGAACCAACTAAGTCCCGAACCCTGCTGGCTTTCTGCGAACCCTTACACGAACCAATGATGGGACGAACCTGACTTCATGGACTGGTCAAACCATTTGTGAGCGAACCTCAAGGGTTCGTGGGTGGCAAATTGAGGGCCGAACCCTAAGGGTTCGTTGGTGCTAGTGGGTTAGCCGAACCCAAGGTCAGCTCCTCTAAAAGGTTCGCTGCCTTGGGAGGATGTCAAATCCTAGACAACTCTAAATAGGAAATTCTTAAGGTGCATGGGGGTTAAATACATACATATACATAAGTCAAGGTATGTGAGTGCATGGGGACTCACGTGATCTATGCATGGAGCGAACTAAGAGGATTAAACGTAAATCACACTCATTTTGGGATGAACAAAGTCATTTTTGTTAAACAACAAAGATGTTAAGATTAAGATGGTTAATTATTGCCACTAACATAAGGATAACTTATAATCAAGGACTCTAATGGGCCTAGGTTGTGCTCAAGCGGATAACATTGTTAGAAATCCATGCAACGGCACAAGTTAGGTAATCAATTTGGAATCAAAGATATTCAATTGGGCCAAAGTGGGCCCAATGGGGGCATAATTAAGCCCAACACACATTTAAATGTTACTTAAACTCAAGTAATGGGATTTTAAATAAAAGAAACCTATTTATAACTTGTTAGATTTCGTTAAATGATTTTGACTTAATATTGAATTAAAATGGAAGTTAATTGTAATGTTTTGATTTAAATACTTATTGTGATATAATTGTTGGGAACTTGTTGAAAAATAGACAATATCATTGTCTGGTTTTTAAACAGAAAACAAAGGAAACTCTGCTGAAATTTCTAAAAATATAAAAGTATGTAATTATAGATAAACAAGGGGTTTGGGATCATAAAAAGGGTAACTAAGTTAGACTAGATTCTAGATACACATAGTACTAGGACACTTAGTTACACACACCAAGACAAAGACTTAGGCACAGCGACTATTACGTGTACTTATCGTATTCAAACTCTTATAAAACAACTCAGGAACCGAAGATACTTAGCCTACAAACAAGAGTGTGCATTCTGTGATAGTACAATAGACATCAACACAGGTGAGTTCATTGCCCCTTTTCTAACATTTTTGTTTTAAAACGCGGGGCTGAGAAGCGTGCGTAAACTGTTATTTAAAATTGTTTACCTAAATGCTTTTAAATGTATATGTTTTACATATATAAATGTTATCCTAGACCATGTCTAGGAAGATTTTATGCAGGTTTTACTAAGCTTATTTATTTATAAATTAAGTGAATAATCGGGTTAAACTAAACATTTCTAACTAATCAAAACATTTCAAAGGAATCAAACAAAACATTTTGACAAATCAAGTGGGTGAGTTCAACAAATCAAACAAAACATTTTGACAAATCAAGTGGGTGAGTTCAACGAATCAAACAAAACATTTTGACAAATCAAGTGGGTGGGTTCAACAAATCAAACGAAACATTTTGACAAATCAAGTGGGTGAGTTCAACGAATCAAACGAAACATTTTGACGAAACAAGTGTGGGATTTCAACGAATCAAATGAAACAATCTTTGCAAAGTTAATATTCAATGTTCAACAAATCAAGTGTTTGTCGAACAACGAATCAAGAGTACATTTGATCAACGAATCTAGTATTCCAGGATCAACGAATCAAGTACATCTTGCCACAATAACAAACGAATCAATAAATCATTTTCAAGGGAAAATCTGGGAAATATCAAAGATAACATATGCCAAAACGAATCAAGAATGAAACAAAAACCCTACATTTCAAGAAGTCCTAGCTAGACCGTTTGATTTGTAGGTCATATGTTTGATGATATTTACAGTTTCCCTTACTACTAAGTACCTAGATTGACAGACTAGTCTACTTGAGTTTGACCAAGGCCCAATCAATAGGACATAGATTTTATTAAATGTTTATTTATCTATTTAATTAAGCATTTATAACTGTTTATACAATTACTGTGGTTGATCATATTGTGTGATCAACTTATGAAATCAACATGGGTTTCAAATGATTGTAATTACAGGGACAACAAACAGAAGAACTTATGGGATTGTGTTAAGGGTAAAAATGCATAATTATCATTAACAACAGTGTTATATGCATATTAGTATGTGGTGGGATGTTGGCTAGGGCTTGTCCCTTACATATGCCCTATATATAAGCATACCGATGTGGATATTACATGTGGTGTTAATGAGGTTAGGGTCTTTACCAAAGGAGGTTTTCAAATCATTTTCAATTACTAAAACTATATGAACTCACCAACCATGTGTTGATTTTATTTTTGTATGACTTCTCAGGTGACGAACAGGTCAACTAGGAAGCTTATGCTTTTGGACTAGGACTTCAAATAGAAGCCTTAGTATTTTTGGACCTGCATATTTTTGAAGACATCACTATACAAATTATTTTGTATATCTTGTGTAAACACAAGATAGAAGTTTATGATGTTGATGATAGATTTACATTGTTAAATTATAAACAATACTGATGTAATTTAACTTTGTAATTCTATTCTATTTAGCATTTCTCATTTATATCATGTGCAATGTAAACAATCTGATCATTTCGATTATCACTCACGATATCGCGCCCCGAGAACCTTCCGCCCGACGGGGACTACGATCCGACCCCGCCGGCTCGGGGTGTGACATGAGCTGCTTCAGTGGCTTCAGCGGTGGTACCGGCAGGGGCATGATCATATTCCCTTGCAACAAAGGCAACAGGACTGCCTTGATCTCCCGCATCTCCATCTAAACCAGCAAACAATCGGCCGAATTTCTCTAATGGTCGTGCACCAATGAACAGCTTCTTCCCTTTCTTGTTCATGGCCATGTATGAGAAGATGTCTTCTTTCATTCTCTTCAACGGCAGAGTTCCAATGGTGGGAATAAGATTCTGGTGCCGTCGGTTGATGATAATCTGAATGAACCTCGGGAACACCAAGAATCTTTCCTTCCGCTTACCCTTAATGTTGGCATATATGTCTCTGAAGATGATCCTTGAATACTTGAAGTCTAGGCCCAAGACAATAGCTACCATACATGAACTCAGTGTCTGGTTAAGAACATCATAGCCAACTTTGCGTCCAGAAAGACACTGAGTCACGATGTGGGCAAGATATCTCGAGCAAAGGATAAAGAAGCTTCTTCTCTGTCGGAGGTAAATACCCTCATATCCCATCCTCAATATAGTAACAATTTCTTTGTAAAAAGTGACAAATAAATCTCACTTGATTTTATTGTAAAGGCTTACATTTAAATTATATATATATATATATATATATATATATAATTTCTAAAGTTTAATTCTATCAAATGTGAACCATTTAAATGTTTTTTAAAGAGATTTTAGGCTTAAAAACGTTGTAAAGATCCACTAATCGTTAGAAGATTTATTTTTGGTTTAGATAAGTTTAATATTATAAAGTAGATGTTTTACATTTTTATAAGTTAATAAGTTTAATATTATAAAGTAGATGTTTTACATTTTTATAAGTTAAAACAAAGGTTTTAAAAATGTTCTTGTTTATAGGTAAAGCGTTTATAAAAATTTTAAAGCTTAAACATATGTTTTCAAAAACAAACCAAAAGGAGAAACTAAAATTTACAATTTAATAATGTCTAAAATTATTTAATCAAATGTTTAAAATACTGTATAACATAAGTTGTTAAAAAATAAATTCATAAATCATAATGAAAATATTTACTTTATAAGATGTATAAAATTGTATATAAAATTATTAAATAAATTTTAAGTATTTTTTAATCTATTTAAATATGATTATTTATTTATCTTATTAGAATGATATATATCTATATGTGTATATGTATACATTATTTTACTTTATTTTATTTACTTATTTATATTTTTGTTTGCTTTTTTATTTATTTTAAAAAAATGGTAGTATTTTAATAAAAATAATTTTCTATGAAAACAGAATTTAAAAATGTATTTTAAATAAAAAGTTATAATGAAAATACTTAAAAAATGGTCAAAACCGGCCATCACCCTGTTTGAACCCCTGACCTCAAAATTGAAATCACAAGCTCTGACCAGTTGGTCTGGAGCCCTGAGAACAAGATGGAATTGTTTTAATTGTTTAAAACATAGTTTTCATAATCTTTCCCAAATCATATTCACAACCATTTGAACCCGATTGTCTAAATGATTATGGGGCTTTTGTTTGTGATCTAAAACCGCATAGATGGAGGTAAGGAACACTAACCATAGTTTAGGATTTGATGGACTTTGATTAAGAGAGAAGGAAGCGGCTCTACGAACTTTGCAGGTTCAATTTAATAGGATTATGAGCTCGTGAATGTTGTTTGTTTACACAAACTCTTTTGTAAAGCGGGTCGCAACCGGGTCGGGAAGGATTAGGTGGGTTAACCGGTTGAGCAAATGGGTAAGGAGATAATGACTTTGGGGTTTTGGCAACAATGGCCCCTTTGATTTTTCCTTCTCATAATCAGTTTCAGAGTTGTCAAAATTTACCCCTCAACTTTATAAACCCATGATTTTTAATTTGTTAAAATTTTGTTAAATTTATTTAAACTCTATTAAGCTAATATAACTAGATTTGTTATATTTTTATGATATTTTAAATTTTATACATGTAACCAAAATTATTTTTTAATATTTATTTAATTATTATTAAAGTATACAAAATTTTATAAATGTTTTATTTATTTATTTATTATAATGTTTTGTGATTTTTTTTACAAAAAAAAAATTAATAAATTTTATAATTAAAATTTATTTATTTGTTAAAGTTGTGTATTTACAAATAAGTTCTAATTAAAATATGTTTTTTTTTGCTTTTATATTTTTAGGTTGTGTAATTTTAAACAATTACATACGTATTTAATCATATACATACATATATTAAATATGTTTAAATTTGTTTTCACATATGTGCGTGTGTGTATATATTTGTATAATAACCCATAGATGAAAATTCAAAATGACATCATAATTTATTTAATAAATGTAATTCTTTATAACAATTTATAGGAATGTTACAGTGTGAAATGTAATACTGTCTATGTAAACAGGGATTGGTTCAAAGACATCGCGTCTACTAATCGCTAGGAGACATAGTACATATCACAAAGGAGGGTTCAAAGGCAGCACCTACTTCTCCTGCAATACTTAACCGCTGAAATTTTATCGTGACACATGATTGTAAGAAACGATTTCTATTCATCTTGGGGATTGTTGGAATTTTTTAATAATAAATAGGTTTTATTATTAATTTTGGACAATAATAATTATTCATATATGTTAAGAATATGATTATTACAAACTACGTTTTTGTTCTATGACGAGAGAGAATCGGAACGAATAAAATTGGGTCTAAAACGGAGCTAAGATGAATAAGATATCGATGCTTAAAATTGTATTGTGTAAAGAGTTAAAGGAAAAGACATAAAGAAAACATAAAACGTTTCATCTACCAACTCAATTGTCATGAACTGGTTATTAATTGTCTTGAATTGGTTATTAACTAAGCCATGAATGGGCTTGTTAATGGACATGATGGCAACCTTCGAAATGCTATGGCTATACGTATATATAGAGGCATTTGGTCATTTGTTGTAGTAGCTAGAATTTTGAGAAATATGTATGCATTAGAAATACACACAAAAGCTTCAAAGGTTCACAACACAAGCATATACTTTGTTGAGTTCCCAACAACCTACAACAAACGATTCCTCGTGCTACATTGGAAAACACTTTTTTTAGGCAACGTTTCGGGTTTTCAGTTAACTCGAGCAATGCATACTACTTCGGATGTTGTACCCTGTGAAACAGTTGGGTTCCCCTGGGTGGCCCGAAATCTTTTTTAATGGACATTTGTTGAACAATAATCCTCAGTCACCAAACTCATTTCAATTCATTTCATCATGTTATATACTTCTTTCTTGTAATTTAAATTTTAGCACTCTTATATTTCTTGCAATACTTTATTTTATATTTTGGATTTCTTTGAATTGTAATTCGAGTAATAGAATAATAAAAGTATTTGTTTATTTTGTAAACGGTGTTCCTACATTTCTTTCATGCTTAACATGAAATTGAAACCAGATAAAGTGTAAACATATTCCAAGTAACTTATAATCAATAGTGTGTTGATACACTTTTGTAGAGTGCTAAATCCCTGCTTACCTCTTGCATTATACCATTGATAAAAAAATGATACCTCTCACTCCAAATTGTATAAATAGTTTAGACTCATGTGAAACAACGCCTAGACATCATTACATATACATATGGTTCATCAAAAATATAATGAAGAAGCATATGCTACAATCAATGTTACAATCCTAATTATCGAGCGTTTCTTTTTAGAGGACATGATATTTTGAGATTTACCTACAAATTGGAACACGAGTCGACTACACATATGAAAATATCATCGGTCTCATATGACAAAGATGATGATAGTGATTTTATTTTTTAGAAAAAGTTTGGAGGTATTTATAAGAATAAAAGGTGAGAAGTGTGGAAAATAGTTGTTAGGTAGTTAGAAGACTTTATATTAAATTTTAAATTTTATTTAATAGGTTAGGCATTTATAAGATTTTAAATTAATATTTCCTTTAATAGTTGTTTTGTTAACACCTTTAGAATTTTGTTTTAAAATATTTAGAATTAGAGAGACAAAGATATCTTCAAATCTAATCCAATCAAATGCAAAAGCTTGAAAATTTTACTTCAATCCCACTCGATTCTTTTCTTTCTTTATTTCTTCTTATTAACTTCATTTCTAAGTATGATTTCTTTATCTTTGTTATTTCTAATTATAAATTAAATATTTATCTAATTTATTTGTAATTTGTCACTTGGAAAAAGACACAACCTTTACTTCAATATATATATATATTTATATATATTATTTAAAATTTATATCCCTGTCCCTTTGCTTGTTGCTTGCTTGCTTATATATTAGTATGATAACAAAAGGCAGCAGCTTCTTCTTTAAACTTACATGTACGTACTCATGGGTCGCCATTCAGCTTGTTGTGTGAAGCAGAAGCTTAGAAAAGGATTATGGTCTCCTGAAGAAGATGAAAAACTTCTCAAATACATTTCAAGATTTGGTGTTGGTTGCTGGAGTTCTGTTCCTAAACATGCTGGTTCTTCTCTTCTCCTATATTTATGCAAAACCCCGTCGCTTCGATTCTGCAAATTGCAACTCGAAACATGAGTTTTTGTTGTCGCAAATGGTCGTTTTATAGGAGTCGTTTTTGTTGTAAATCACGAGCTACAAAGTATATATACATGGTTTCTTGTTCATTCTTTAATCTTGTTTCTCTCTCGTTTTCTACTGTTTTTGGTTAAAAAAAAAAAAAGCATAATTGAAACTAGTTTACCTTTTTTTAAAAGATTATTTCTTTGTTTTTATGAGGCTAAACGAGTGTTTTCATTGCAAACTGTAGGAGTAGACTCTATTTTTAATGTTACGTGAGTATGTGTATCTAATGTTTTAAGATTAGATATATAATTTGAAACATTTTTTGTGATATATGTTTAAATATTTAACAAAAAGCAGGATTGCAAAGATGTGGCAAGAGTTGTAGGCTTCGTTGGATAAATTATTTAAGGCCTGATCTAAAAAGAGGACTGTTTTCGCAGCAAGAAGAAGAAGTTATACTAAATCTTCATCAAGTCATTGGTAACAGGTAACAAAATTCTAAACGAAACATATTATTTTTCAATTACGAGAAATTGGCATAAAATATTTATTGAATCATTTAGAAAGTTATGCTAAAATTGGTAAATATCTAGGTGGGCTCAAATTGCTGCACAGTTGCCAGGAAGAACAGATAACGAGATCAAGAACTTCTGGAACTCGTGTTTAAAAAAGAAACTAATAAAACAAGGGATTGATCCGAACACCCACAAGCCAGCTACTGATAAAGATCATGTTAAAGACAAAAATATTGAATATTTCACGAGTTCTTCATCATCGATGCCAATAGCAGCAGAGTTGGATCATGTTTTTCACTTCAACAATAGTGGATTAATGTTGTCATCATCGTCGTCTTCAATGGAAAGCGGAATGATACGTGACACTTTTGTGAGTAAATCATTTTGTGATCCGTTGTTCTTGGTCGAGTTCCAATCGGTTATGGATCCACTCGGATACAACTCAAATCTTTTAGCTCAATTTCACCAAACAAACTACGAAACATCGTTGCCAAATTTAGCAAGTATTGATCACCCGAACGGTTACTTCTCTGATCATTCGGGTTCGAAGCAGACCACCAATAACAGTTCAAGTACAACCAACAGTTCAAACATGAACACAAGTCTTTCTGCAGGGTTTCAACACATGACATTTGAAGGTGAGATGCTTCATTTCAATGGTATTAATGTGAAATCTGAAGAAAAGTGTGTAGGTAATTGGACACATAACATGCATGACGTACAACTCAATAATGCATCAGATTTCAATATCTCACTACCTGGGGACTACACTCATGTCTTCCACAAGATATGATTGACCCATGTAAATTTTAGTAATTCATTTATTTTATCTTGTCAACAAATAAAAGGTTGATGGGTACACAACTAGTTTTATACTATTATAAGGTTTGCTTAATATATATATATATATATATATATATATTTTAGGTTTTCATTATATATAGAGATATGAATGAAGGCATTGTAAAGTTTTCTTACTATTTCCTAGATTGTTCAAAAGGATTGGTATAACATTTTGATGTGGTTTTAGCATAATATATAAGACTCATATTATAGTGTTCGATCGTGTTTGGTATTGTATTTCCTTTTCTGTTTCAAAAAAATATTTAACAATGTCAACTAACGTATGATCGTGTTACGGTTGCCAATTCTTAATTTGGTATTCACATCGTACAAAGTTAACGTTACGTGTAAAAATAATTTTTATGGTAAATTAAATGTCATAAGCATATATTAGACAGAAAACAGAAAACCGGACATAGATTTAGGCTATGAGAACATGGTTCAGAAATGAGAAGTGTTAGATGGGACCCAAAGTTTGTGCAATTTGAGCATACACACTTTATATAAGGCAGGTGTGGTAAAGTTTCCTTATATAAGTGTAATAAAAGTTGTTATAAATATACTAAATAACAATTAGTCAAAGAAGTAATAACTCAAATAATTGAACTAGCTCATAATCACCTCTTTTACATTTTCTTGAAGAGCAACAAAAAATAATAATAATAATAATAATAATTAATACGAGTAATTAAAATGAATGATATCTTGTATCGATCTAAAGTTTTGTGATGGGACTGATAACCCGAATGAGCAACTTATAAAAAGGAGTCATAAATACTTCACTTGCCAACGTTGTAAAGTATTGGTGTAGGGGTCGTAGGTTCAGTAGACGCACACGAAAGATCAAGATGGTGATGAAAGAAGGGCTAAAAATGTGAAAGTATGAAAGCTTAAATGGCAAAACCCCAAACAAACAAAACTTTACCTTTACCGTTTGGGTTAATAAGTTCAAAGCAGAGAACCAAAAGCTTTGCAATAAGTTGTTGGGAACATATATATATATATATATATATATATATATATATAGGGCATGGAATTTTTGATAACCCTCATCTTTTGTTACAACCCATTAACCATCATCCAATGGTTACTTTAAAAATGTAAGTGTATAGGATGGTGACACGTGTCAGATTCCTTTTTTTTTCTTTTTTTAATATAAAGGGCATTTAAGACATTTGTTATTTAAGTAAAGTTTACCCCATTTTTTTTAAACATTCATAACTTTTTTATACTGTATTATTTTTTTAAAAAAATTGCACCATTATACTCGTCTTATTTTTCTCTTTAATTTCGTTATAGTCTCGACTAGTTTTTTTTTTTTTTATGTCATGTATTTACATTATTGTAACGAGCTTAAAGATAGCAAATTAATTAGAAATTTTTTCTAACAATGGTAAATTACAGTAATGTAACAAAAAATGAAGTAATGTAACACAAAATGAAGTAATTTACAATGACATAATTAACGGTGACGTAACACATTATTTTATTTTTTTTCTCTAACAATAATAATTACAATGATAAATTACAGTGATGTAAATAGAACACATTATTTTGATTTTTTTCTCTCACAATGATAATTATAGTGATGTAATTTATCATTGTTCGAAAAAAAATTTAAACTAATTTGTTGTCAATGTAAATTACATCACTGTAATTTAAACCAAATTCACCGAAAAAAACCGAAACCGAATTTTACGTCAATGATAATTACAATGATAAATTACATTGATGTAATAGAACACATTATTTTGATTTTTTTCTCTCACAATGATAATTATAGTGATGTAATTTATCATTTTTCGAAAAAAATTTAAACTAATTTGTTGTCAATATAAATTACATCATGTAATTTAAACCAAATTCACCGAAAAAAACCAAAACCGAATTTTACGTCAATGTAAATTACATCACGATAAATTACGTCAATGTAAATTACATCACGATAAATTACGTCAATGTAAATTACATCACTGTAATTTATCATTTTTAAAAAAAATTCAAATAAATTTGTTATATTTAACCTCGTTACAATGATGTAAATATATGGCATTTAAAAAAAGTAAAAAAAATTAGTCGAGACTATAACGGAATTAGAGAAAAATGAGACCAATATAATGGTGCAATTTTTTTTAAAAAAAAATATATTATAAAAAAGTTATTAATGTTTAAAAAAGAGGGGGGAAAACTTATAAGGGGTAAAATGACTATGATGCCCTTTTTAATATTTTAATGTAATGCTTATGTGTAAGTTTATGATTGGTTTAAATGGGTTATGTAGTTGTAGTAAAAGATGAGGGTTATTTTTTATACCCTTCCCTATATATATATATATATATATATATATATATATATATATATAAATATATATATATATATATAGGATTGGATCAAATAATAACCCACTCTTAAAGCAATAACCCAGATAATTTTGCCAAGATAAAGCCAAATCTTGGATTTTTTTTAATGTCATTGTAACACATTTAGAACACCATGTTCTTTTATTAGTTTGCGAAAATTCATTACCGTTTTAGGGTTTACATCGTTGTAATTTTGGGCCTAAAATTGTTACAGTGCTGTAAATTAAAAAACTTACAACGATGATATATCTTAAACGCTGATGAATTTTCACAAACTCATAAAAGAACATAATGTTCTAAATGTGTTACAATGATGTTAAAAAAAATCCAAGATTTGGCTTCATCTTGACAAAGTTATCTGGATTATTTCTTTAAGAGTGAGTTATTATTTGAACACTTCCCTATATATATACACACACACACATACTATGTTGGAAACCCATGTACTACATAAGTTTAATAAATAACATGGTATAAACAACAATTTTTTTTTACAAAAATTTGTGTTTTATTGTTAATTGTTTATAAAATAATAACTATTGAATGTCTAAAAATAGCATACTACAAAGAAGGAATAAAAATCATAAAATTATATTTTAATATATTATGTAATTGAAATTTTTGTGTGATCTATTAAGTTTTAATTAATTTTTATGATAAAAATATTTATATATTTATATTTAATTGTATAATTTAATTATTTAAAATGATTTATTATTTATATTTAATATAAAAGATAATTAATACTTAATAAAAGAGAGATGCAGGAAAAATATTTTTTGAGTTCATAAGAAGACGACAAGTGTCCTATTTGTTATTCTTTTATTATATTAACTAGGTTATTAACCCGTGTGTTACACGGGTTTAATATACAGTATTTAATAATTATTAGTGAAAATTTAGCAATTATAAAACGATATTTGACATACTAATAAATATGTTAAGTAATAAATAAATAATTAAAATTTTTAATCACTATACAAATGATGTATGACCTTATGATGTATACCAATTAATATTTTTGAAATAATTGACGTTAAAAACTTCAGTTTGTATTATATTAAAAACTAACTTGTATAAATCAATAATATAAAATATATTTTTTGTAATTATTAATGTTAAGCAACCCAATTTAAAAATAGCGATTAAAAACTCATTTTATGGTATATTTAAAAAAATTATTTTATAAGATAACTTGTTTTTTACATAAATTTTGTTTTTTTGAAAATAAAATATTTATTTCTTTAGAAAAATTAGATTTTATAAAATTTTGATGTATTTTATTAAAAACTTTAAGTGTAATTTTATTATAAAAAGATAAATAATATATTAGTTATTAGTATTATAATTATTTAATAAAAAGAAAAAAAATTATTTAATAAGAGAAAGAAGGTATATTTATTTAATAGGAGAGAGAATCAAGTGAAATATCAAGAAATTGACATGTGGCATATAGTGGTGAGAAAATGTGACATGTGGCATATAATGGTGAGAAGGTGACATGTGGCAAAAAGTTACTCTTTTATTATAGTGTATAGATATAGATATAGATTAATTAAGGATATATAATAACCAAGGTTAAAAAGTCACACCATCATTATTCCTCAACTGTTCTTAAAGTTACAAGACAGCCTAGCAATAATAATCACTTAGCTTTCAATTCATTACTTAATGACTTACTAAAAGAAGCATCATGGAAATCACAACTTTCAACTTAGCTAGCTAAGCTTGATTAAACGGCCGACACTTTTTTTGTAATCAAATTAAAGGTCGAATATTTAAAGAAAGGAGTTCTTTTGAAATAAGATGATGGCAACATGGTTAACTTTGCGTTGACTTTGATGAATACGCTAGTCGCTGCCTAAGATAGCGACTTTTCTTACTTGAATTTCACATACTCACCAATTCAAACGAGTGTTTAATGTGTTTTTGTTTGTAGCTGTTGAAGTTGCTATATTGCGATATAAACAACTAGAAGACAAAAATCTAAAACGCTCATATGGTTTGTTTGCTTTGTGAAATTCATGACTGTAAGATGGCTATAGAAAAAAAAAAGGATGAGTAACTCTCAAAGCACCCCATTGTCATCATCTCTTTTCAAAACCAACTCAATTTTAATAACTATTCAAACAAACCACCCGTCAGAAACCGGTTTGACAGTAACCGAACATGTTAACTAGTCCATTAGGGTTCGCCAATTTTTCAAAGACCGGTTCGGTCAAAAACCAGTTATGCTAACTTATTTTGTAACTTATGTAACCGAACTTATAAATAACCATACTAGTTAACCAGTGAAACTAGTTCAAAAAATAGGTTCTTTTTCTCAAACATATAAATTTGTTAAATAAATTTAAAAAATAATTACAAAATTATCTATACAAAATTATAAATATAAAATTAAATTAAATAGAAATCTTTCATTTAATTACACAGAATTAGAAATACAAAACAAAATTAAATAAAAATAAAAATTACATTACACAAAATTATAAATAAAAAACAAAACTAAATACAAACGTAATATTTAGTTATAAATAATTATAAATAGAAAAAAATATTTATATATAAAGCTAATATGGAAAACGTATTTAGCTTTCGGATTGGATTTATTGACTATTTTTCTCTATCTATTAATTCATCCATTGTTATTTTTCACGAGAAACAGGTAATGTTATTTCTTCAAACAAATGCACAATTCCAATAATGTTGGAGGGAGTATCATCCTTTGTGTGACACCCGTCACGATGTCAGACTCTCACTAGATGTTGACTGACAAGATGTTAACTAAAGTTGATGTGACTAACAATATAAGAAAATAAAAACTAACTATATAATTCTTTGAACGTGTTGAGGTTTTTAACCAAAATGTTGCCGATAAAACCTAAAACAATTAAACTTATAACATGACGAGTTAAATACGTTAAACCTAATTAGTTAATGAGTTGAACCTTAGTCAGAGTTATAAAATAACACAAAGCACATACATAATTTATATCACCATCGTGCAAAGGTTTTTGTGAACGGAAATCTTAATTTTTGGACGGTTTCTACAACCATAGAGTTAACCACTTCTACACCTATAAACGGCAGTGTACGGAAAGAATAATGTTAAACCAAATAGGCTGAATTCAGTTCATGGTTTCACCATAAGCTCAATGGCAATCGACCTATCTTCTTGTATATGCATTACGGTTATGGACAGGAGTTATGGGATATAAAGCCAAACAATTGGAGGCATCCTCGATCAATGGTTAAGGTATTAGACACAAAAATTTTTGTGGCTAATACGCGTATCCACATATAAGTTTGGGAGCGGTGGAGAGGGGACCGTCCATCTTGATATTTTTTTATATTAATATACATATGTTAAAATCTCAACTAAACTACTTAAAATTTTATAATCGCTCCCCTTTTGTTTTTATCTGCCAAGTATTGGTTATAAAACAAGTTGAAAAAAACCCACTCTAAATTATCATTAGCCCATTCGAAACAAATATGAATAAGACAAGCCCATCTCAATAGCCCTATTTTTTAAAAAAAGAAAATACATGCATTGACGGTTAATAAACTAATTGTGTTTAGGAACATTGTTAATGGAACGATTCTTCAAGCCGAAGATTAAAGATGGTCAATCATCGTCTAAAACTCCTGAATAATTGTGTTTAGGAACATTGTTTGGGAATCATTTTAACGAGGTAAGATCCGACATACTTTTTTGTAACATCAGTGTCCAAACCATAGTTGGAACAGTAACGTGTACAGTAGATCAGGTACGAACTATGTGTATTTCATGTGTACTATTATCATTGACGTTCAATACGAATCTATTACGTATCTATTTCAGAAGCACGTGGTGAATCCATGGTTAAACATTCAATAACATATCTGACATTACAAACTTGTTATGTGAATGCTAGTTAGATTTATTATGTATAAATGTATGTGAGTTGGTACAGAACAAAACAATAATGGACGTCGTTATGTGAATATTAAACTGACGGAATATTCGTGTGAGTGACAATTCACACGAATACATCTGTCTGATAATTAGAAAATCAAATCGGAAGGTACCGTTGTCGTCGTGTTTGTACGGGTGACGATTCGAACGAATACGAGCGAAAACCGTACGATTCGATTAAACAGATAATTTAAACGTTTTTATAATTAAAAATTAAACTGAAGATAACTAGTTAATTTATCAGGAATTACCACCTAATTTAAACTGATAAATTCTACTTTTAAAAATCTTAACGTTTCGTTACGAAAACGACCGAGAACCGATGTTTCTGAGCGAAACTGAACGAACCAGAACACACCCGAACTTTTAAGATGTTTAAATGGCATTAAATGCCCATTACCACCCTCACCAACCCACCCTCTCACTAGAAATCCTGTCTCTCTCTCTACTTTCTCTCTCTAGAATTTCGATCTCAAATCGCTCGTTTCTTCACCAAATTGAGCGTTCTTGGTGTCAAAATAATCATCACAACACGTAGAACACGAAAGTACAACAGATTGGAGCGTTGAACCATCGAAATCAAGGTAAAATCGAGCTCAAACCCACGATTTTTAGGGTTTTCACCCATCTCCGGTAAGCCGCCCTTTTCAGCTAAGATCCGACCATTAAACACCTTAAAACGTGCACAGAACCCGTCTAGGGTGTTAAGGAACAATAGGAAAGCCTCGAATAGTTCATGATGTTGAAAATGGCAGTATGATGGCGCTCGGCAACATGTTCAGGCGAACATGGGGACCGAAGAAATACACCAGGCGAATGAAACTTTCATTCGTGAGCCTTCATTCGGATCACCCTCCTCATCCGTATGAACATCACGACCGAGTGAATCTGTGAACGAATGGAACCACACGACTGAATTCATATGCGAATGAGACCCCATCCTCTTGAGTTCGAACTAACGAATGAGCTTACATGCGAATGGAGCTTTCATTCGTATGGCATACACATTCGGGTGAGCATGATGAAAGAAGGGAATGCCATGCGAAGGAAGCCATTCGTGAGATCCCATTCGTATGACAAATGGGGTGAATGGTCTCCATTCGTGCAACAGTATTCCTTCGCTCAGATCTTGGATGCCCATGCATGCGAATGATACTCATTCGTATTAAGGTTTCATTTGCCAAGAAGTCGTAAGATAATAAGCTAAGCTAGGTAATCAATTCACAAAAAGATGAAAGTTTGTTAAGAAGCCATGGGTACAGACAAACTAAAACACTAGACGAGGGCATGACGATTCAAAGAATTAATCAAGTACGGGTGTTATAGCATCATGTTACCAACAGTCAACGTTTAACAAGATTCCTTACGGGATTAGTTACCCAAGGTTATTCTAAATGGATGATCTTAGTGATAACTAATTCGAATAGGAATTTAGATCCATGGTATTAACAAGAAACGTATAGGAACTTGGAGAATAACTTTGCTAAGTTAGTTCAAATTCTAACATGTTTAACTTGTGTTTTACTTAAATAACAAGTTTTATTAAAACATATTGAATTTTAATATGTAATTATAGTTTTATAAAATTCATTTTAAATTGTCTTACTAAATTACTATAAGGTAACTTAAAGAATGCTATCAAAATAAATATAACTTTTGAACTTTAATTAAGGTTTTAGTAAATGATGATTCATTTAAATATTCATGTCTTTAAATATCATAGACCTAATTTGAATAAGGTTGAGTCTTAAATGGAATAAGGGGTAAGGGGTCATGAAAGGTATATAACTTAGAATAACTAGAGAGAATTGTAGTAACACACTAGAAAGTCTTAGGACACTTAGTTGCACACCAGAACCCTAACCCTATATACGTCAACTATAAATACTCGTAGTGTTTGAATCATAATAAATTAAATCAGGTATTGAAGATACATAGCTTACAAAGAACGAGCATGCATATCATTTCTTGGTTGAATCATAAGAACTACAACACAGGTGAGTTCATTGCCCTTATTCTAAACATTTTGTTTTATAAACACGGGGCTGAGAAGCATTCGTAAATTATTTTTATATGCATTATATCTTACATAAATGCTTTTAAATTCTATATGTTTTGGTATGTATAAATGATTATCCTATATCATGTCTAGGTAAACTTTTATGAATGTTTTACTAAGCTTATCTACTTATGATATAAGTGGATATTTGAGTTAAACTAAACATTTCAACGAATTAAACAAAACTATTTTGATGAAACAAGTGCGTGTGTTCAACGAATCAAACGAAACTATTTTGACGAAACGAGTGCGTGTGTTCAACGAATCAAACGAAACTATACGAAACAAGGGACGAATCTAGACGAAACAAGTACGAAACAAAAATCCTACATTTCAAGAAGTCCTAGCTAGAACGTTTGATTTGTAGGTCATATGTTTGATGATATTTACAAAATTCCCTAACCTCTAGGAACCTTTGATTGACAGACTAGTCTACTCGCTCTGACCAAGGCCCAATCATCAGGACTTTGCTTTTAATTTAAATGTTTATTTATTAATTTATTTAAACATTTCAAATAAACAACTTCCACATTTTCCCACACTTGCTATGGTTTTGCTGTGTGTGTCGATGGGACTAACGACACAAATGTTTTGACGAATCTAACGAATTAAGTGTTTTGATGAAACTAACGAATCAAGTGTTTTGAAGAAACTAACGAATTAAGCGTGGTGACGAATCTAACGAAACAAGTGTGATGATGGTTGAAGGTGAAACGCTTAACTATCATTACCAACAATATGTTATGCGGTTTGGTATGTGGTGGGCTGGCGGTAAGCTTGGCCCTATGTATGCCCTATATATAAGCATACTTGGCTGGATAGCATAGGTGGTTGTGGTGAGGTTAAGGTTGTCATCCGGTCAGGTTTGTTCAAATTTATTTTCAATAACAAAACTATATGAACTCACCAACCATGTGTTGACTTTGTTTCTTGTATGACTTCTCAGGTGACCAACATGTTCACTAAGAAGTTCGTGTTTTTGGACTAGGATGCCCAGATAGAGGACCTAGTATTTTGGACGTGCATATTTGAAACATCATTATACATATTATTTTGTATATCTTGTGCAGATACAAGATAGGAAATTTATGATGTAGATAGTAGATTTACATTGTTAAATTATGAAACGATACTGATGTAATTTAACTTTGTAATTCTATTTTAATTAGTACTTTCTCATTATATATATCATATGCAATGTAAACAATCTGATCATTCTGATTATCATCCCAATGTCACGCCCCGGGACCATTCAGCCCGACGGGACATTCGATCCGGCCCGCCGGCTCGGGGTGTGACATTGTTTGTTTGAGTAGTTTGAGTCCTTGTGATAGTTTTCATGGGTTTGACATTCCAAAGATACTAAGATATTTAAGATGTACCCATATGATTTCAATGAAAATGATAAAAGAAGACTTCCGATTCAACTAGCCACCTATAGTGATAACTTAAAACGAGATACATGTTTTTCCACCTTGGATGATTATTCAAGTCTTGTAAACTTAATGGTTGAAACAAAGAAACACCTTTCATTTATATTGGTCTATAGTTTATTGAAGCTAGGTCTCGTATTACCCGTTGCATCTTTAACCATTGAAAGATGTTTTTTTAGCAATAAAGTACTTGAAGTCAGATTTGTGCAATCGAATTGGTGATGAAAATTTAAGCGATAATTGTATTTAGTTTGTGAAGAAAGAGTTACTTAGAAAAGTATCTTTAATTAGAAGATGTTTTGGATAGATTTCAAAAAATTAATAGATAACAACTTTTAATAAATTATATTTTCATTATAGTTTTATATATAAAAGAGTAAATTACACAAATCGTCCTTTATGTTTTGAGCATTTTTCACTATTTGTCCTTTTCGTTCAAAATTGATTTAAATCATCCTTTATGTTTGAGTAAATTACATAAACCGTCCTTTATGTTTTAAGCATTTTCACTACTTGTCCATTTCGTTCAAACCTCGTTAATTTTTTCTCAAGAAGCTCCCAAAAATGAGGTTTTCATGGTCAAACTCAGATTAATTAACCCGGAAATCGATATCAGAAAGAAAAATCTTCTGGTTCAATCCCAATGGTGTATCAATTAACCTAAGAATGAGGTTTTCATGGTCAAACCCAGATCAATTAACTCGTTTGTCTCTCCCTCCCCACAATTCTTGCGGCAATCAATAATTCAAGTAGTCCTTATAACTAAAAAACAAAAAACTACCCTAATGTGGATTGCATGTCTATTTAAATGTAATTTTTAACGAGGCTAGCGCAAAAGGACGAAGCGAGCAACATTTAGAAACGTAAAGGATGATTTATGTCAATTTTGAACGAAAAGGACAAGTCGTGAAGAATGCTCAAAACATAAAGGACTATTTGTGTAATTTACTCTGTATAAAATTTAGTCTGATTGTCTTTTTTGAACATGACCAAACCCGATACGACCTGATCTAACCTGAACAAGATTGAAAAATTATATAGCCTTGCTCAAACGTCTCTAAAAATTTTCAACCCCTAATAATAAATTTATAGGGTCTGCCACTAAATACGAGGTGGGCTACGTGTCGATATATTTGTATACTCTCGACCAAATCTATACACTGTAGCACGGGGCTACCGTGTGTTAGCTTATGGGTGTTTTCAGGTGGTTTAGGTGACCGGAGTCACATGGGATTTAGATGTGACCGGCTGGGCTTGGGTAATGTTCACATGAGAAATATGAAATTAGTACTAAAGCAATGGGTGGAAATGCTTTAGCCTGATACCTTTGGACTAAATTTTCATGAAAAGCTTCCAAAGTTTATTTTTGTCGTATTGCATTATCAAACATACGCTAAATCGAACTCTATCTTATAGGTATGATTAAATACGGACCTAAAAGGATGGAACTTGTATCCACATAATTTTTTGATACTTTATATATCTTTTATGGTTGGTTAAAAATTCATCTTTTAACATTTGTTATCTTTTTTCATTTTGTTGGTTCATTTGAGAAACTACATGACCATATTACACAATCAAATTAATAATGTGTACAAAACATCTAGTATGAAAAAAACACATTTATATATTCGTTTATATTTAATTTTTAAACGAGTTAGTATTAATCAAACCATTATCAAAAGTTGTTGAAGATATTTTGTCTTACAGGTTAGAATATTGGATCACCATCTAACATTATAACAAATGTTCACCCGTGTGTGGATACGAAAACATTTCGAACACAACCGTATGTTTCATCATTTGTCACGTATCGAGACCAACTCAATGCGCAGTTACGCAAAGATATGATTCTCACAACCCATGTGAGTTGTAACCTTTAGTGACACATTAATTACATCATACTTACTAGACATATAGTTTTTATGGAAATATATCCAACATACTCTGACATATAGTTTTTATTGCTTTTACTTTTACAAATCATATCCTGACATATTCCGCCGTTGGCTGTGGTGTGACATAATGCGAACCAAACATCTTGTAACCTTTGGAGTTTTCTGTAATCGAATTTGACTTGTAATTGTGTCAAATTGCAAATAAACAAAAGGTCTATTCAATTCCTTAAGGATTTTTTATTTATAAACATATACATACATAATAATTCATAAATATATGCTATTATATATAGCTTATATCATATAAATTTTATTAGAATTACGAAATGAAATAAATCGTAATAAAATAAAACATTTAATAAGACTTTTATAAAGCTTAGTTATTTATATGTATATGTTGGATCGGGTTAAGTAATCTACAAAACACTTATCGCAAGTTATCTTTTACGAAGTTGATAGTTGCGGAAACTCTATCAACTTAGTTTTGTAAAAACCGTTTGAAAACAAAATACTGAAAGCAATAGTAAATTCAAGGTCAAAGTATATTGCATTCAACTGTTAGAATTACAACACTTAGCTCAAGCACTCACTCGTGATTTTCTAACTAACAAGTGAAGGATTATATACTAAGACCTACAGCCGTATCCTTGTAGGAATACATGGCTGGACAAAACACTTGAAACAAATGTATGCTTAATCTAGTATCTGTTATGGTCTTGATAGGCCAAGCCATATTAATTACAATCAATACAAGAGACTCCATTGACTTTTATAAGAAAAACTTAAACAACAAAATGCATTAACAGTTTAGTATCTTTGTAGCCTTGACAAATCTTCTTTGTTGCTGACTAACATCGGAATGTCTTCTCTGTTATTCTGAGTGTGAGAAAGCAGCTCTGTTTATTTCCTAAAGTAAAGAGAATCTTTTTCAGAGAAAAGTCTTCGGAAGTCTTTGTCTTGGGAACCATTGAAGATCGGAAGTATTGTGAACCACTGATGATCGGAAGTACTGATGGTCGATCGGAAGCACTGATCGATTTGGGCTTTCACTCCACGGAACAGGTTGTATTCAGTGGAAGGAATTATCCTTCGAAAGCAATGGTCCTTCCGAAGGATAATCCTTGTTGTTCCGTGGTTGTACTTATTCTGATAGATTATGACTTGATCCAGAGATGTTTTGATATGCATCAGCCTTAGAGAACCTTACAGTCACCCCTAGGCTGATGCTACCAAAACTTGTATCCTTCTTTTATTAATTGTTTAGCTCTTCTCTGGACTAGTACTGTAGAGAGTCCTCCTTCAAAGTTGTTGTCTGGATTGAGTAGAGGAAGACTTGCTAGATCAAAAATGTTTGGAGCAGGAAGACCATATAGCTGATAATATTGGAGCTTCATAGTGTGTCCATCACAGAACTTCAAAACGAACACCTTTTCCATAGATAGATGGCTCCATTCCACAATAGGAAAGTACACAATTAAGGGTAGTTCATCACTTCATCTTCTAGCTGCAGTCTTTGTTCTTCTTAACGGACCGCGTCTTTTGAATGGAACAATTTGAAGGGATGTTGTACTTCCTTGTGGAGATTCTTGCTCCCTTTCATCATTATCAGTGGTTTCTAGAGTGGCTTCTGCTCCAGTGGAAGCAATTGCTTCAGTGGAGCTTGATCAGCTTCAGCGGAAGCCATCTCCGCTTCAGTGGACTCCATCTTATCTTCAGTGGAATTTACAGCCTCAGCAGTGGAAGTTCCTTCAACACCCGCTGAAGCTCTTGTTGCTTCAGTGGAGGACCTTCTATCCGTGGATTCCACTGCAGCCTTAGTGGAAGCCAACTCTTCCTTTTCCTCTCCGTCCTTGGCTGTTTTTCAGGATCTGGGTCTGTGTTTCGCTGTTTTGTTTGACCTCTATTGATCCTGATCTCTGAAGATATTGGCATATTGTCGTATGAAGGACCGGTGGGAGGACTGATGGTTTCTTCCTTTGGTTTTTGTGGGAATTTGTTAGGGAACATAGCTTCTGTTGCAACTCCACACATCACCTCTTCACCTTCTCTGATCCCAGCAGCGGTGATAGGGATTTCGATGGTAGCTCCCTAGAAGATACCCGAGAGGCCTTGTCTTAAGGCTTCTTTTCTTGCCTGGATTTGCTCCATTGAAAGTAACTCACCACTGGCAACCTTAGCTTTTATTTGTCTAACGTGCATGTCCATGGTGGAGTTCCTCATGGGGCCGAGCTGCCGCAGATGGAATCCATATTTTAGGAGGATGGCCTTCATTCTGTCTCTGTAGGCGACCTCCTTTTTCTTTTAGGTAAGAACCACCGCGGCTTTGGCTGTAGCAGCGGCCTGTTCTTGCTGTTGTATCCAATCCAGTTCTTCAGCCATACGAGGCACCGACCAGAGCAAGATTTCATCCACATCATAGCCCTTCTCCTGGAGGAGACCCGAGAGTCCTATTATCTCTCCATCCAGGGAAGTGTCTGGTCGGCCCTTCTTCATCTTTGGCCTTCTCTCCTCCTGTTCAGCTTCCTCCTCTGGGTCGGTTTCCTTTTTCCTTTGTCCATCGAGTTCATCCCAGAGGAGATGGATCCTGTAGCCTCACCTGTTGGTTCATCGGCAAATAGCTCTTCTGTGGAGGAATAATCAATTATGACTGGGCCGTCAGAAGCAGTTGCAGCTTCGGAGTTAACCTTAGCATTCACTGCCTCATCCAGTTGACCAAATAAATTGGATGGTTCCTTAGTGGTGCTCGCTGAGAGCTCAGAATCTGAGGAGAGTTATTCATACACAGCCTCTGTCTCAGGAGGAAACATACGTTCATTAGCTGTTGTCTGAGAAGGAGATTCAGGTTCATCAACAGCCTCTATCTCAGGAGGAGACTTTTGGTCATCGGCTGTGGTCTCAAGAGGAGACCTAGGTTCTATGGAGATAGATTTTGTAGCTGAACATGGGTTCTCCATAATAACCTGGAATACTGTCCCAGAAGGGGACATAGTCTCAGAAGGAGACTTTGAGGAATCATCATGGGACTTGGATTCCTTAGAAATGTTTTCTTGTTCGATTTCCAAAGGTTCCCCTGCAGCACTAGAAGAAGAGGAAGATGAGTAACTGGAGGAGTTGTGATAGTAGGTACGCAAGAAACTATCCCATTCCTTATCTAAATTAGTTAGGAATGGAGGAGATTCATGAGTAGGTTCCACTTCTCCTTCTTCCAATGGAGCTACTGCCTCTTCTCCTTTTGCTGGAACATTTGTGGTTACAGGTGATGATGGTGATCCCATAGGTTGTTCCTTCTCCCCATTTTTGGTAGCATCAGGGGAAAGGGAAGACACATGGCTGGGATCAGGATGAAAAGGTTCAAAGAGGACTGGGGGGCGGCGCTGGAGGTCCAGAATGGTGGCATCTTTGGTTTGAACTTCCAGTCGCAGGATTGCAACCTCAGCTTCCAGTTTAGCAACCCTGGTCTAGAGAGTGGAAATGGTGACCGTCAATTCCTGAATGTTGGTGCCCTCATCCACAGAAGTGGAATCCTTAGGCGATGAAGTCGTGAGCCGAGCTCCTGTACCTTCATCACCAGATTTGGTTTCTTAGGGCCCTGGAGTGTGACAATCCGACTTTTCGGATTAACCTCGTTAACTGAAAGTGGTTAGATCACAGGCCCAATAAGACAAAGAAGGCCCAGTAAGGCCCAAGAAGGCCCAGTAAGGCCAAAGAAGGCCCAGTAAGGCCAAGGAAGGCCCAATAAGGCCAAGGTAGGCCAATGAGGCCCAATAGTAGTTATGAGGCCCAATTGAATAGGAAGTAAGCCCAATCACAAACCTGAGGCCCAAGGGAGGCCCAATTACAAATTCAAGGCCCAAGGTAGGCCCAATTATATTTTGTGAGACCCAAGTGGACAGAAGGTAGGCCCAATGAGCCTAAGGTAGGCCCAATTGGCCCAAATGGATTAATTGAGCCCAATAGTATTCCAATTGAACCAATTAATGATAATTTGGGGTTTTTGATTTAACTTTGTTAATCAAAATGTTATATTATTGATCCAGAATAGTCTATAAGGATTAAGAAGCATTAAAAATCAGGTTCTAAGTGTTTAATTTCAAGGATTAAATTTATAAGTTAGAAGTAAAGGTTAATTTTGACTTGAAAAGTCAAAATTCTATGAGTTAGCAACTTAAAATTCGAAATTCCTATTAATTCATTATAATCAATCGAAATTAACATGCATAACTGTCATGTTAATGATGATTATCAATTATCATCAGTTATAGAACCATTAACTCCTCGAATTTAAACCAAGAACCATTCAAAAGTTGAAACCGTCGTATGTGGTATTAGGACTCGCATAATTCGACTTCAATATCACAAATTGAGCATTGATAAACTTCATTCGGCACCCTCAGTAGCTTTTACACACGAGAATTCAAGAATCAGAAGCTTCGAGTTGAAGGATTGGATTTCGTAGAAGCCGAACCTAGGGCTAGAAGGGATCTCTTTCAATTCATCAGCAAAACAAGTAAGTTATTGTTCCTACATCTTCTAACATGGCCGATTAAGAATAACCACATTTCAATTTCATTAAAAGTTCACGAATTGATCAAGTTCCATCATTAGGGTTCATGCTATGAACGGTTTTGGGGGTTGTTGATTAAACCGGTTTAAAAATCAAATTAAATGGCATGGGTAGTTCCAGAAAGTCCCGATTAAGGTTAATGATGTGTCAATTTCATAATGGAACTACGAATTGTTAGATTTTGAATTTTAGGGTTCTTAAGTGAAACGGTTTTAGGGATTTTGATCCAAATGAGTTTAAGAATGAAATTAATGGTTACTAATAGTTTCATAAACCTCCGATCAAACTAAACCATGTATTAATTTTATTGTGTTACAGCGAATTGTTGGAGTTCGATTCTAGGGTTCATAATGTAAAGAGATTTTGGGGGTTTCGGCCTAAATAAGTTTAATAATCAAATTTTTTTGCACAGAAAGTTTAGAAATCAGTAGCTTAATGAAATCCATGTGTTGATTTTATCAGGAAACATCGAATTGAATGATTTTGAGTTGGGGCTCAAGAATTCGAGTTCGAAACTGTTTAAACCGAATTGGACTGGGTTTTTATACAAAACATCAAATTAAAAACACCTGTGAACTCGTTTGTACCAGTAGGAACAAAGCCCCATGATTACAGGGTTGATCGAGTTCGAATTCGTGGTCAATTGGATGGTTGAATGCTTCGGCTATATTATCAAATGGGATTTAGTTTGAAGTAGTGTTTAAAACAATTTAATTTGGTTATCTGTTGCGATACCCTAGCGGGCGAGATGGTAGTGTGTGTGTGTTGCGTGTGAAGGGTCGAGGGTTCGAGCCAGGGGATGGCCGGGTTTTTGGAAAAAAATACCATTTTTGGTATTTTTGATATATCTTTCACATGCAAACTCCGATTTAACCCGTTCAAGTTGCGTTGGAACCGTAATGGGAATACGGACGCTGTGAAATGATTAAATTCATATTTTAATCCGAAAACGAAATCACGTATAATTACGATTATTTAAATAAAATCAAATATGATTTTATTTAAACGATTTCAAAGACACGCGTACTTACGTATGCGTATTCCTAACACTCTAACATACGTGTGTTGACACGTATGTGATTTCAAGCACAAAACGACATTCTGAATAACTTTAGGTTATTGTTTAATCACAGATTCTTCGTAGAGGATTTTCTACGCAAGTTTACGAGTGTTTGATCATTCTGCAACTATCAAAGGTGCGTACACGGCCCCTTTCTTATTTTAAACTGTTTTGGGGGAGAAAACATGTGCAACAAACTCTTTCTAGATACATATCACTTGCATGAGTTAGCTGTTTACATTATGTGACAACATAGCATTTAAAAGTCCTTACACACCTCGAACCGTTTAGTTTGCCGTAGCGCAAAGCGTGGTAGTTGGAAATAGATCTATTAGGTTTGACAAACCTCACTTGGTAGATGGGATCTACGCAGGTGTTTGACTGACCAAACATTCATTACTATTGTTTGTGCTAGACAATAGTGGCAAGGCAAAAACATGCTATAGCATGGCAACTCATCAGCTTCGGTGTCGACCACTTATGTAAATAGTTTATATGACTAGCTATCATGACTGTGCATGTGTGATTATGTTATCTACAACTTGATATTCAAACTGCTGTTTTGAACATTGTGAATACTTAAAACCTGTGTTATGCACCAACCTTTGTGTTGACTTGATTTACATGTTTTCTCAGGACGCTAAGGCGCGCATTAAAGCTGGCATGGACTAGGAGATAGAGTCGCATGCATTTATTACATTTCAGTTATTTGAATTTGAACACTTGATACTTTGTATTGTAATTTATATTTTACAACTATTACTGGTTTTAAAAACGCTTCCGCAAAACTTTGAAAACTCTGATGTTATGTTTTTAAGACCAAAGTATGTTTTGAAATTCATATAGAGGTCTTCGTTATGTCTAATGATCTGAGATCCTGGTTTGTCATGTTCCCAAACGGTGTGATTCCGTTAGTTGAAAATTGGGGGTGTGACATGGAGTCCTCTCATTGAGAAGGAATTCAAAGAAATCATCAGCAATGTGAGTTGCCACAGAGGAGGTCCTATTGCCTGTACCACTGTCCTAAAGAACCTGAGAAGGTTCTGCAGTAGTGGCAGCCTCCACTGTATTGACCTTTTCAGAATGACTAGGGTCAACCTCTGTAGTAAACGACTCTGGGTCAGGAAACCGTGAATGTGGGTCTATTACCGCTCTCATTATAGTTTGGGTAGAGGGAGAGAGAGGGTCATCCAGAGCTACAGCAGAGAGTCCGTGAGCCGGGGTAGATGTATGAGTGGGGGTAGTGATGGGCTAGACACACCTGGGGACTTGGGAGACAGTCCCTGATCTAGTGGAATTGCTTCAGTAGAAACAAACTATGTAATGTGAGCATCCCTTTGAATATTCTCAGGTATGTATGGTGACATATCCTAAGGGCTAGAGGAAGGGTGAAGGCAACCACTGGATCCAAAGGAAGATCTGATGGTACAACAACAGGTGTGGTTTGCACCTTAGGCAGAACTGGGCCCTTGCCAGATTTCTTAGCCTTTTTCTTTTTGGGTTCGGAAGAAGGGGCCAGAACAGTTGTAGATAACTGCTTAGGTTGTCTTTTGCGTTTATAGGTGACTGGAATGGATGAGTCTATAGGAGTGGAAGGTGTGGGTTCAGCAGCTTTGGTTTGAACAGTGCTGTCACCTTCATGAGCAGTGGGCTCCATAGACGGAAGCAAAGGAGTAAAAGCTCCAGAGAAGTGAGCATTTTTCTTCTTTAATTGAACAAAAACCTTCAAGAGTACCAAAGGGACTTTATGAATGTTCCTAGTCAGTGAGAGCGAAGATGCTAACTCACTGTTAAAGATTTGTTGCAAAAATCTGTGATACATACAAAATTTCTTTGTGGACGACACATTATCCACCAAGTTATTAAAAATAAAAGCAGAAAAGTTAAAAGGTTGATTGGTAATCAATCCATGAATAGCCGAAGCCAAATCAGATGGAATTTGATCCCAACCACCGGTTTTATTTGAAAGACAATGTAAAAACACATGTAGGAGATACTTGTAATTATAGGACACTCTTCCCTTCAAATAGGTAGGTGAAGGAAGAGGACCTTCGTGTCCTATCGACCTAAAGGTCGTTGCTACCTCATCTTTTGTGAAAGAAACACTACATGTAGCATCATTAAGATTAAGATGTCTACCGATAGTTTCCACATAAATCAAAATAGGATGAGCATCAACGGTAGCAGCAAGACGTTTACCTGTTGGAGAGTCAATTACAGAACAAGAACCCCAAAACTGCTGGTGAAGAGATTCATACACCACGGGGTTAACAGTTAAAGCAGTACAGTACCTACTCCGACAAAGAAATGCAATAATCGGAGCGAAATCAGCATCATTGTCAGCAGAGAGTTCAGCAGTCAGGTTGTGTGCAGGTTTGAATGCAAAGAGAGCCATTATTGAGATGAACGGTTAGGGTTTGGTGTATTAAGAAACTGTCGATTATCGAAGAAGGAAGTGAGAATTTGAATGGGGGGAGACCTTTTATACCTTCGGATTTCAGCAGTTAATACAACGAAACATTAAATATTTGAGATCCGTAGACAAAGAAGAAAAAGGTCTTCTGTGACAGCGATGTATCACTACAAATCCTAGAAGATGAGAGAGATTCTTCCAAGGAAACAACAAAAATTTGTCGTGTAGTATCAGAAGGAAATTAATCTGTGCACAAAAGATATGTATGCTTCGGAAGACATAAGCTTCTGATAAGGGATCAGAAGGGAATGTTTCGGAAGCAAATAAGTTATATCGGAAGATAAATACTTTCAAAAGAATAAATATCTTAAGAAGTGTGACTTGTTCAGAATAAGGATTAGATAACACATCAGAAGGCTTAACATTTCTTCTGATGAGTAAGTACTGCTCAGAAGATAAGTTAAGTTTATCTTTCGAAAGATCATTTAGACCATAGTCTAATTACATTTACTCAAGATTGATCATACCGATGGCTGTGATTAAATATCTGAACCTTCCTTCATCAAAAGCCTTGGTGAAGAGATTAGCCAGGTTGTGTTCTGTATCAACTTTGACTAAATGAATTAGCTTCTTTTCTGCACAATCTCTGATGAAATGGTAGCGGATGTCAATGTGCTTGGACGTGGAATGTTTGACTGGATTGTTAGTGATGGAAATTGCACTGGAATTGTCAATCTGGATAGGAGTATTAGACAACTCTACTCCATAGTCTTTCATTTGATTTTGAATCCAAAGTACTTGTGCACAACAACTTGAGGCAGCTATATATTCAGCTTCTGCAGTAGAAGTTGAAACACATGTATGCTCTTTACATTGCCATGACACAATCCTGGATCCAAGGAACTGGCATCCTCCAGATGTAGACTTCTTACTGATGTTGCAACCTCCATAATCACTATCCGTGTAGGTCATGAATTGAAAGTCAGCATTCCTAGGATACCATAATCCTAACTTTGGTGCTCCTTGTAGGTATCTGAAAATTCTATTTACAGCAAGCATATGTGAGATCTTAGGATTTGCTTGAAGCCGTGCACACAAGCAAGTTGCAAACATAATATCAGGCCTGCTTGCTGTTAAATACATCAAAGAGCCAATCATAGCTTTGTACTGGTGCTGATCAACATTCTCCCCCTCAAGATCAGGGCCTAAAGATGTTGTTTTGGACATGGGAGTACCAAGGGCTTTACAATCGATGAAACTGAATCTTTCAAGTATATCCTTGACATATTTTGATTGATTGATGAAGATCCCTGTGGGAGTTTCATCAGTTGAACCAAAAACAATATCATCAACATATATCTGGACAAGCATGATATGTTGATTATATTTCTTGAAAAATAAAGTTTTATCGATTGTTCCCCTTTTGAAGTTGTTTGTCAACAGGAAAGAGGACAAAGTTTCATACCATTTTCTGGGAGCCAGATGCAGCCCAAATAGAGCTTTATCAAGCTTGCAGACATGATTAGGAAACTTAGGATCCTCAAATCCAAGTGGTTGACAAACATAAACCTCCTCATCAATCTTTCCATAGAGGAAAGCAACTTTAACATACATTTGAAACACTTTGAAGTTTCTGGCAGCTGCAAATGCGAGAAATATTCTTATGGCTTCAATTCTAGAAACTGGAGCAAAAACTTCATCATAATCAATTCCTTCTTCTTGGGTGTATCCCTGCACCACTAACTGTGCTTTATTCTTTATGACAACACATTTGTCATCCTTCTTGTTTCTGAACACCCACTTTGTTCCAATTTCATACTTACCCTTAGGTAAAGGGCAAACCTTCCAAACTCCCTGTCTTTCAAATTGAAGAAGTTATTCCTGCATAGCTTCTACCCAACTGCTATCTTTCAGTGCTTCAGCAACTTTCTTTTGTTCTATTTGGGATAGAAAGCAGGAAAACAAACAGATGCTTGCTTCATGCAGAGAGCTTGTTGTTCTTATTCCTTCCTCAACATTGCCAATAATGTTTTCAACTGGAAGGATATTATAAATGCGAGTTCTGGGGAACATATCCAGCTGAGAATTCAAATCCGTGTTACTTGTTCCAAGGTTTGGAAGTACCACCTCAAGCTGGATTGCTGGTAGATTTTGAGGTCTCTGAGGTTGGACTGTTGTCAGATGATTTTCTTTGGGGAAAAGATTTTCCAGAGTGTTTGCTTCAACAGAAGGACTCCCAACTTCTTCTTGACTCACTAGAACTGATGTAGAGTCACTTAAAGGAGCAGCCTGAGAAGTATTGATTGTCTCAGACTGTGAAACATCATCATGTGTTGAAGTGGATTCTGCCAGGATTTCTCTTAAAGCTATTGGCAGTTCAACACGAAAGTCTTCTTCTCTTGTGTGCTTGGAGGCGTCCAAGGTAGATATCTGTTGATCTGGAACATACTCTTTCACAAGATTAAATACAGATGTGAATTTATCAAGATCAAATAACCAATCAGGGCCTATTCCAGGTTTATTGAGAGTATGTTCGTTGAATTGAACATTTGCAGGCTCTTCAATAATTCTGGAGGCTTTGATGTATACTCTATATGCTTTTGCATGTGAAGAGTACCCGACAAAGTAGCCCTCAGCTGATTTCTCAGCAAACTTGGCTAGATGATCTTTGGTATTCAAAATGGTGCATTGACATCCAAATGGTTTAAGAAATCCAATAAATGGCTTTCTTTTATGCCAAATTTTATAAGGAGTCATACCATGTGACTTAACCACCAATATTCTGTTTTGAACATAACTGGCAGTGTTGACTGCTTCTGCCCAAAAAGTTATTGGTAGTTTGGCATCAGACAACATGGTCCTTGTAGCCTCAATTAGTATCCTATTCCTTCTCTCAGCAACACCATTTTGTTGTGAAGTCCTAGGAGCACTAAATTGTCTAATTATACCTTTAGATTCATAAAAAGAATTTAAAATATGGTTTTTGAATTCTGTTCCCTGATCTGATCTGATGATTTTGACATGATGGTCACTTTCATTCTCAACTCTAAGAATGAATGATTTCAAAATCTCAGCAGTTTCATCCTTGGTGTTCAAAAAGAATACCCACGTATACCGAGAGAAATCATCAGTGACCACCAAACAATATGACTTCCTACCTATACTTTTAACACTTGTGGGGCCAAACAAGTCCATGTGAAGCAAATGCAGGACTGTTGTGATAGAATTAATCTCTTTGGCATGATGAGATGATTTGTGCTGCTTACCCTTAAGACAAGCAACACATTTATCAACGCAAATGAATCCTTTAGTAGGTAAACCTGTAACTAAATTGTTTTTAACTAGCTTGTTCATGTTTTTCAGGTTTACATGGCAGAGTCTCCTATGCCAAAGAGATGATTCATCAAGTGAAGCTTTTGAGACAAAGCAGCTTATATTACTGAGTGGTGTAGTTGTGTTCATATCCAGCATATACATGTTGTTTCTTCTTGGAGCCCTAAGTAGAATTTGATCATTAGGGACAACAAATCCTGGTTTCAGGACAATGCATTCATGCTCAGTAAACAACATGTTGTGCTTTTGGTCACACACCTGTGACACACTCAGTAAATTATACTTTAATTCCTTTACGAAATGTACATTCTCAAAGCTTACCTTGCCATTAGTGATTGTGCCCCTACCTGTGATGTAACCTCCTACTGGATCACAATGCAACAGACCCTCCAAAGAATGGTTCATATTTGTGCCGATGGGTCTTGTTGCCTATCATGTGCCTGGAACAGCCGTTGTCAACAATCCACGAGTTGCTCTTTGATTCCTGCTATCCCTGCACATGACCAGAAGTGGATTAGTTCCTGATGGGAACCCAAGCCCATGTGGTCTTGGGTTTTCCATTAGCATTATTATAAACAAATTTCTTGGAAATCATCTTAGGTGGGACAGATGATGAGCAGGCTGGTTGATTAATTGGTTGAACTGTTAGTTCAGAAGGTTTCCTTCTTCTTCCAAATCTTCTTGACTTGTGGAGTTATTGGAGAAGTTTTCTTCGTCTGACTGCTCTTGGATGCAGCTTTTGCTTTTTCTTCTGCTGGTTTGAAATTCATCTTGTGAGAGGATTTCTCTTCTGCTCTCCTTCTTCCTGAGTTCTGAGTGTCGGAAGCACTTTTAACTTTTGCTTCCGATGGCTGTTTGTTTTCGGAAGATTGTTTGGTTTTTCTCTTCTGATTGTCTGCTTTGGATGGCTTCTTAGATGATTTTCTCCTTTCTGGAGCAGATTGTTCTCTTGAAGACACTGATGACTTACTCCAACTTTCTTTTCTTCCTCTTCCTTGTGGTCAAGCATGAATTCTGCTTCTTGGATTATAGAAGCAGTCAGCAGCAAAATGGTTTGTCTCACCACACATCAGACACATAGTCTGATCATTCAGAGATTTCTGAGGTTTCACACCTTGGAAAATGTTTGAGCTATGGTTTACTGAACTTGACTGTTTAGAAGTTCGAAACGGCTTATTGATAGGTTGGTTTACCTGAGTCCCTGAAACACTGGCTTTTCTATCCATTGATCTAGCCCTTTTTGACTTGTCAGATGGACAAGTAACATACTCATCTGAAGATGTACTTCCAGTTTGAACATTTTTAGCTTTCACAAAAGATGACTTGTTTTTCTTGGTTTTCTTAAGTTTAGAAACTGACTTTAACTTTTCAAGATTTTTAGAAATGTCATCTTCAGATGTATGAGATGAATGTGCTGGGCTAGATTCAGGCAAATCATTTTCTTGTTGAATCCTGTGTATATCTAAAATTTTTCTTCATACACAAGATCAACTTCTGGTCTACACTGAACCTCCACCATCGGGGTATAAGCAGATGGCGGTTCCATTTTGTTATAACCCAAACCAGCCCTTCTTTTCCTTACTAACTCAGCTGTATCACTCATTTTAAAAAGCTTTTCATACTTTTCACCCTGACTCAGAAACTTGTCTCTGTAAAACTCAGCCAATACAAGCTCTGTCTTGGCAGTTGTTAAACGTTCCAAAAGATTGTTAATTTGGCACTGTTTGTTAGTGTCTTCATGCTTTAAACTAGAAATGGTCTTTTCCAGTTCAACAATCTTTTCTTATAATTTCTTTCAGATTCAAATAAATTAGCCTTGACAACTTGTAATGACTCGAGCTCATTACATACTTGGACATTAAACCTTTTATATGCATCTAACTTTTCTAAACATTCAGGTGTGCACATATCTTCTATTACCTTGTATGTAGAGGTTGAATCATTTGCCATCAGGGCGCTGTTGGAGAGAGATACATCATCAGCTTGGAAACTCCAATCTGAAAAATCGTGTTGTTCTGCAACATTGGCACTATTTGAGGATCTTGATGGTCTTTGATGTGGCTGTACAGAAGTTGAGGGCTGAGAGTTTGAAGACTTACACTCTTTGGCAAAGTGCCCCAGTTGTTGACAGTTGAAGCATTTTAGCTTGGACTTGTCTAAGCAAACCTGGTCTTCATATTGTGCTTCTTAAAATTGTTTACTAGTTTTTTGGTAGAACTTCTTTGCCCTATATGAGATCATGATCATCTGATAATTGATGTCCATCTCCTCAAGATCATCCGCCGGAATTCCATCTAAATCTTCTTGGCACAAATGGAAGTAGTTGGTTTCTTCAGCCATAAAAGCTTCTTGGCCTGAAGTCAGCAATGGTGTTGAGTTGGAGAATGGGTTTGAGTGTGAGGTTGATGGAGTGGGGGTTTCAGGAAAGGTAACAATGGGTGTGGTAGTTGAGTGATAGATGGATTGGTAATTCTGGTAAGGTGGATTATGGATGGGTGCATGTAGGGCTGCTGAACCAGAAGGTACAGAGGAACGTTTAGGTTCCTGTGTGTCAATTTCCATTTGGTATGCACTGAGTATACCAAATAGTTCCCCAAGCTTCAAGATTCTCAGATTCTCTATTCTTCGAATGGCAACAGAGTGCTGAACCAGAAGGTACAGAGGAAGGTTTAGGTTCATGTGTGTCAATTTCCATTTGGTATGCACTGAGTATACCAAATAGTTCCCCAAGCTTCAAGATTCTCAGATTCTCTGTTCTTCGAATGGCAACAGAGTAAATGTTCCACGCTTGTGGAAGTGATCTGAGGAACTTTCTGATCACATCTTGGTTCTCCATCTTTACACCTACAGCCATTAACTCGTCAACCAACTAGACATACCTTAGATATTGAGAAGTCATCTTCTCATTGTTTTCTTGATAGAAGTTCTCGAACTTCTGTTTCAGCATGTCCTTTTTGTTTTCCTTGACATCTTCAAATCCTTAATACATCTGCTGCAGAGAGTTCCACAGCTCCGGTGTAGATTTACATTTCTTACATGCGTGTATGATTGAGATGGGAATCGCCATCTGGATGAGCCATAACGCCTTCGAATCCACCTACATTCTCTTGTAGTCTTCATCAGAATAAAGAGCTGGGTCTTTCGGCACAGCTGCTCCACCGGTGCCTGCAGTAGCAATAGTTGGGATGAATGGTCCTTCTAGAACAGAATTCCAAAGTTTGAAGTCTTGGTTCTGGATAAAACCCTCCATCCTGACCTTCCATGTGTCATAATCGTCAGGAGTAAACATGGGTGGTTTATTGAGAGTACCATTCTCTGTGTCATGCTTGCTGATGGTGGTCATTGTGACTTTAAAGTAGCTTGAAAAACAAAGAGTAGTAGAATATACACAAACGGTAACTTAAGAATGGTTAGTTGCTTAAGTTAAGAGCCATACGACTTGTTGGATTGGGTTGAGTAATCTACACAACACTTATCACAAGTTATCTTCTACAAAGTTGATAGTTGCGGAAACTCTATCAACTTACTTTTGTAAAAACAGTTTGAAAACAAAATAATGAAAGCAATAGTAAATTCAAGGCCAAAGTATATTGCATTCAACTGTTATAATTACAACACTTAGCTCAAGCACTCACTCGTGATTTTCTAACTAACAAGTGAAGGATTATATACTAAGACCTACAGCCGTATCCTCGTAGGAATACATGGCTGGACAAAACACTAGAAACAAATGTATGTTTAATCTAGTATCTGTTATGGTCTTGACATGCCAAGCCATATAAATTACAATCAATACAAGAGACTCCATTGACTTTTATAATAAAGACCTAAACAACAAAATGCATTAACTGTTTAGTATCTTTGTAGCCTTGACAAATCTTCTTTGATGCTGACTAACATCGGAATGTCTTCTCTGTTATTTTGAGTATGGTAAAACAACTCTGTTTATTTCCTAAAGTAAAGAGAATTTTTGTCAAAGAAAAGTCTTCGGAAGTCTTTGTCTTGGGAACCACTGAATATCAGAAGTATTGTGAACCACTAATGATCGGAAGTACTGATAGTCGATCGGAAGCACTGATCGATTTGGGCTTTCAGTCCACGGAACATGTTGTATTCAGTGGAAGGAATTATCCTTCGGAAGCAATGGTCCTTCCGAAGGCTAATCCTTGTTGTTCCATGGTTGTACTTCTTCCGATAGATTATGACTTGATCCGGAGATGTTTTGATATGCATCATCCTTAGAGAACCTTACAGTATATATGTAAATATATGTGAGTGTGTGTATAACAATATGTTAGGTAGAAATTTTGATAAAATAATCATTTAATTGAATTTTATTAAAATAATACATACAAAATAAAATTTTAAATGATTTTGGAAATCATATAAAGACAATTCCTATTTGATATAGCTATTTTGCAAGTGTTTTACGATTAAGACGCAACTGGCTCTTTTACAGATCATTTATTAATTTACTACAACTATAGCATACCCCCTTTCCCGAATTGATGCATTTATTCGAGTGATCCATATTAAATTATAAACAATTAATAATAAATTTTATAAAATTATTGGTAGAAGATTAAACATAAAAATGTTAAAATATAAACTAGATGAGTAGGGTTGCAATTTTCAAATCCTGATTTAATTTTAAGGAGAGTTAAAACAAAATGGAGCAAAACTAAAACCACAAGGTCTATTTTGTCAATAACCAAACTAGTCCTTCTCTTCTACCCGATTTCTCCTTCGAACCGAACCAACGCTCATATCGTGACCCGAATCAACTCCGGCTCATTTCACACGATTAACAGCTCAATTAAAGTTTATATACGGAAATCCTTGATCACATGAAGGACTTCCAATCACAATTAATTTCTTAACTACCTCTAAGCATGTCAATCTGTTCCAAAAATTTTAAAAATAAATTTCAAACTCGAACTGTTCACAATTAATTTCAAACACTTATTGATTGCTCAAAAATTTTCCTTTATTCTCTACGAAACTTTCTGGCACAAGAAAGACACCTACAAACTTTGTTCATCGCGATATTGGAACCTGAGACGAGTCGGCTATGACTCTCTGTAACCATTGCTGAAACCACGAAATAATAAATGATTGTAGATAATTCCTGTATCATTAGAATCATCTTTTAAATTTAAACAAAAGCCATAACCAAATTTGATCTCACAATCCTTGTAACATGAGAATTCGATCACGATGTGTTTTATGGTTCATTCGAAATTAGAGATGATATGAAAACAAGTATAATAGTAAGCGAGATCGGGATATAACTAGGAGCCGCCCCAATCTTGCGGTAAGATATTGAGCCAAGACAAAGGGGTGGGCTCGAAAACCCGCAAGAGGCTTCCCCGATTGGTTTTACACTTCAGGACCGTTTTTGAGGCCATAAAAGTTATAGAAAAGTTTATAGAACTTTTTTTTAAAAAAAAGGCATTTTATAAACAATCTGTAAATTGTATGTGCAGAAAATTTTCTTATTATTTTGAATACATAGTTGGATTAATCAAAAAATTAAAACTAAAATTTAAATACATAAAAAGTTATTGAAATTTCTCTTTACTACAAAAATATTTTAAGTGGTTCATTTTTAAGAATTTGAAACATATTAAATTCTTATATCAATTATATGACATTTATTTCTCTAAGTAATTAAACAATAGTTTTGTTATAAACAAATAATCAATTTAAAAAACTTTATTCAAATATTATAGCATTTAGTTACATTTTCTAAGTTATATTACATAATAAATATTGATATCTGTTTTTGAAATAAAACACATATTATAATTTTCAGTGTGCACACGCAAGGCAAATTACAGTTCGGGAGTAGGGTGACAATGCAAGACAAAATACCGATGCAGTTGTACTCGAAACAAGAATATGGAGTGTAGGTTAATCCTACAATACAAAACCACGGACACAATTGTAGTAAATTTTAAATATAAAACTTAAAGTCAATCCAATTTTGGTATAAAATTCAAAAACATACATATGTTCAATTACTTGTAAACATGTAATGACCGGTTTTAATGATCATGTGTATGTGTGTATTCATATTACTCAGAAAAAGAAGAAAAATTTTATCTACGGGAGAAAACCGTGTGTGAAACGGAGTTCCGGATTCTTCGGAATCGTAAAACGGAGAAAAATACAAAAATATCAAAATTTGGAGACCCTCGCGGTACACCTAGAACCACCTTGCCACTCTAGGCGGTACGCAAGGGGTTTCAAAATATCTGAGGACTCCGGGAGCCCGCATGGTACGCCTAGCCCCAATTGGCCACCGTAGGCGGTGCGCACGGAAGTAAAATCTTTGAGGCCTCCCTAATCCTTAATCCGTCCAAAAGGGTAATGATTCGATTCCCCCTACTGGTTTGATAATATATGGATTAAATATAGTTTTGAACATAATACAATGATTATTGTTCTTGATTATTGCCTAGATGATGGCTAGGAATAATTAGAAACAAAGAACTTGATATTTTAACGGTGAAATCTTTGTTTTGATTCATTATAATGTCCGGTTATCATGAAATCCATATCATTGTGTTTGATAACTTGTATGATGGTTAAATCGAGGTTATGATGGATGTGGATCATTGTTTGGAATGATAGATCCGATTCAAATGTTTGATTAAATATTTGAGATTTGAAAGTTAATGATTTTAGCATAAATATGTTTATTATAAGTGGTAACTTGACTCCTAAATGCCACATACTGATGAATAAGATTCAAACGAGTTTGAATCAATATGTATAGGTGTTCTGTGTATTGAAACTAGTTGTATACATGTGAATTGCAAATAGGTGTTGGTGGTGGAAGTCAAGAGACAAGTCACAAAAGATGGAATTTTGATAACTTGAATAAGACTAAGAACATGGGTAGATTAATTTCTGCACATGAGTTGTTGATAAAAAGCCTAAATGAGGTTTTAATTAAATATGAAAAGTAAAATAGGTCAAATGAACTGGATTACATCAATAACACAAGTTGTGTGTTTATGTTATAAAATCCTGTTATATGTGAATATATAATTGGAAGAGGAGGTGAATCTACTTCTAGAAGACCTGGAAAAGAATTGGAGATTGTTGATAACTTTCCAAATCAAGGTAAGTTACCCATTTTGTTGAACTTGTAGTTGTAGGATTGAGTGAGTCCACACTACAAGTATTTGTGCATTTAGCATATATGGGATTTGTTGTTTTGATTGAATTTGATATAAATGGTTATGGTTAGTGTGGTTATTGTAGTTGAATGATTTACAAGGGTATGAACATTCAACTAGTGATAATGATTGAGTTGATTTACAAAAGTGTAAACAACCGTCATAATGTAGAGGTAACGATCTACAAAAGTGTAGACATTAAACTAGCTATGTGCATGCTTTGATTCACAATAGTGTGAACATAAGACTTGGAAAGCTAATGTAGTAGATTCACAAAAGTGTGAACAAAAGATGAACTACAAGAGTGTAGACATCCAATTTCAAGAGTCAAATTGTTTAAAAATGACTTTTGGGAAATATGATGCACAATTGGAGTTTTGTGTGCACATATGTGTTGTGTTAAATTATAATGGTTGGGCATGAATGGGAGATTTAAGGAGTTTTTGGTGAAAATGATCCGTTAGTAAATCGTTTTGTGTTCGATTGAATAATGTTTCCAAATCATATTTGGGGCATTGTTAGTGTATCCATATGTGTTTTGGAATACACTTGAGGAAATAGTGGGGTGATGTTCCTTAGTTCTAACGAACTAATGGTGATTTTAAATGTGGTGTTTACAGGTATAAAAGAATCGGGTGAGCGGTGAAGGTGATCGGAATCGAACGCGGAGGCTTGGATGGTGGGTTTAAACTTAATAACCAAACTTTTGTGAAACTTTTGTGTAATATATGTTTTGTAAAGTATGTAAACATACTTAAACTTTGTTTTAATATGTTTGTAGATGTGTAAATCACAAAAGTTTTTGCTGGGACCTAAATATAATTTCTTAAATATTGGTTTTAAATGTCCGGAGGTAACACAAAGTAACACGGGTGTTACTGGTTGATATCAGAGCCAACAGTTTGAGAGATTTGTGGGCGTCATGATCACTAAACTCAAACCATTGAGCTTTGGATTGATGGGGAGAGCCGTTCGATCCTAAATCGGATCACAAAGCCGAACTCACCAGGTATTATGTATCTATAAATTGTTGCATAGTGTTATGTGATATGGGAAATTGTCTTGTTACAAACCAACATTCCTAACTTGTGTGAAACAATGAATGTGAGGACATGGGTATATGGTGCATATCTTGCTATGCCTGGCCAGCTTAGTAACATATACACGATATGAACGTATCTTTAGGAACATTATTTCATATTAGATATGGAAGATTTGGTAAGGTGTTAGAACTTGGTATATGTGATTAGTTAGAATCACAATTGTGTCATTATTAGTTTAAATAATTGAGTAATTCACAAAAATGTAAATATTCAATAAAGACACATAAATATGTAGTGTATAAATCCGTTAGGGATGAGTATGTGGTTTGCATATATGTTTAGTATATATGTATAACTAATGATGTGTTTAGACTATTTCTGTCATAAAATGACTGAGGAACATAACCCAAAGGGGTTAGGTCATGAAGAAGAACATCTCGCCAAACTGCAAGTGATGGTGAGGGAAGAGGTAACTAAAGCATTTGAAGCTACCTTACCAACTCATCTAGATGGAATAAAAGCTTCATTGAAGAATTATATACGTGAAGAGGTTGCAATTCTTAAAGGTGAAATAGGTGGGGAGAAACCTTCTAAAAAGGTTACTTACAAAGAGTTTGTGGCTTGTAAGCCAATTGAATTTAAAGGGGAGATGGATCCACTGTTGAGCCAAAGGTGGATAGCTGATATGGAAAGCACGTTTGAAACATCTCATTACGATTCATCTGATGAGGTGATGTTTGCTGTGAACCAATTGAAGGATCGAGCAAAAGAATGGTGGGAACTTCTTTGAAAGGAGAAGGGTCGGGATCGCATCAAGGATTTGACTTCGGGAGCATTCAAGGAGTTGTTCCTCAACCGATTCTATCCTCAAACTGCCATTGATAGAATTACTTAGGAGTTTCTACATATGAAGCACAAGGAGGAGGATATTGACACTATTACTGTAGTGTTCTTTGATAAAGCCAAATTATGTCCTAATCTTCTTAGAAATGAGCGAATGTGGATTAACAGGTACCATAGCATGTTGAATGCTAAGTAGCCGGATTTTCTCATACCATCTAAGTTTGAAACTTTGACTGAGTTGATTGATTGTTCTCATGAATGTGAATTAGAGTTAAAGAGACAAGAAGACCGTGGGGAAACGCGAAAGGTGGAAAGGGATGTGGGATCCTCTAAAAAAAGGGAAATTCGTTAGTCCAGCCAAAAATTATAGTTCTTTGAAAGAAGCTAGACATTGCTTAACTTGTGGAAGGAAACATGCTGGGGAGTGCTATTTTAAATCAATAGTGTGTTATAAATATGGCAAGTCGGGGCATCTTGCCTCTCAATGTGCTAGTGCACTTAATCTATGCTATAACTGTTACAAACCGGGGCACCGACGAAGTGAGTGCCCAGAATTGAAAGGGGCAGGTCAAGGAATTATGGGAGGTGGGTTATTCAAGGCTCAAGGTAGTGGCAAGAAGGTTGAAATACCCCCACCAAAGGGTAAAGCCTTCAAGATTACTGCCGAAGAGACCAAAATCACATCAGCCTACTTATGTATTGTTTGATTCTGGAGCGAGTCATTCTTTCATATAAGTGATGTTTGCGAATCATCATTCGTTTGTATTAGCTAAGCTGCCTTATCTATTAGAGGTAGAAATAGCTGACTCTAAGAGTTTCTTAGTATATGGACATCTATCATAGGTGTAAACCTACCATTTATGGTGAGGATTATGTGGTTGATTTGATTCCAATAATCTTGTGAGAGTTTGATGTTGTAGTTGGGATGGATTGGTTATCTAAATATGGAGCCAACATTGTATGTAATTGCAAGGTTATTCAATTAATTTCTCCGAGTGGTTGTGAAGTATGCATTCAAGGAGAGAGACGAGGTGGAACCATATTTTGCTCTCTAGCTAAAGCTATGAATTAAATGAACCATGGGTGTCAGTCATTCTTAGCTTATGTTCTTGATGCAGAAAAGGAGATAAAGGAACTTAATAATGTTCCAATTGTTAGAGATTTCCCTGATGTAATTCGGATGATTTACCGGGAATTCCTTCTGATAGAGATGTTGAGCTTAAGATTGATCTTATTTGTGGGCCTAAGCCCATAGCTAAAGCTCCATATCATTTGGCACCATCTGAAATGAAAGAATTAATGACACAGTTGCAAGATCTTTTAGATAAAGGCTTTATCCGTCCGAGTATCTCCCCGTGGGGTGCACCAATTCTTTTCTTCAAAAAGAAAGACGGAAGCCTTAGAATGTGTATTGACTATAGAGAGTTGAACAAAGTGACTGTGAAAAACCGATATCCTCTACATAGAATTGATGATCTTTTTGAACAGTTTCAAGGAGCGTCGTGGTTTTCTAAAATCGATCTTCGCTCGGGTTATCATCAACTCAAGGTTAAAGAGGATGATATTCCCAAGACCGCTTTCCGTACTCGTTACGGTCATTATGAATTTCTTGGATGTCGTTTAGGTTGACTAATGCACCGGCTACGTTCATGGAATTAATGAACCGGGTTTTTCGCCCAATGTTGGATCGATGTGTCATTATCTTTGTCGATGACATTCTTATTTATTCTAATAATGAGGGTGATCACGCTTGTCATTTTCTTGATGTCCTTGAAACTTTACGGAAGGAGAAACTATATGCCAAATTCTCCAAATGGCTTTTTGTGTCACACCCCCAATTTCAACTAACGGAATCACACCGTTTGGTAGCATGACAAACCAGGATCTCAGATCATTAGACATAGCGAAGACCTCTATATGAATTTCAAAAACATATGTTGGTCTTTAAAACAAACATAATAACCAGAGTTTACAAAAAGTGCGGAAGCGTTTAGAAACCATAAACAGTTGTAAATCAAACATTACAATTCAAAGTACTTAAATATTCAGATTTAAATAATCAAAGTAAAAGAAATGCATGAGACTCTATCTTCCTAGTCCATGCCAGCTGTTACGCGCGCCTTAGCGTCCTGAGAAAACATGCAAATCAAGTCAACACAATGGTTGGTGCATAACACAGGTTTTAAGTAATCATAGTGTTCAAAACATCAGTTTGAATAACAAGTTGGTAGATAACATAATCACAATTGCACAGTCATGATAGCTAGTCATATAACTATTTACATACGTGTTCGACACCGAAGCTGACTAGTTGCCATGCTATAGCATGTTTTCGCCTTGCCACTATTGTCTATCACAACAATAGTAAATAATGTGTTTGGTCAGTCAAACACCTGCGTAGATCCCATCTACCAGGTGAGGTTTGTCAAACCTAATAGATCTATTTCCAACTACCACGCTTTGCATTACAGCAAACTAAACGGTTCGAGGTGTGTAAGGACTTTCAAATTGATATGTTTTCACATAATGTAAACAGATAACTCATGCAAGTGTTATGTATCTAAAAATCAGTTTGTTGCACATGTTTTCTCCCCCAAAACAGTTTAAAATAAGAAAGGGGCCGTGTACGCACCTTTGTTTTTAGCAGAATGATCAAGTATGTGAAAACTCGCGTAGAAATCCTCTACGAAGAATCTGTGATTTAAACAATAACCTATTGTTATTCGAATAATCGTTTTGTGCTTGAAATCACATACGTGTCAACACACGTATGTTAAAGTGTGAGAATTAGGCATACGGAAGTACGCGTGCTTTTGAAATCGTTTAAATAAAAATCACTTTTGATTTTATTTAATTTAAACGTAATTATACGCGATTTCGTGTTCGGATTAAAATATAGATTTTATTGTCCTAACACGTTCGTATTCTAGTTACGGTTCCAACGAAACTTGAACGAACTAAATCGGAGTTCGTATGTGAAAGTTATGATTAAAACACCAAAATAATCAAAAACATCAAAAATTTGTTTGGGCCGGGACTCGAACCCGCGACCCTCAACACAAACGCCCAAGCCTTTAACCACCACGCCCGCTAGGGTATCGCGTTGATTAACCAGAAAATAATTCTTTTAACCCTTGATCCAGACTAGTTCCTCTTCACACCATAGCCGAAGCACTTAACCTCCAAATTGGTCCTTAATTCGAATTCGATCCAGTCTAAAACCATAAGATTTTCATTAACATAGATATTTCGCACCTGCCTACACATTTAATTCGAATATTACACTTGTTTGAGTCTACATCCCCAATCTCGGTTCTACTTAGAACCCTAGATATCAAATCCCCTTAATTCAATGTTAAAACCAAAATTGTTTTGTGTTTAAGCTTAATCGGAACTATATGAAACTGATGGTAACAATTAATTTGGTTCTAGATCTTGTTTGAACCGAAACCCCCAAAACACATTGTCAAGAACCCTAATTACTTGAATTCTATGAAAACGATTGTATCAGTTGAAATTGATCTAGGAACATCCTTAGTCGGCCCTTTTAGAAAGTGTAGGAACAATTTCTAACCTGTTTTGATGAAGAATCGATATAAAACCACTTTGAGCCCTAGATTCGGTCACCTCCGATCGTTTTCTTCTTTCCACCGCACTTGGAATCAAATTGATGCTTACAGAACCTCCAGAGGGTGTCGACTAATGCTTTAGGAGGTTTAATTTCGCGAATTACATATGATTTGTACGAATTTGATAATCATTGTAAACGGTTTCGACTTTCAATCGTTATTTCAATTAATTCGACAAGTTAATACATCAATAACGTTTAGAAACTGATATTAATCATTAATAGAATGATTATGGATAATAAATTTCGGTTTTTACCTAGTTTTAATGTGGGAATCGATTTTTGTAAACCTTTTGGCCGAATTTTTGACTTGTAAAAGTCAAAATTTGTCATCTTACCCCTTACAATTCAAATCCTATTAAATTGGATATTCCTAAACTTAATTTGAGTAATTCTATAACTTGCAGTTCCATTTTTCTTAATTTCGAATTATCACTGTCAATTCCGGACTACCGGGGTCACTGATTAATTACTTGAACTAGTATTGGGCTTGATTAACCAATTGGGCCTCCATCGATTTCACTGGGCCTATCTTGAGTTTATTGGGTCTAACTAAACCTCAATGGGCCTACCATCCCCTTTATTGGGCCTACTTGACTATATTGGACCTTGATCTTGTAATTGGGCCTCCCTAGATCTCATTGGGCCTCCCTAGGCCTTATTGGCCTTAATTTGATTACATTGGACCTCATTTGCCCCTGTTGGGCCTAATTTAGTTCTGTTGGGCCTTCATAGGCTTTATTGAAACTGATTTGTCTTGTTGGGTCTTCCTTGACTTCACTGGATCTTCTTTGGCTTTACTGGGCCTTCATTGGCCTTGTTGGGCCTTCATTGACCTTGTTGGGCCTATTGGACCTTCCTTGGTCTTATTGGGCCTTGATTTACATTGTTGGGCCTGTGATAGCACCAACTCCCGTTAACAAGGTTAGTGTGAAAAGTCGAATTGTCACATCATCCCCTTGTTGAAGAAATTTTCGTCCCGAAAATTAGCAAGTGTTAGGAGTAGTTAGGAAACTACTTACGAGTTTAAATCGTACGTGTTAGTGTGATTTGATCATTCTGTGTGCTTGTGTGTACTCCCACACAAAGTCTAATGCTTGCAACATCACAACTCAATTGTGATCTTTCAATGTAACTGTTTTGCGTGTACACTAGTTAGTTCACCTAACTGTGACTGTTTGTGTTTGATATAGTGAGTGTACTATGCAACCCCGCACATAGTAGAATGTATGTAACCAATCGTGTATGTACTACCATAACATGTAACATATGAAATGTAGCACATAAAACATATAGAATATAATGTAGTGTAGCACAAATGTTTTGTAACAAAATCAATTGAATAAATAAAATGTTTGTGCTTACAGTTTGAATTTTGCAATGTTGATGTGTGAAAGCATCACGTCATCCCCTTGTTGAAGGAAATTTCGTCCCGAAATTTAACGTGCGCTCTCAGTGTTATCAGCAGCTGTCTTGAATAGATGAGGATATTTCTTCATCATTTGGTCTTCTCGTTCCCATGTGAATTCAGGACCCCGTCTTGAATTCCATCGGACTTTGACTATTGGAATCTTACTTTGCTTCAATTGTTTGACCTCTCGGTCCATGATTTCTGCTGGTTCTTCAATGAATCGCAGTTGTTCATCTACTTGTATTTCTTCCAATGGTACAATCAATGTCTCATCAGAAAGACATTTCTTTAAATTCGACACATGAAACACATCATGAACTCCACTGAGTTCATCCGGTAGTTTGAGTTGATACGCTACCGGACCAATCCTTTTCAGAATCTCAAAAGGTCCTACGTAACGTGGACTAAGCTTGCCTCGCTTGCCGAATCGTATCACACCTTTCCAAGGTGACACTTTTAAAAGAACTCGGTCTCCTACTTGAAATTCTAACGGCTTGCGACGTTTGTCTGCATAACTTTTCTGTCGATCCCGAGCCGCTGCCATACGGTTCCGAATCTGAACTATCTTTTCTGTTGTTTCGTGCACCAGTTCAGGACCTGTTATCTGACTGTCACCAATTTCAGCCCAGCAAACTGGTGAACGACATTTGCGACCATACAAAGCTTCAAACGGTGCTGCTTGAATACTTGTATGATAACTGTTGTTGTAAGAGAATTCCACCAACGGTAAATGATTCTCCCAGCTATCACCAAAGTCAATTACACAAGCTCGTAACATATCCTCGAGCGTTTGAATCGTTCGTTCACTTTGACCGTCGGTCTGTGGATGATAAGCGGTACTCATAACCAAGCGAGTCCCCAATGACTTATGAAGAGATTTCCAAAAATTTGAAGTAAACCGGGCATCCCGATCTGATATGATAGAGATTGGCACACCATGCCGTGCTACTATTTCCTTAATGTAAATACGAGTCAACTTCTCCATCTTGTCAGTTTCTTTGATCGCTAAGAAGTGTGCAGATTTCGTTAATCGATCGACAATTACCCATATCGTATCACAACCACTTGGTGTACGGGGTAACTTAGTAATGAAATCCATCGAAATCTGTTCCCACTTCCACATCGGTATCTCTGGCTGTTGCAGTAAACCAGATGGCTTCTGATATTCAACTTTGACTTTCGAACAAGTCAAACATTTGCTAACGTACTTAGCAATATCAGCTTTCATATGAGGCCACCAATACAGTGCCTTCAAATCATGGTACATCTTGTCTGATCCCGGATGGACTGAATATCTGGACTTGTGCGCTTCGTCCATCACGAGTTCCCTTAAACCTCCATACAAAGGTATCCACATTCGATCAATGAAATAACGAATTCCATCAGGTTTAACATTCAATTGTTCTTCCATTCCTCGTAAAGATTCCGGTACTAAGTTTTCCGTTTTCAAAGCCTCAATCTGAGCACTATGTACCTTGTCAGGTAAGTCAGTATGTATCGTCATCATAAGTGCGCGAACCCGTCTTGTTCCCGTTGTATCTTTTCTGCTCAAAGCATCAGCTACGACATTAGCCTTTCCCGGGTGATACTTAATCGCACACTCATAATCGTTCAACAATTCAACCCATCGTCGTTGCCTCATATTGAGTTCCTTCTGATCAAAGATATGTTGTAAACTCTTATGATCAGTGTAAATAGTACACTTAGTTCCATACAAGTAATGCCTCCAAATCTTTAAAGCAAAACCCACTGCTCCTAACTCCAAGTCATGAGTGGTGTAATTCTTTTCGTGTGTTCTTAGTTGTCTGGAAGCATAAGCAATCACTTTATCCCGTTGCATCAACACACATCCTAAACCCTGTCCAGATGCGTCACAATACACCGCAAAGTCTTCCGTTCCTTCCGGTAAAGACAGAATCGGTGCACTGCAGAGTTTTTGTTTCAATAACTGGAATGCAGCTTCCTGTTTATCCGTCCAGTTATACTTTGTTCCTTTGTGCGTCAGAGCTGTAAGTGGTTGAGCGATCTTTGAGAAACCCTCAATGAATCGTCGATAATAACCCGCCAAACCAAGGAATTGTCGTACCTCGGTAGGGGTCTTTGGCGCTTCCCAATTCTTAATCGCTTCAATCTTCGCTGGATCAACATGTATGCCCTTTTCATTAACTATATGCCCCAAGAACTGTACTTCTCGCATCCAGAAATCACATTTTGAGAACTTAGCGTACAGTTGTTCCTGTTTCAATAACTCTAGTAGTAATCGAAGATGTTCAGCATGTTCCTCCTCAGACTTTGAATAAATGAGAATGTCATCAATGAAAACAATGACAAACTTATCAAGATAAGGTTTACAAACACGATTCATGAGATCCATGAATACAGCTGGAGCGTTTGTCAACCCAAATGGCATGACCAAGAACTCATAATGGCCATATCTTGTCCTGAATGCTGTCTTCGGGATATCCTCCTCCTGAACTCTTAGTTGATGATAACCCGACCTGAGATCAATCTTCGAGTAGTAACTCGAACCTTGCAACTGATCGAACAGATCGTCAATCCTAGGTAACGGATACCGGTTCTTGATAGTAACCTTGTTCAATTCCCGGTAATCGATACACATTCGGAAAGTTCCGTCCTTCTTCTTGACAAACAATACTGGAGCTCCCCACGGTGAAAAACTAGGTCGTATAAAACCCTTATCCAACAATTCTTGCAATTGTGTGGATAACTCTTGCATTTCTGACGGTGCAAGTCGATAAGGTGCCCTAGCTATCGGTGCTGCGTCTGGTGTAAGGTCGATTCGGAATTCCACCTGTCTGACAGGCGGTAATCCCGGCAAGTCTTCTGGAAACACCTCCGGAAATTCACAAACTATAGGTATATCTTCAAGTTTCTTCTCAGCTACCGGCTTTTCAGTTATAAGTGCTATAACTGCCTTATGACCTTTCCGCAGACATTTGTGTGCTTTCATACAAGATATGAGACGCAGTGGCGTACTGATCTTTTCACCTTGTACATACAATGTCTCTCCCTGCGGAAGAGGTATGCGGACAATCTTTTCATGGCATACAATTTCAGCCTGGTTCTTAGACAACCAGTCCATGCCAATAACTACATCAAAACTGCCTAAGGCAATAGGCATCAAATCAATCTCTAATGTCTGACCCATCAAATCAAGGATACATCCCTTATAAATGTTTTCTACTACAATCAACTTACCATCCGCTAACTCCACAGTATAGGGACTATCTAGGCAGTGGGACTAACATCTAGTGACTTAGCAAGTGAACTAGATACAAAACTCCGGTCGGCACCAGTGTCAAATAACATAGAGGCATAGTGATTATTTAAGAGGAACGTACCCGTAACAATGTTGGGATCCTCCCGCGCTTGACGTCCTCCAATCACGAACGCCCTGCCTCTAGCACCGTTGTTGTTGTTATTATTGTTGTTGTTATTGTTGGTGCCATTACCGTTGCCATTCCCATTACCATTACCATTGTTGTCCCCTCCTTTCTTAAGTTGTGGGCAATCTTTCTTGAAATGGCCCATCTTGCCGCACTCAAAACAACCTTTCTGCGCGTTGTTTTGATTATTGCTCTGGTTGTTGTTATTGTTCTGCAGCTCTCCGCGACAATCCTTAGCCGCATGTCCAACCTTGCCACACCTCTGGCACTTAGCTCTGTCACATTGGTTACCTGCATGATGGTAACCACACTTGTTGCATTTGGGGTGCTTACCAATATAGCCCCCCGATGATGATGATTGTTGGCCACTGCTTGAACCATGATAAGACTTGTTTGAGTCTTGTTTCCTGTTTTGCTGATGTGATTGTTGGTTGTTGCCCTTGAAGTTGTTACTATCCCACTTTCTCTTGTGATCTCCTACCTTGGTAGCAGATGTTCGCTTAGGCAGGGTCCCTTGCAACACTGCCTGGTCCGTAAGCTGATGTGCTAAACGAACAGCTTGTTGGATGGTGGTGGGATTTGCTGAAGTCACCAAACCTTGAATTTGAGGCACTAGTCCTCCAATGTACCTTTCGATCCACTTACTGGCTGGAGTAGCCATGTGTGGTAGCAGTCTGGCCAGTTCATGCGATCTGGTCGTATATTCCTCAATGTTTGACCCCTCCATCTTGAGGTGCCAATACTCTTCTTCCAACTTCTGCATTTCACTACGAGGACAATACTCCTCTTGTAGTAAGGTTTTGAAGTTGTTCCAAGTCAATGCATTTGCTTCACCCAACCCCAGGGTCTGAACATTGGAGTTCCACCATGTCAGGGCTGGACCCTCCAAAGTTCCAGTAGCAAATTTTACTTTGCTGTCATCCGGGCAGTTGCACATCTCGAACACAGATTCAGCTTTTTCAATCCATCGGAGAAGTCCTATAGCTCCCTCCGACCCTTTGAAGTTGTGAGGTTTGCAGTCCAAGAACATCTTGAACGTGCAGACTTGTGGGTTAATCACTCCCCCAGCTGGACCCTGTGGCCCCGTGTTGTGTGTCTGAGCATACTGTGCAATAGCCTCCGCGACTCTGTTGTTAATTAGCTCGTTGAGCTCAGCAACAGTCATATGTACGTTTCCCTCAGCCATCAGTTTCCTATTTATAAGAAGTGTTAGCACGAAGTCAAAATCCAATGTAACATGTGTAAGTAAAACAACAAACACAACATGTAGTATAATCAACACAGTTGTTGAAAAATAAAAGATAACTCTTCCATAAATAGAAATTTTCTTTGAGTACAATACTTTTGAAATGAAATACAAAATTTCAAACTACTAATGTAGGAACACAACCCGTTCCTAATAAGTTTAAACAAAACAGAAATAAAAGAAAGAGAATCAATCGTCCTCAACAGTGGATTCAGGATCGGACTCAGCAACTGGTGCTGGTTCCTCCTCCTCATCCTCGTCCTCATCCTGTTCCTCATTCTCAACTACCACCAAATCCTCCAAAGCTTCAATCCTGCCCTCCAAGATCTCGGCTCGGTTCTCTGACTCCTCTAAACGACCAATCATGTTCACCATCTCATCCCGCATGTCATGAACTAGATGGGCAAGTTCATCTTGCCTCTCAATGGCATCCCATAATTCCTGGGATCTCTGATAGAGCTTCTCCTCTGCTGTATCCACGTCCTCGCGCAACTTGGCGATCTCCTCTGCGTCCGTCCTTTGCCTCTTAGGTTCAGGAGCGTCCAGTACGGGTGGTGGATGTGTAGATGGTCCTGCAGCATAGAGTCCCTGGTTATTCACCCACGGTGCCTCCACCGGATCCTCATCCGGGTCCTCAACTGGATCCTCGTCTGGATCCTCCTCTGGATCCTCATCAGGATCCTCGTCTGGATCCTCCTCCGGATCCTCCTCCGGGTCTTCCTCCGGATCCTCCTCTGGATCGGAGTCCTCCATCTCATATGGTGGAGGTGATGGAATGGGTGGTGGTGGTGATGATGGTGGTGCCGGAACCATCGGCTCCTCGTCCTCAGAATCATCAATGATAACATAAGGAACTGATGATGAAGCCATGCCTGTTACATAATATCATATGTAAGTGCAGTGCCATGGAATACGTAAGCAAATCAATTACATAATGTCATATGTAATTTCTAAGCAATGTGTATAAGCAGATGTGTCTAATGTCTAACAGTCATAGTCTAGGCCTACAAATGCAAACCTAGTTCGCTATAACCAATGTCTCTGATACCAATCTGTCACACCCCCAATTTCAACTAACGGAATCACACCGTTTGGTAGCATGACAAACCAGGATCTCAGATCATTAGACATAGCGAAGACCTCTATATGAATTTCAAAAACATATGTTGGTCTTTAAAACAAACATAATAACCAGAGTTTACAAAAAGTGCGGAAGCGTTTAGAAACCATAAACAGTTGTAAATCAAACATTACAATTCAAAGTACTTAAATATTCAGATTTAAATAATCTAAGTAAAAGAAATGCATGAGACTCTATCTTCCTAGTCCATGCCAGCTGTTACGCGCGCCTTAGCGTCCTGAGAAAACATGCAAATCAAGTCAACACAATGGTTGGTGCATAACACAGGTTTTAAGTAATCATAGTGTTCAAAACATCAGTTTGAATAACAAGTTGGTAGATAACATAATCACAATTGCACAGTCATGATAGCTAGTCATATAACTATTTACATACGTGTTCGACACCGAAGCTGACTAGTTGCCATGCTATAGCATGTTTTCGCCTTGCCACTATTGTCTATCACAACAATAGTAAATAATGTGTTTGGTCAGTCAAACACCTGCGTAGATCCCATCTACCAGGTGAGGTTTGTCAAACCTAATAGATCTATTTCCAACTACCACGCTTTGCATTACAGCAAACTAAACGGTTCGAGGTGTGTAAGGACTTTCAAATTGATATGTTTTCACATAATGTAAACAGATAACTCATGCAAGTGTTATGTATCTAAAAATCAGTTTGTTGCACATGTTTTCTCCCCCAAAACAGTTTAAAATAAGAAAGGGGCCGTGTACGCACCTTTGTTTTTAGCAGAATGATCAAGTATGTGAAAACTCGCGTAGAAATCCTCTACGAAGAATCTGTGATTTAAACAATAACCTATTGTTATTCGAATAATCGTTTTGTGCTTGAAATCACATACGTGTCAACACACGTATGTTAAAGTGTGAGAATTAGGCATACGGAAGTACGCGTGCTTTTGAAATCGTTTAAATAAAAATCACTTTTGATTTTATTTAATTTAAACGTAATTATACGCGATTTCGTGTTCGGATTAAAATATAGATTTTATTGTCCTAACACGTTCGTATTCTAGTTACGGTTCCAACGAAACTTGAACGAACTAAATCGGAGTTCGTATGTGAAAGTTATGATTAAAACACCAAAATAATCAAAAACATCAAAAATTTGTTTGGGCCGGGACTCGAACCCGCGACCCTCAACACAAACGCCCAAGCCTTTAACCACCACGCCCGCTAGGGTATCGCGTTGATTAACCAGAAAATAATTCTTTTAACCCTTGATCCAGACTAGTTCCTCTTCACACCATAGCCGAAGCACTTAACCTCCAAATTGGTCCTTAATTCGAATTCGATCCAGTCTAAAACCATAAGATTTTCATTAACATAGATATTTCGCACCTGCCTACACATTTAATTCGAATATTACACTTGTTTGAGTCTACATCCCCAATCTCGGTTCTACTTAGAACCCTAGATATCAAATCCCCTTAATTGAATGTTAAAACCAAAAATTGTTTTGTGTTTAAGCTTAATCGGAACTATATGAAACTGATGGTAACAATTAATTTGGTTCTAGATCTTGTTTGAACCGAAACCCCCAAAACAACATTGTCAAGAACCCTAATTACTTGATAGCTAGTCATATAACTATTTACATACGTGTTCGACACCGAAGCTGACTAGTTGCCATGCTATAGCATGTTTTCGCCTTGCCACTATTGTCTATCACAACAATAGTAAATAATGTGTTTGGTCAGTCAAACACCTGCGTAGATCCCATCTACCAGGTGAGGTTTGTCAAACCTAATAGATCTATTTCCAACTACCACGCTTTGCATTACAGCAAACTAAACGGTTCGAGGTGTGTAAGGACTTTCAAATTGATATGTTTTCACATAATGTAAACAGATAACTCATGCAAGTGTTATGTATCTAAAAATCAGTTTGTTGCACATGTTTTCTCCCCCAAAACAGTTTAAAATAAGAAAGGGGCCGTGTACGCACCTTTGTTTTTAGCAGAATGATCAAGTATGTGAAAACTCGCGTAGAAATCCTCTACGAAGAATCTGTGATTTAAACAATAACCTATTGTTATTCGAATAATCGTTTTGTGCTTGAAATCACATACGTGTCAACACACGTATGTTAAAGTGTGAGAATTAGGCATACGGAAGTACGCGTGCTTTTGAAATCGTTTAAATAAAAATCACTTTTGATTTTATTTAATTTAAACGTAATTATACGCGATTTCGTGTTCGGATTAAAATATAGATTTTATTGTCCTAACACGTTCGTATTCTAGTTACGGTTCCAACGAAACTTGAACGAACTAAATCGGAGTTCGTATGTGAAAGTTATGATTAAAACACCAAAATAATCAAAAACATCAAAAATTTGTTTGGGCCGGGACTCGAACCCGCGACCCTCAACACAAACGCCCAAGCCTTTAACCACCACGCCCGCTAGGGTATCGCGTTGATTAACCAGAAAATAATTCTTTTAACCCTTGATCCAGACTAGTTCCTCTTCACACCATAGCCGAAGCACTTAACCTCCAAATTGGTCCTTAATTCGAATTCGATCCAGTCTAAAACCATAAGATTTTCATTAACATAGATATTTCGCACCTGCCTACACATTTAATTCGAATATTACACTTGTTTGAGTCTACATCCCCAATCTCGGTTCTACTTAGAACCCTAGATATCAAATCCCCTTAATTCAATGTTAAAACCAAAAATTGTTTTGTGTTTAAGCTTAATCGGAACTATATGAAACTGATGGTAACAATTAATTTGGTTCTAGATCTTGTTTGAACTGAAACCCCCAAAACAACATTGTCAAGAACCCTAATTACTTGAATTCTATGAAAACGATTGTATCAGTTGAAATTGATCTAGGAACATCCTTAGTCGGCCCTTTTAGAAAGTGTAGGAACAATTTCTAACCTGTTTTGATGAAGAATCGATATAAAACCACTTTGAGCCCTAGATTCGGTCACCTCCGATCGTTTTCTTCTTTCCACCGCACTTGGAATCAAATTGATGCTTACAGAACCTCCAGAGGGTGTCGACTAATGCTTTAGGAGGTTTAATTTCGCGAATTACATATGATTTGTACGAATTTGATAATCATTGTAAACGGTTTCGACTTTCAATCGTTATTTCAATTAATTCGACAAGTTAATACATCAATAACGTTTAGAAACTGATATTAATCATTAATAGAATGATTATGGATAATAAATTTCGGTTTTTACCTAGTTTTAATGTGGGAATCGATTTTTGTAAACCTTTTGGCCGAATTTTTGACTTGTAAAAGTCAAAATTTGTCATCTTACCCCTTACAATTCAAATCCTATTAAATTGGATATTCCTAAACTTAATTTGAGTAATTCTATAACTTGCAGTTCCATTTTTCTTAATTTCGAATTATCACTGTCAATTCCGGACTACCGGGGTCACTGATTAATTACTTGAACTAGTATTGGGCTTGATTAACCAATTGGGCCTCCATCGATTTCACTGGGCCTATCTTGAGTTTATTGGGTCTAACTAAACCTCAATGGGCCTACCATCCCCTTTATTGGGCCTACTTGACTATATTGGACCTTGATCTTGTAATTGGGCCTCCCTAGATCTCATTGGGCCTCCCTAGGCCTTATTGGCCTTAATTTGATTACATTGGACCTCATTTGCCCCTGTTGGGCCTAACTTAGTTCTGTTGGGCCTTCATAGGCTTTATTGAAACTGATTTGTCTTGTTGGGTCTTCCTTGACTTCACTGGATCTTCTTTGGCTTTACTGGGCCTTCATTGGCCTTGTTGGGCCTTCATTGACCTTGTTGGGCCTATTGGACCTTCCTTGGTCTTATTGGGCCTTGATTTACATTGTTGGGCCTGTGATAGCACCAACTCCCGTTAACAAGGTTAGTGTGAAAAGTCGAATTGTCACATTTTGGTTACGTGAGGCCCGGTTTTCAGGACATGTGGTGTGTGATGATGGCATACTTGTTGATCCTTCGAAAGTCCAAGCGGTAATGAAGTGGAGTTCTCCTAAAACTCCTACTGAAATTAGAAGTTTTCTTGGTCTAGCCGGTTACTATCGGCGATTCATACAAGATATTGCAAGAATTGCATCTCCCCTGACTAAACTTACAAGAAAAGATGTGAAATTTATTTGGGGTGATGACCAAGAAAAAGCTTTCAATGAACTCAAGTGCAAGTTAACTAAGGGACTGGTATTATCCCTACCATATGGACCTGATGATTTTGTGGTGTACTCTGATGCCTCTTATCTAGGGCTTGGTTGTGTCCTTATGCAAAGGGGCAAGGTGATTGCCTATGCATCGATGCAACTGAGAGTTCATGAAGCAAATTATCCCATTCATGATCTAGAATTAGCAGCGGTGGTGTTTGCCTTAAAAATTTGGAGGCATTACTTGTATGGTGTGAGATGCACAATTTACACTGATCACAAGAGCCTGAAATATTTCTTCACATAGAAGGAATTAAATTTGAGGCAAAGACGTTGGATAGAACTACTCAAGGATTATGATTGTGAAATCCTTTATCATCCGGGAAAAGCCAATGTGGTAGTGGATGCCTTGAGTAGGAAAGAAATACATGGCCCCATTCGGGTTACATAAATGAAAAATTGTAATATCCTCCGATTTGGTGGATCAAATTAAAGAAGCTCAAGTTGAACCTTTAAATAAGAAAATTGGAAACGAGACCGAATAAAGGGGCAAGCTCATAATCTGGATGAAGATAGTCGTGGTTTAAAGACAAGATGCGGTAGGGCGTGTATACCTCTCACTTGTTCTTTGAAAACTGATTTGATGGAGGAAGCTCATAAATCAAAATACTTAATTCATCCGAGAGCCACTAAAATGTATCGAGACCTTTGAGTAAACTACTGGTGGCAAGGTATGAAACGAGATATTGTTAAATATGTTTAAAATGTTTAACTTGTTTACAAGTAAAGGCTGAACATCAAATGCCTTATGTCACATTACAGCCTTTGGAGATTCCTAGTGGATGTGGGAACACATCACAATGGACCTAATTACTAAACTCCTGAAAACCCGAAATGTGTATGATACGATTTGCGTCATTGTGGATCGATTGACTAAAAATGCTCATTTTATTCCTATTCGTGAATTGTATTCTTCCGAGAAGATGGCTGAAGTGTATGTGAAAGAAATAGTGTCGCGTCATGGGATGCCAGTGACGATTGTGTCTGATCGAGACACACGATTCACTTCTCATTTCTAGAAGAATTTTCAAGAGGAATTTGGCACGAAACTGTTGTTGATCACGACGTATCATCCTCAGACTGATGGTCAGAGTGAACGGACCATTCAGCCACTGGAAGATATGTTACGAGCGTGTATTATTGATTTTGGAGGTAGCTGGGATGACTATCTACCTCTGGCGGAATTTTCGCATAACAACAGTTATCATTCCGGGTTGGGAATACCTCCGTATGAAATGTTATATGGAAGGCGGTGTCATACTCCTGTTTGCTGGGGAGAAGTTGGCCCGCGAGAGCTCGAAAATAATGAAATACTTAAAGTTACAAACTAGCGAATTGATAAAATTCGGGCTCACTTAAAGGCGACACAAGACCGTCAAAATCGTATGCAGTTAAATGAAGACGACCGATTGAGTTTCAAGTAGGAGACTTTGTGCTGTTAAAGGTTTCCCCTTGGAAGGGTGTGATTCATTTTCGTAAACGAGTGAAATTAAACCTGCGTTTTATCGGAGCATTCAGAATTATAGCTCAGTTAGGTAGTGTTGCTTATCGCCTTGAGCTACCGGAAGAATTGAACGGTATACATGATACTTTTCATGTGTCATATCTGAGAAAATGTTTGGCTGATGAATCAGCTTATGTGCCACTAGAAGACATGGAAATTGCTGACAAGTTGAATTATGTGGAAAGACTGGTTGCTATATTAGACAGAAAGGTCAAACATTTGACAAATAAGTCCTTGAACCAAGTAAAGGTTCAATGGAAAAACAGAAGGGAATCTGACGCTAAGTGGGAGTCAGAAGATGAAATGAGAAAGTTTTATCCTTTTTTTTGATGTATAAACGGTTTCAGGGATGAAACCTTTTTTAAGGGGAGGAGAATTTGTAACGACCGTTTTAATGATCATGTGTATGTGTGTATTCGTATTACTCAGAAAAAGGGGAAAAATTGTAACTATGAGTGAAAACCGTGTGTGAAACGGATTTCCGGATTCTTCGAAATCGTAAAACGGAGAAAAATATAAAAATATCAAAATTTGGAGACCCTAGCGGTATGCCTAGAACCTTCTTGCCACTCTAGACGGTACGCGAGGGGTTTCAAAATATCTAATGTCACACCCCGAGCCGGCGGGGTTGGATCGGAGTCCCCGTCGGACGGAAGGTTCCCGGGGCGCGATATCGTGAGTGATAATCGGAATGATCAGATTGTTACATTGCACATGATATTTAAATATAAATGAGAAACTGCTAAAAAAAGAAATAGAATTACAAAGTTAAATTACATCAGTTTAGTTCATAATTTAACAATGTAAATCTACTGTTAACATCATAATTCTTCTATCTTGCATCTGCACAAGATATACAATGTCACACCCCGAGCCGACGGGGTAGGATCGGGTTTCCCCGACGGGCGGAAGGTTCTCGAGGCGCGATATCGAAATGATAATCGGATTGATCAGATTGTTCACATTGCACATGATATATAAATGAGAAACTTTGCTAAAATAAAATAGGATTACAGAGTTAAACTATATTAGTTAAGTTTACAATTTAACAATGTAACCCACTATCACATCATAAGTCTTCAATCTTATAGCTGCACAAGATATATTAAACAAACTGTAAAATGATGCTTCAAAATATGCAGGTCCAAAAAGCTAGGTCCTCTATCAGCTAACCTAATCCAAAGAAATAACTCTTCAGTTGACCTGTTCGTCACCTGAGAGGTCATGCAAAAATAAAGTCAACACATGGTTGGTGAGTTCATATTGTTTAGTGTTTGAAAATGATTTGAAAATGATTTGAAAATGATTTGATAATGATTTGAAAATGATTTGATAATGATTTGAAAACCTCCTTTGGTAAAGACCCTAACCTCATTAACTCCACATGTATCATCCAGATCGGTATGCTTATGTATAGGGCATACCCCTGAGTCGAGGCTACAACCCCGCCCAGACGCCATCCCACCACATACTAATCCGCATAGGACATTGTTGTTAATGATAATTAGGCATTTTTACCCTACCATTTACCCATGACTCTTCTGTTTGTCGTCCCTGTAATTACAATCATTTGAAATCCACTGTTGATTTCATAAGTTCATCACACAATATGATCAACCACGCAATTGTATAAACAGTTATAAATGCTTAATTAAACAAGTAAATAAACATTTAATAAAATCTAAGTCCTTATGATTGGGGCCTATGGTCATACTCGAGTAGACTAGTCTGTCAATCTAGGTACTTAGTAGTTAGGGAATTCTGTAAATATCATCAAACATAAGACCTACAAGTCAATCAGTCTAGCTAGGACTTCTTGAAATATAGGATTTCTGAATTCAATGTGTTGGCAAATGTTATCTCTGATATTTCCCATACTATCCCTTAAAAATGATTTAATGATCGTCTGATTTTGTCACAAGATGTACTTGATGTGTTGATCATAGAATACAAGATTCATTGATCGGTTGTACACTTGATTCATTGTTCAACAAACACTTGGTTTGTAGAACATTGATTGTTGTCTTTGCAAAGATTGTTTTGTTGATGTCTTGATGTCCCACCCTTGTTTTGTCAAAATGCTTGATTTGATCCCTTGAATTCACCCACTTGTTTTGTCAAAATGTTTGTTTTGATCCCTTGAATTCACCCACTTGATTTGTCAAAATGTTTGTTTTGATCCCTTGAATTCACCCACTTGTTTTGTCAAAATGTCTAGTTTGATTTGTTTGAAATGTTTTGACTTATTGAAAAGTTTAGTTTAACTTGATTATTCACTTAATATATAAGTAAATCAGTTAATAAACCTGCATAAAATCTTCCTAGACATGGTCTAGGATAACATTTATATATATGTAAAACATATAAATTTAAAAGCATTAAAGTAAACAATTTAAGTAAACAGTTTACGCATGCTTCTCAGCCCCGCGTTATAAAACAAAAATGTTTAGAAAAGGGGCAATGAACTCACCTGTGTTGCCGTGAAATGAACCACAAAAGATAAGCGCACTCTTTGATTGTTGCCTAAGTATCTTTAGCACCTGGGTTATTTTAAAGAATTCGAATACGATAAGTACCTACAGAAATTGTCGTATCTAGGGTTTGGTCTCGATGTGCAACTACGTGTCCTAGATTACTAGTGTGTTTCTAGAATTTCCTCTATCTAAGTTAAACTATTACCCATTAGTAACCCAGATCCCACATTAATCGTTAAGGTATTTAAATAAAACATTTTCAATTTATTACATTTTAAGTAAATCATTTATTTAGGAAAACCATTTAATTATTTTGTTAAGGTCCATAATATAATTTCTTTTATGAAAAACATATTTAATTTAAGAAAAATGTAATTTAAACATGATGGGCTTATATTTAAACCCATTGGGCCATTCTTGGGCCCTTTAATAAACTTTGATTTTTCAAATGATCTCTTGTTTGCTTATTAAGTCATTAACCTAGATGGTGTAAATAACCATTTAGATTAATCATGCCTTTGAAATTCCCAATGGTTTAGGTGTTAACCTTTAAGTCAAACCATAACCTTTAGGTTCTTGTTTTCCATCCCGAATGTATTCCTCTCATGATATTGATATCTTAGCTTAAGAAAATTTCACTTGTGTTTGACTAAAAGAATGATCATCCCCTATAATGATCCCATATGATAATGGTGCTAGAATATCCTAAATTAGATCGGTAATTAATCCTAGCATTGTTTTTATTGAAGTTTAGATCTTTTGGACCTTATGTTAGGCCTAATTTGTTATTGTGGTCCAACTGGTTAATATTGAGCTTAATGACTTGCATGCTCTTTGTGAGTGATGTTAGGCTAGGTAGTTTGGATCGAATGGCTAACCTTTAACTAAACCGAATGTTCAACGGATCATCTCTGATATGGAGCCTAATTAAGTGGTCTTGGGCCTAATATTAGGGTCATTGGGCCTTAAAAGCTATGTGGGCCGAATCAAATTAAACGGCTTAGCGTGAGTTAAATCTCGGACCGATTTCATCCCCAATGAGCCAAACTCGATATTGTTGGGCCATCACAACTCATGGGCCGATTAACACACCTATATGGGCCGAGAATAGGCTGTTGGCCTAGACCTTGTAGATGAGTGGCCCGCATAGAATTAAAGTGGGTTAGACATTTGAGTTGGACCGAAGTAAATATAAATGGGCTTAACCTAAGTTCATCTCTTGATCTTAAACTCCTAGCTATTTATCCTTGATGCTCTAGTTTTTAAATAACCAATTGTTACACAAGCTTTGATATCTCATGTCATTTCCATGCACATACCTATCCCATGCACACTCACATACCTACATGTATATATATACGTATCTAGGTCTCCATGTGTAGGGTTCGGTTTGCGTCTGCTTAGCGTGATGGCAGCGAACCCTCTAAGGTAGCTAAGGGTTCGGTCTTAATGAAGTCAAACGAACCTCTATGGTTCGGTCCCTTATGGTTCGTCTAACTCACAGGGTTCGTGAGTTACATGGTTCGCCATAGGCTCACTTAGGGTTCGGCTGTGGTGACCAACGAACCAGAGTTTGTTCCTGATGCATGGGTTCGTGAGGGTTCGCCAACTAGGTGTAGGGTTCGTGGTTGCCTGATGGTTCGTGTCTCGTCCTAAGGGTTCGTGAACCAGCTATCTCTTCCCATGGTTCGGCTAACACAACATAAAGGTTCGCTCAACACCTAAGGGTTCGTGAACCAGGGTTCGCAGGTGATTCGTGGGTTATGAAGGGTTCGGCAATGATGGTGTGCTATGCAGGGTTCGCCTCTCATGATGAGGTTCGCTGAAGGCAGAAGGTTTGCTGAAATGGTTCGGCTCCAGCAGGGTTCGTTCGGTGTGTGAGTGCAACAAGGTTCGGCCATGGTTCGGGATTACATGCAGGGTTCGTTCCTCACCAAAAAGGTTCGGCCGTGAGCAGCCCCACGAACCTGTACGTGATCATCACCTTCGTGCACTCAAACCTTCGATCCAACTCCTGCCATAGGATTGCTACATGTATACAAATTCTCGGAACAAGGTGGGTTCGAATCTAAAGCTCCACAACCGATTGTGTGTGAGTGTGTTTCAAACAAACTAGAAAACCCTAATTTTCGTGAAGTTAAAAGCATCATACCTCGAAAATAGTTGGCTGAAATTGCAGATCGGTGGTACTTCCTTGTAGAGCTAGTTCCTAGCTACGCGTGGACACCAAGAACACCCGATTCCGTCTCCAAACGAGTGAGATCTTGAAGGTTGAAGGTGAAAAATTCTAGAGAGAGAGAGGTGACGGGAATGAGAGTTAGAGAGAGAGAGATGTGTAAAAATGAAGAAAAGTGTTCTTTCGTCACTTATATATATCTCGCGTGTATTCGGGTTCGTTTCGGTTGCACGGTTTTCGTCTCCGACGTGTTTCCGGATCGTAACGCGTATAATTACGAAATTTAAATGAAAGGTTATATTTTATGTGTTTTGGGAAGTGGTTATTTCTAGTAATGACATTAAATGGTATTTTCCTAATTTATTTATCGAAACTCGTAAATATTACGCGTTTTATTATTTATTCGCGTATTATAATTTACGCGTCTAAAATAAAAAAATAGTTTGGCCTTAATTGTAACTATGATGAGTTTCAAAATTGTAAAATAGGAAATATTTTATTTCCTTATAATTATTATCGTTCGAGTCGTCTTTCGTTTCGTCAGAAAACGTCACTTACGCGCGTCTTCGTACAGAGCGCTAACTGTACGAACACGATCGTACGTTTCACTTTCTGATTTTGTTGTCTAATTTACAATCATCGTTTCAGATCATTAAACTGTCAGATCCATTCGTACAGATCGTCACCTATACGAACAGTCCGTCGGTTTAACATTCCGTAACAACAACTGTTATTGTATTGTTTTGATTAGCCTCGCATACGTGCTATCCTAATAGATCCTAACAAATAAATCCATGATGGTTTAGTGTTGCCAGATAATTATCAGACTCATGAACCGATGTTCTGTACTTAGTTTCTGCTAAATGTTTATGAATCTGCTGTTTGACAACATGAAATGACTTTGACTATCAATATGAACATGAAATAGAATGAACTGTGTATAGTTGGTGTCTGTTTACTGTTCAAGCTACTGTTGCGATCACTGTTCCGGCACCGATTTCGGCACTGTTGTTACATACAAAATAATCTGTGTAATGATGTTTCAAAAGTATGCAGGTCCAAAAATGTTAGGTCCTCTAACTGAAATCCTAGCTCAAAAGCAATAACTGCTTAGTTGACATGTTCGTCACCTGAGAAGTCATGCAAAAATAAAGTCAACACATGGTTGGTGAGTTCATATACTTTTATAAAAATGAGTTTGAATAGCCTGAATGACAACCTTAACCTCACTATTAACCACCTATACCATCCAATTCAGTATGCTTATATATAGGGCATATGTAGGGGAACAAGCCCTAGCCAACATCCCACCACATACTAAACCACATGATATATTGTTCCTGATGATAATTAAGCATTTCATCCCATACCTTTGATCCCATAACCTTCGATTCTTAGCATTTGATTGCCCTGAAATGTTTACCTTGATTCCCCGAAATGACAACCTTAACCTCATCAACAACCACCTATGCTATCCAATCAAGTATACTTATATATAGGGCATATGTATGGGAACAAGCCCCAGCCAACATCCCACCACATACCGGAATGCTTAGTATATTGTTGTTAATGATAATTAAGCGTTTCACTCCATTCACTTTCAATTTAGATTCTGATTTCCACAAATAGATTTACCTTTTTATATCTAGAGTCACCATGTATTCATGATTACCCCAAAGCACTTGTAGAAATATAACATTAAATGTTTGATTAAACTAATAATTAAGCATATAATTACAACTAAGACATGATGATTGGGCCTTATTTGACTCAATCAATTAGACTTAGTTGTTGGTGGTTGTCCAAGTTGTACCCTCTCACACGTGACCCATATCAGGCATGACTCACAAGGAGTCTACCTGTGTGTGCCGAGATTTTAATGATGCCCATATTAGCTTGACCCACTGGTCTGCTGTACATGCCGGGACTTTACGGATATCCTTTGATTCTTGATCTCTTTGATTCTCTTGATTTTGATTTTGATTTTGATTTCTTTTGATAGTTCATGTTATTGCCCATATAGACTGACTACAAGAGTCTACTATTTATGCCGTGAATTTATGTGTGTTACACGTGGTCTTGATTTCCGTACAACTGACATCCACCTTGACTCAAGCATTAATGATTTCATTAGATTTTAATGATTTCATTATTTCAATGATTCACACACAACTATGATTTTCTTGATTTCCTTGAGTCTCTTGATTTTGATCTTTAGAACTTCATGATTTCACAATGATTATAGATTTATGAATAGGATCCTTTGATTCACTGATCACCACACTGAATTAGTTTCCATTGCATTTGATCTTTAACTTTAGTTCTTTCGATTCCACTTTGAATTTACATTCTTGAATTTGAGCTTGATGGACTAAGGGTTTGTTTAGAGTTTTAGAATTTAAGTATTACTCGTAGGAGTAATTTAATTAACTTGTAAGTTAATTCTGTATAGCATTTACCTAGACAGGAGTTTAGGAGTATAAACAAGCATATATATGTAAAACATATAATAAATAAAAGCATTTAAGTAAACAATTTAAATAAAACAGTTTACGCATGCTTCTCAGCCCCGCGTTTTAAAACGAAAATGTTTAGAAAAGGGGCAATGAACTCACCTGTGTTGCTGCGCCAATGATCTATCACAAAATGCGCACTCTTTGTTGTAGCTTAAGTTGCTTCAGTTCCTGAGTTGTTTTAAAAGAATTCGAATACGATAAGTATACGTATTAATCGTCGTATCTAAGGTTTGCCTCGGTGCGCAACTAAGTGTCCGATGTACTAGTGTACTTCTATAACTCTATCTAATTGGTCTAGTTTAATTTCCCAATTGTAACCCATATCCCGCCATTAAATCATTCATGTCTCTTACTAATATGTTTTTAATTCATTCATTAATTTAGAAATCCTTTAATTTCATTTCATAAGATCACTAAAAGATTTTATTTTATTAAAATTTCATTACTTTATTTAACTAGACATTTAACATGTGATGGGCTTTAGTTAAGCCCATTGGGCCCACTTCGGCCCATTGACAATCTTTTGATTTCAAATTGCTCACAAGCCACAATCTTTGAATAATTTGACTTAGATAATTAAATCATCTAAGTTAGTTATTTGTATTAAGACCTTTTCTAAGATTAGGGTTAACAATTAAATGACTACTACACCCCTTACGCCTTCGTTGTGATCCACGTGAATCCATAAAATTCTCACGTGCTAAGCCATTTCAATTAATGTTTACAACTTATATTATGTTGTTTTTGTGTTTTAGGAAAAACCGTTGTCATAATAAAATAACTAACCCATGATTATCTAAGTTTCCCTTTATCATTAGGATGGTCTTAGTAGACTTCTCATGCCCTCACACTAATATCCCCATGCACTTACACATATATGTATTCTCATGCACTCATCACCCCAAGATTACCGTTTTGTTGTAAAGGGCTAGGGTTTTCGCACATGGGATCAGCGAACCTTTATGTGCAAAGTAGGTTCGGCTAACTCAAAAATAAATACAGGGTTCGCTGCCATCTGAGGGAGGGTTCGGCTAGGAAGAAAACCTTAGGTTTGGCTAAGTGTTCATAGTTAAGGTTCGGCCATCTTTTGTTCTTGTAGCTAGGTTCGCTGCTTTCCAGAGTCTAACAGATCCAGGGTTCGGCTACTTGAGAGGTATGGCCACATCAGGAAGAATTCAAGTTCGTCACTGCATTGGTTCGTGTGGTGCTAAAGTTCGTGTAAGGGTTCGGCTAGGGTTCGATTCCCTCAGCAGGTTCGGCTGAAGTACTTGTCGTGCAGGTTCGTCCAAGGTTCGTAGTCATAGGTTCAGTTCTCACGGTTAGTTGGCCACGGGTTCGGCTAAGATAAGGGAAGGTTCGGCCGTAGGGTTTCCTGCCATGAGGTTCGGCTGGCTAAGACACAGGTTCACCACCCTAGGTTCGTCAGTCCTAGGGTTCACCACCCTCTCTTTCGGCTCAAGAAGGTTCGGCCATCTAGCTGGGCTGCGAACCTGTATCACCATCTTCCTCCCATCGATCCTAACCTGTTACAATTTAGTTCCCCTAGCCTACTAGTTGCATGCAAGTGATTATACTAGGGTTTTCTAGGTGCGTAGGTCGGTTTTATAACCAACAACACCAAGAATCGCGACACCCATACTTAACCCGAATAAAATAGAGATTTACCTCGAAAATAATGGGTGAATGCTTGGATCCGTTGTACTTTCTTGATCTACGTTGCGTGGGGATCGCTTTGACACCAAGAATGCTCGAATTCGATGAGAAATGAGCACTAAATCTTAGAGAGAAGTTTGGGTGGTTTTAGAGAGAGAAATGGACGAAATTTGGAGAGAGAATGAGGTTGATGGTGAGGGTTATGGCATTCAATTCCATCTTTAATGTTTCCAATACCCGGTTGGTTCGGTTTCGTTCGGTTCCGCGTAAAATATCGGTTTCTCGTGGTTTTTGTCACAAAACGACACGGTTTATAAAATAGGATTTATAAATTTATTTCAGGTTGTAATTTCTAATAAATTAACTAATATCTTTCGTTTAATTTAAATTTGCAAAATTATTAAATTTACTGTTTAAAATCGAATCGTACAGTCGTCGCGCGTATTCGTTCGAATCGTCACCCGTACGAACACGATGATAACTATACTTTTCAATATTGTTTTCTAATTATCGGATATCATCCAGAATGTTAAACTTCCAGATTGATTCGTACAGATCGTCACCTATACGAATAACCCGTCGGTTTAGCATTCATGTAACGACATCCGTGTTGTTTTGTTCTATAAAGCCTCACATACGTTTATACCTAATAAAATCCTAACAAGTAATCACATGATGGTTCTGTGTTGCCAGATAATTATCTGACTGATGAACCATGTTTACTGAGTTTAGTTTCTCTGAAATGATCTTGAATTCACTGTTTGTTACATGAAATGATAATGATATATGCTATGAATATGAAATACACTGAAATGCTATAGAGTTTGTACCTGATTACTGTTCATGACACTGTTGCGATCACTGTTCCGGTTCGATTCCGGCACTGATGCTACAGTCTCCCCTTGTTAGAGAAATTTCGTCCTGAAATTTAAGAGTTGTCATTAGGTCCGTCTTCCTCTGCAAACAGTTGGGGATACTTTAACTTCATGTGATCTTCACGTTCCCAAGTAAACTCAGGTCCGCGCTTTGAGTTCCATCGAACCTTTACTATTGGAATACGGCTTCGCCTCAGTTGTTTAACTTTGCGATCCATAATCTCCAAGGGTTCCTCGATAAAGTGTAACTGTTCATCAACTTGAATTTCTTCAATCGGAATGACGAGTGACTCGTCAGCAAGGCATTTCTTTAATTTTGAGACGTGAAACACGTCATGCACTCCACTGAGTTCATCAGATAATTTCAGTTTATACGCCACAGGACTAATACGTTCGATGATCTCGAACGGTCCCACGTATTGTGGTGCTAGCTTGCCTTTCTTTCCAAAACATACTAAACCTTTCCAAGGGGATACCTTTAACATGACACGGTCCCCCACTCGGAATTCCAACGGCTTGCGCCGTTTGTCGGCGTAGCTCTTTTGTCTGCTCCTTGTTGCTTGTAGTCGTTGTTGAATTCGAGCAATCTTGTCAATAGTCTCTTGTATAAGTTCTGGCCCAGTTATACGGTTATCTCCCACTTCGGTCCAACAGATCGGTGATCGACATTTTCGGCCATAAAGAGCCTCGAATGGTGCACATCCGATACTGCTGTGGTAACTATTATTGTAGGAGAATTCGATCAGTGGCAAATGGGAATCCCAATTCCCACCGAACTCCAATACACATGTTCTCAACATTTCCTCCAGGGTCTGAATCGTACGTTCGCTTTGACCGTCCGTTTGTGGATGGTAAGCTGTACTCAGATTTAGCTGCGTCCCTAGAGATTTTTGTAGTGATTGCCAGAACCTTGATGTGAATCTGCTGTCTCGATCAGAAATAATGGACAATGGCACACCATGGCGTACCACTATCTCATTGATGTACAGTCTCGCCAGTCTATCCATCGGGAAAGTCTCACGCATCGGCAAGAAATGAGCAGATTTTGTCAAACGGTCGATGATAACCCAGTTCGTATCATGACCACTGGAAGTGCGGGGTAGCTTGGTAATGAAATCCATAGTTATTTGTTCCCACTTCCAGAGTGGAATCTCAAGTTGTTCCAGTAAACCAGACGGTTTCTGGTGTTCTGCCTTTACCTTCACACACGTAAGACATCGACCGATGTACTCGGCTATGTCTTTCTTCATTCCAGTCCACCAATAAAATCCACGCAAGTCTTGGTACATTTTATCAGCGCCTGGATGAACAGAGTATTTAGTCTTGTGTGCCTCATCGAAGATAAGTCTTCTCAATTCATCTACCGCCGGAATCCATATACGATCCTGGTAATAGATCACTCCATCAGGCTTAGTCCCAAATTGTTTCTCTGCTCCGCAATCTAATTCTTTCTTCAAGTTTCCTCGATCAACTGATTCTTGTTGTGCCTGAATGATTTTGTCACGTAAGCTGGTCTGCACAGTCATTCCCATTGCTCTAACGCGCAAGGGTTTGGCCCGTTCCTTCCGGCTCAAGGCATCAGCTACAACGTTCGCCTTTCTCGGATGGTACTTGATTACACAGCCGTAAATTTAGAAGTTCAACCCAACGTCGCTGTCGCATGTTGAGCTCCTTCTGATCAAAGATATGTTGCAGACTCTTGTGATCAGTATATATGGTACACTTAGTGCCATATAGGTAATGTCTCCAAATCATCAGTGCGAAGATTACAGCTCCCAATTCCAGATCATGAGTAGTGTAATTCTTCTCATGAACCTTTAACTGTCTTGATGCGTAGGCGATAATCTTGTCCCGTTGCATCAGTACGCAACCAAGTCCCTGATGAGAGGCATCACAATAAACAACAAAGTCATCACAACCCTCTGGGAGAGATAAGATTGGAGCATCACATAACTTCTACTTCAGTGTCTGAAAAGCATCTTCTTGTTTCTGCTCCCAGACAAACGCTTCCCTTTTCTGAGTTAACTTAGTGAGAGGCAAATCTATCTTAGAAAAGTTCGAGATGAACCTTCTATAATAACCTGCCAATCCCAGAAAAGACCGGATCTCCGTCGGTGTCTTCGGAGTGTCCCAGTTCTTTATCGCTTCTATCTTGGCGGGATCTACGTGTATTCCCTTGTTGTTGACTACGTGGCCTAAAAATTGAACTTCCGTTAGCCAAAATTCACATTTAGAGAACTTGGCATAAAGTTTCTGTTCTTTCAACAGCTCCAAGATCTTTCTAAGATGTTGCTCATGATCTGCTATGCTCTTAGAATAAATCAGTATGTCATCAATAAAGACGATGACAAACTAATCCAGATACGGCTTGCACACCCGGTTCATGAGGTCCATGAAAACCGTAGGTGCATTTCTCAATCCGAAAGGCATCACCATGAATTCGTAATGCCCGTATTTGGTTCAGAACGCCGTCTTTGGTATGTCTTCGTCTTGAACTCTGAGCTGATGATACCCAGACCGCAAGTCAATCTTTGAGAAGTATTGAGCTCCTTGCAGTTGGTCAAACAAATCATCAATCCTCAGCAATGGATACCGATTCTTGATGGTTAGCTTGTTCAGCTCACGATAGTCTATGCACATCCAAACGATCCGTCTTTCTTCTTCACGAACAAGACCGGAGCTCCCCAAGGCGAGTAGCTCGGTCTAATGAAAACTTTGTCAAGTAACTCCTGTAATTGGTTTGACAATTCCTGCATCTCTGAAGGTGCTTACTTGTAAGGAGATTTAGCAACAGGAGTTGCTTCAGGAATTAAGTCAATACGAAACTCTACCGGTCGCGCAGGAGGCAAACTTGGTAGGTCTTCAGGAAATACTTCCGGATATTCTTTCACCACATGTACATCTTGAATCTTTTTCTTGTCCTTCTCCTGTTCCACAACATGAGCTAGAAACGCCACGCACTGCTTCTGTATACACTTACGCGCCTTTATGCAAGAGATAATTTTGACGTTTCTTTTTGCTTGATCCCCTTTAACTTCCAATACGCGATCACTCGGCAATGGAACTCGAAGCAGCTTTTCAGAACAGATGACTTCCACTCGGTTAGAAGAAAGCCAATCCATTCCAACAATGATGTCGAAACTACCCAACTCCATCGGTATCAAATCGATGGTGAATGTATGCCCATTAAGGGTCAACGGGCAATTCCTATATACTGTACAAACTGTGATCTGTTTCCCGTTAGCTACCTCTATGATATAAGGGGAATGTAACTGTTCCTCTATAGAATCTAATTGGCATGCAAAATCGGTATAGATAAAACTCTGATCCGCACCAGTATCAAATAGAACAGATGCATAAAAGTCATGTAAGAGAAATGTACCAGTGACCACATTCGGGTCTTGGCGTGCAGCTGGTGCTCCGATGGCAAAGGCTCTTCCACGAGGTGCTTGAACTGCCTGTTGAGCCTTCTTCGGGCAACTCTTTGCAAAGTGTCCTTGTTCGCCACAGTTAAAGCATCCACCGTTGTTTTGGTTGGCTGGTGGAGGGAGAGCTAAAGCAGCATTGTTGACTGCTGGATTGGGTGTCAGTCTGCATTTTTGGACCCAGTGTCCTTTTCTCCCACAACCCGTGCATTGACGGCACTGGTTGCTTGCAGCATGGTGGTACTGGCACTTGGTACACAAAGGATGTGGGCCAGTGTATTGTTTCTTGGGCACATTCTGCTGTGCCACTGCTACTTGATTGAGGGGAGTAGCCACTGTATAGTTCTTGATGAGTTTCTGCTTCTTCTTCTGATGGTGATGGGTTTTCTTTGAAGTTTCTTCCTTGCGTTTGCCGGTTTCAGTCTCTTTCTTCAGAACTCCTGAGGCCACCGTAAGATACGTGAGTTTCCCGGACAAACTCACAGCAGACTCCAGAGTGACAGGGTTTGCAGCAACAACTAAACCCTGAATGCAGGCAGGAAGTCCACCTACATATCGATCAATCCTCTTTTCTAAAGTTGGTACCATGTCTGGCACCAAAGCAACTAACTCGTGGTAACGAGTAGTGTATCCCATATGGTCAGCCCCCTTCATAACATGGTTGGAGAGTTCAACCAACTTCTGTAGTTCATTCTTGGGGCATAATTCCGTTCTCAGTAGAGTCTTGAAGTCATCCCAGGCCATCGACATCGCTTCCTCTCTTCCTCTTGCGTTGATTTGGCCGTTCCACCAAGTCAAGGCTCGCTTGTTGAATGTTCCAGCAGAGTAACGAACCTTGTGGTGCTCTGGACAACTGCAGAGGTCCAGAGTAGCCTCAATCTTTTCTATCCATTGGATTAAACCAACAGCTCCTTCATTTCCGCTGAATGTCGATGGTTTACATCCCATAAAGGACTTATAGGAGTGATTTGAAGTACCGCCAGTGTTTCCACTGGCTTCTCCTGATGAATGCCCAGTGTTGTTGCTGTCTTTCCGTAAGCGATTGAGCATATCAGGAATCACCTCCTTTAGCTGATTATTCAGCTGGCTGCTCAGTAAGGTTACTATTGCAACGGTAGCAGGATCCAGTATCAGAGTAGCGCCCGGACCTAGAGGTGGGTTGAGTGGAGGAGGAGGAGGTGGTAGAGGGGAGTAAGCTGGTAATGGCGTCGAGGAGTGTGGTGCTGAACTCTGTGGTGGTGGTACAATAGAAGGAGGTCTTCTCGGCGGCATTCTGATCATAACCAATAAAGTTATCGGTTAGTGCAATGATTGAATACAGAAGACACAATGCAATAAAGTCTTAAGTCTTAAATTCTCTACATGCAGGGTCCCTAGGTTATAGTCTAGGCCAAACCGTTTAAATAAGTGACCAATGTTTCTCTATAACCATGGTTCCGATACCAATCTGTCACACCCCGAGCCGGCGGGGTTGGATCGGGGACGGTTCCCGGGGCGCGATATCGTGAGTGATAATCGAAATGATCAGATTGTCACATTGCACATGATATATAAATATAAATGAGAAACTGCTAAAAAAAGAAGTAGAATTACAAAGTTAAATTACATCAGTTTAGTTCATAATTTAACAATGTAAATCTACTGTTAACATCATAATTCTTCTATCTTGCATCTGCTCAAGATATACAAAATAATCTGTGTAATGATGTTTCAAAAGTATGCAAGTCCAAAAATGCTAGGTCTTCTAACTGAAATCCTAGCTCAAAAGCAATAACTGCTTAGTTGACTTGTTCGTCACCTGAGAAGTCATGCAAAAATAAAGTCAACACATGGTTGGTGAGTTCATATATTTTATAAAAATGAGTTTGAATAGCCTGAATAACAACCTTAACCTCACCATTAACCACCTATACCATCCAATTCAGTATGCTTATATATAGGGCATATGTAGGGGAACAAGCCCAAGCCAACATCCCACCACATACTAAACCACATGGTATATTGTTCCTGATTATAATTAAGCATTTCATCCCATACCTTTGATCCCATAACCTTTGATTCTTAGCATTTGATTACCCTGAAATGTTTACTTTGATTCCCCGAAATGACAACCTTAAACTCATCAACAACCACCTATGCTATCCAATCAAGTATGCTTATATATAGGGCATATGTAGGGGAACAAGCCCCAGCCAACATCCCTCCACATACCGGACTGCTTAGCATATTGTTGTTAATGATAATTAAGCGTTTCACTCCATTCACTTTCAATTCAGATTCTGATTTCCACAAATATATTTAGCTTTTTATATCTAGAGTAACCATGTAGTCATGATTACCCCAAAGCACTTGTAGAAATATAACATTAAATGTTTGATTAAACTAATAATTAAGCATATAATTACAACTAAGACATGATGATTGGGCCTTATTTGACTCAATCAATTAGACTTAGGTGTTGGTGGTTGTCCAAGTTGTAACCTCTCACACGTGACCCATATCCGGCATGACTCACAAGGAGTCTACCTGTGTGTGTCGGGATTTTAATGATGCCCATATCAGCTTGACCCATTGGTCTACTGTACATGCCAGGACTTTACGATTATCCTTTGATTCTTGATCTCTTTGATTCTCTTGATTTTGATTTTGATTTTGATTTCATTTGATAGTTAACGTTATTGCCCATATAGCTTGACTACAAGAGTCTACTATTTATCCCGGGACTTTATGTGTGTTACACGAGGTCTTCATTTCCGTACAACTGACATCCACCTTGACTCAAGCATTAATGATTTCATTAGATTTTAATGATTTCATTATTTCTATGATTCACACACAACTATGATTTTCTTGATTTTCTTGAGTCTCTTGATTTTGATCTTTAGAACTTCATGATTTCACAATGATTATAGATTTATGAATAGGATCCTTTGATTCACTGATGACCACACTAAATTAGTTTCCATTGCATTTGATCTTTAACTTTAGTTCTTTCGATTCCACTTTGAATTTAGATTCTTGAATTTGAGCTTGATGGACTAAGGGTTTGTTTAGAGTTTTAGAATTTATGTATTACTCGTAGGAGTAATTTAATTAACATGTAAGTTAATTCTGCATAGCAATTACCTAGACAGGAGTCTAGGAGTATAAACAAGCATATATATGTAAAACATATAATAAATAAAAGCATTTAAGTAAACAATTTAAATAAAACAGTTTACGCATGCTTCTCAGCCCCGCGTTTTAAAACGAAAATGTTTAGAAAAGGGGCAATGAACTCACCTGTGTTGATGTGCCAATGATCTATCACAAAATGCGCACTCTTTGTTGTAGCTTAAGTTGCTTCGGTTCCTGAGTTGTTTTAAAAGAATTCGAATACGATAAGTATACGTATCAATCTTCGTATCTAAGGTTTGCCTCGGTGTGCAACTAAGTGTCCTACGTACTAGTGTACTTCTATAACTCTATCTAATTGGTCTAGTTTAATTTCCCAATTGTAACCCCTATCCCACCATTAAATCATTCATGTCTCTTACTAATATGTTTTTAATTCATTCATTAATTTAGAAATCCTATAATTTCATTTCATAAGATCACTAAAACATTTTATTTCATTAAAATTTCATTACTTTATTTAACTAGACAGTTAACATGTGATGGGCTTTAGTTAAGCCCATTGGGCCCACTTCGGCCCATTGACAATCTTTTGATTTCAAATTGCTCACAAGCCACAATCTTTGAATAATTTGACTTAGATAATTAAATCATCTAAGTTAGTTATTCATATTAAGACCTTTTCTAAGATTAGGGTTAACAATTAAATGACTACTACACCCCTTACACCTTCATTGTGATCCACGTGAATCCATAAAATTCTCACGTGCTAAGCCACTTCAATTAATGTTTACAACTTGTATTATGTTGTTTGCGTGTTTTAGGAAAAACTGTTGTCGTAATAAAATAACTAACCCATGATTATCTAAGTTTCCCTTTATCATTAGGATGGTCTTAGTAGACTTCTCATGCCCTCACACTAATATCCCCATGCACTTACACATACATGTATTCTCATGCACTCATCATCCCAAGATTACCATTTTGTTGTCAAGGGCTAGGGTTTTCGCACATGGGATCAGCGAACCTTTATGTGCAAAGTAGGTTCGGCTAACTCCAAAATAAATACAGGGTTCGCTGCCATCTGAGGGAGGGTTCGGCTAGGAAGAAAACCTTAGGTTCGGCTAAGTGTTCATAGTTAAGGTTCGGCCATCTATTGTTCTTGTGGCTAGGTTCGCTGCTTTCCAGAGTCCAACAGATCCAGGGTTCGGCTACTTGAGAGGTTCGGCCACATCAGGAAGAATTCAGGTTCGTCACTGCATTGGTTCGTGTGGTGCTAAGGTTCGTGTAAGGATTCGGCTAGGGTTCGGTTCCTTCAGCAAATTCGGCTGAAGTACTTGTCGTGCAGGTTCGTCCAAGGTTTGTAGTCATAGGTTCGGTTCTCATGGTTAGTTGGCCACAGGTTTGGCTAAGATAAGGGAAGGTTCGGCCGTAGGGTTTGCTGCCATGAGGTTCGGCTGGCTAAGACACAGGTTCGCCACCCTAGGTTCGTGAGTCCTAGGGTTCGCCACCCTCTCTTTCGGCTAAAGAAGGTTCGGCCATCTAGCTGGGCTGCGACCTGTATCACCATCTTCCTCCCATCGATCCTAACCTGTTACAATTTAGTTCCCCTAGCCTACTAGTTGCGTGCAAGTGATTATACTAGGGTTTTCTAGGTGCGTTGGTCGGTTTTATAACCAACAACACCAAGAATCGCGACACCCATACTTAAACCGAATAAACTAGAGATTTACCTAGAAAATAATGGGTGAATGCTTGGATCCGTTGTACTTTCTTGATCTACGTTGCATGGGGATCGTTTTGACACCAAGAATGCTCGAATCCGATGAGAAATAAGCACTAAATCTTAGAGAGAAGTTTGGGTGGTTTTAGAGAGATAAATGGACGAAATTTAGAGAGAGAATGAGGTTGATAGTGAGGGTTATGGCATTCAATGCCATCTTTAATGTTTCCAATACCCTGTTGGTTCGGTTTCGTTCGGTTCCGCGTAAAATATCGGTTTCTCGTGGTTTTCGTTACGAAACGGCACGGTTTATAAAATAGGATTTATAAATTTATTTTAGGTTGTAATTCCTAATAAATTAACTAATATCTTTCGTTTATTTTAAATTTGCAAAATTATTAAATTTACTGTTTAAAATCGAATCCTACAGTCGTCGCGCGTATTCGTTCGAATCGTCACCCGTACGAACACGACAATAACTATACTTTTCAATATTGTTTTCTAACTATACTTTTCAATATTATCAGATATCATCCAGAACTTTAAACTTCCAGATTGATTCGTACAGATCGTCACCTACACGAATAACCCGTCGGTTTAGCATTCACGTAACGACATCCGTGTTGTTTTGTTCTATAAAGCCTCACCTACGTTTATACCTAATAAAATCCTAACAAGCAATCACATGATGGTTCTGTGTTTCCAGATAATTATCTGATTGATGAGCCATGTTTACTGAGTTTAGTTTCTCTGAAATGATCTTGAATTCACTGTTTGTTACATGAAATGATAATGATATATGCTATGAATATGAAATACACTGAAATGCTATAGAGTTTGTACCTGATTACTGTTTATGACACTGTTGCGATCACTGTTCCGGTATGATTCCGGCACTGATGTTACATCTAAGGACTCTGGGAGCCCGCGTGGTACGCCTAGCCCCAATTGGCCTCTGTAGGCCTTGCGCACGGAAATAAAATATCCGAGGCCTCCCTAATCCTTCGCGGTACACCTAGCCCCAGACTTCCACGCTAGGCGGTACGCGAGGGACAAGGTCTTTTGGAAATTCAGAATGAAATATCAGAATTTCAGGCAAATCTTATTATTTTTCATCTCCTTCGAATCTACTCGATTTTCAGACAACCCACTCGACTTCTAAGCTCTCAAATCTCAGTTTTAAACACTCTAATAGTCCGGATCGAGCCAGAGATCGTTTCTACAACTTCGGATCGTCGTATTGCATCCAAAAATCCATCCAGAAGGGTAACGATTCGATTTCTCCTACTGGTTTGATAATATATGGATTATATATAGTTTTGAACATAATACAATGATTATTGTTGTTGATTATTGCCTAGATGATGGCAAGGAAAAATTAGAAATAAAGAACTCGACATTTTAATGGTGAAATATTTGTTTTGATCCGTTATAATGTTTGGTTATCATGAAATCCATATCATTGTGTTTGATAACTAGTATGATGGTTAAATTGTGGTTATAATGGATGTGGATTATTGTTTGGAATGATAGATCCGATTCAAATGTTTGATTAAATGTTCGAGATTTGAAAGTTAATGAGTTTGGAATAAATATGTTGATTCCAAGTGGTAACTCGACTCCTAAACGCCACATACCAGTGAATAAGATTCAAATGAGTTTGAATCAATATGTATAGGTGTTGTGTGTATTGAAACTAGTTGTATACATGTGAATTACAACTACGTGTTGGTGGTAGCAGTCAAGAGACAAGTCACAAAAGATGGAATTTTGGTAACTTGAATAAGACTAAGAACATGTGTGGATTAATTTCTGCACATGAGTTGTTGATAAAAAGCCTCAATGAGGTTTTAATTAAGTATGAAAAGTAAAATAGGTCAAATGAATTGGATTACATCAATAACATTAAATCATCTTATATGTGAATATATAATTGGAAGAGGAGGTGAATCTACTTCTAGAAGACCTGGAAAAGAATTGGAGATTGTTGATAGCTTTCCAAATCAAGGTAAGTTACCCATTTTGTTGAACTTGTAGTTGTAGGATTGAGTGAGTCCACACTACAAGTATTTGTGCATTTAGCATATATGGGATTTGTTGTTTTGATTGAATTTGATATAAATGGTTATGGTTAGTGTGGTTATTGTAGTTGAATGATTTACAAGGGTATGAACATTCAACTAGTGATAATGATTGAGTTGATTTACAAAAGTGTAAACAACCGTCATAATGTAGAGGTAACGATCTACAAAAGTGTAGACATTAAACTAGCTATGTGCATGCTTTGATTCACAATAGTGTGAACATAAGACTTGGAAAGCTAATGTAGTAGATTCACAAAAGTGTGAACAAAAGATGATCTACAAGAGTGTAGACATCCAATTTCAAGAGTCAAATTGTTTAAATTTGACTTTTGGGAAATATGATGTACAATTGGAGTTTTGTCTACACATATGTATTGTGTTAAATTATAATGGTTGGGCATAAATGGGAGATTTAAGGAGTTTTGGGTGAAAACGACCAGTTAGTAAATTGTTTTGTGTTTGATTGAATAATGTTACCAAATCATATTTGGGACATTATTAGTGTATCCATATGGTGTTATGGAATACACTTGAGGAAATAGTGGGGTGATCTTACTTAGTTCTAACGAACTGATGCTGATTTTAAATGTGGTGTTTACAGGTACAAAAGAATCGGGTGAGCGGTGAAGGTGATCGAAATCGAATGCGGAGGCACAAATGGTGGTTTTAAACTTTATAACCAAACTTTTGTGAAACTTTTGCGTAATAAATGTTTTGTTGAGTATGTAAACATACTTAAACTTTGTTTAAATATGTTTGTAGATGGGTAAATCACAAAAGTTTTTGCTGAGACCTAAATATAGTTTCTTAAATATTGGTTTTAAATGTCCAAAGGTGACACAAAGTAACACGGGTGTTACAAAACATCAAACAAAGACTTCAAATTTCAATCCCTAATAATCAAATGTATTCATATCTAAGGTTGTAACATTTAGGGTTTCTCTGATATGCAATCATGAAAAAATTTAATAAACAAAAGGTTTTTTGGTCAGTATTTAGTTGATTTTATTTATAATCATAAATATATGTAATTATGCAAATATTCAAATGAATTATAGAACATACATCTATTAAATATGTGACTCTAAATTAAAATTTAGAACATTTTGTATAAAACATTTGTATAATTCTTTATGTAAATTTTATAAATAAATATTATTAAATTAATGTTAATATATTAAAACATTTGAAAAGTTTACACATACGTATATACACATATATTTATATATATATATGAATTTATTTCTATACGGGTATATGTGTGTGTGTATATATATACACTAACAAGTTTAATGTTAACAACAAACAATTTAAATAAGATTTATCAAAATAAAACTAATTAAGATCTATAAAGTTTTAAAAAGTATAAAATACGTACTAGTAATTTGATAAAAGCACAAAACCTAAGATAATATAATGGACAAAAAAAACTAGATGTACCACAATTGTAGTTTTTGGAACTTTAATTCAGTTAAAATAAACTAGACCCAAAAATAACAAAACATAGAACATCAGGGGTTAAAGTTGTAACAATGGAAAATCCATTTTCTTCTTCCATCGTGAGCTTGACTCACGATTTCACAACCGGCTTACTGATTGCTAATTCGACAAGAAAGATGTTGTGCATTTCTATATGGATATCATCCAAAACCGTAGAATCAATTTTCAAACTCTCTTATTCACAAATCCAACTCATAGAACTACAAGAGTCTATTTTCAAACTCGAACCTCATCAATTCTAATAGCTACCAGGTAAAAATTTATACTATTCAGTTTGGTTTTCAATGTAGATCAATAGCTATAACAAATTAGCCTCTCATAAATTTACAATCAAAGGAATTTGATCGGGGAAACTATTAGGGTTCATTGGTTATTTGGGTGAAACTTCAGTAGTATATAAATATATTTGGTTCCAAATCACATCCAAACCACTATGGATCAAATGGTAAGACGTCGTTTATGTCCATGGGTGGCCCGGGCTCGAAACCTGACACTAATGAACTTTTTACCATTTTTTATTTATTTAAATTTTTAAAGCCTTTATTTTAATCCAAAAAGTTCTAATTTTTTTTTGTGAAATCTAAAATGATATTTTAAATATTCTGTAAAAAAGTTATCATTTTTCATTATATAATTTATTTATTTATTTATTTAATTTTAATTAAATAGAATTAAATATATTAAAAATACTAAATCATTTACAAAATTCTGAAAAAATTCCAAAAATTATAAAATAGATTTATAAACATTTTGGAAGTTTTTAAAAAAGTTTCGGATTTATTTCTATAAATTTAACACACAAAGTTTATTTATAAAACTATGATAAAATATTGAGTATATTACTATCATATATACATATGTCAATGAAAGGAACAATGAAATTATTTAAATAATAGTTATTCTTAGTCAAATAGGTATATTTTTTTAATGGAGATAATAAATGTTTGTTTTGTCCAACTGGTAACCTTGCTACTTACAAGCACAGCATTGGGAGTTCGAAACCCACCCTGTGCAAGTTTTTTTTTCGGCTGCTTCCACGAACAACTTTCATTTGTTTCTTATAGAAAGTTGAATTATTTCTAGATTTTCATATTTAACCCTAAACTCTAAAATCTTATTTTTAAATTTCCCACATATTTTACTCATATATTTTTAATGTTCACATTTTTTGTAACACGTCATTACATTATCGAATAATTTTTGCGCGTTATTAATAAGCTTATAACACGATCTACGGTACAATTCTCATTGTTGGCAAATTTTATTTTTTTGGCTTCTTTGTTTTTCTATGTTGTTTTAATAAATAATAATAATTTAAATACTATTAAAATTAAAAAATTAATACTTGAATAATAATAGTAACTAAATTATAATATTAGTTTATTGTTTTAGGATAATTAATAGCCATTACGAACGGTTTTTAGATTATGTTTTAATGTTCATGGTATCATTACCGCTATCGTGATAGAGTATTCATATCGACAAAACAAATGGGTCAAGTTTTTTTAATTGGGTGGTATTATGTGATGTGAGCTTCATGTCATTTTTAATTTTTTATTGATATAATTAATGCAAATGAATAATAATATTATTTAAATTAAAAATATTATTAACTCTTTTTCATTTTATTTGTTTGTCATATGCTTGTGTTTATTGATACTAGATTTTATGACCATGCACGATCATTTTATTTTGGCGTGACAGACATTCCATTTTTAGAGTTCTGTGTCGTAGGGACAACCGTTGTAGTGTGCTTTTATATCCGTATTTTAAGATTCATAATTATATATATGTTATGATATTCACAACCGTAGTGGAATTCCCGCCGCAAAGCGCGAGGAACCCACTAGTTTATATACATTTCGAAATCATTTTATAACCACCATAGTTAGTTATTTTGATTAATTATTTGTAGGACATTGGAAACCACTCGGTTCCTTGCGGATTCTGCTCAACAGACCCTCGAATAGTGCGGAATCCTATTCGAGGGTTTTCCAATCGAAATCACGAAGCCCCGTGGCACAGTAACCCAGGTACAAACTATGTGAACTATTGTATGCTATTGGCATTTTGATGCTTGACACTAAACTATTATGCTATTGTTTCTGAAATCTGATTAAATCTCACGATTTAATGTTATTTGTATACACGTATGCGAAGTTGAACAAAACAAAGTAATAACAGACATCTGAAAGTTTAACGTTCTGAAATGATGACTGAAAAGTAGAAAACAAGAACCAGAAAGTGAAACCAACGTCGTGTTCGTTCGAGTGACGATTCGAACGAATATGCGCAATGGTGACGCGTTCTGATGAAATGGAAACGAAAAACGAAACGAACGATAATAATTTAAGAAAACTAAATATGTAAAAGATTTACTAGGAATAACCACTTTTAAAACTTAAAAACATAGTCTTTCATTTAAAATATGTAAAATACGCGTAACGATTCGGAAACGCAACGGAGACGAAAAACGAGCAACCGAAACGAACCCGAACACGCACAGGGTATATATACCCTAAATGAACCCATTTCTTTTATTTATTACACCCTCTCTCTCTCTCTAAACACTCCTAACCGTTTTTCTCTCTCTCTAAGATTCAAGGCTTCAAACCACAAGATCTTGCTCATTTCTTGGTAAAATCTCGTGTTCTTGGTGTCTACACGTAGCTACAATCACCCTCTACCTAGAAGTACAACAGATCGTAGCATTTATCCACTGAAACTCGAGGTATTTGGCTAAGAAAATCACGAAAACCAGGGTTTTCTCTACCCTTTTGGTCGACCCGCAACCTTAACCGGCTTAGAGCCTTGCAAATCGACTCTACACCTTCGAGAACTCATCATGGCATCACTGACATGGGTACGGCCCTGCAACATCAAAGGTTTCGGTGGAGATGATGGCCATCTGCTGTTCGTGAGGAAGATGGGTGGCCGAACCCCTGGTTGCCGAACCTAGCTGTTGTTAATCATCATCACCGAACCCATGCAGGAGCAACAAACCACTCATGTTCACGAATCCAGCATCCACAACCTGGGTTGGCCGAACCTGCGACCAGCCGAACCCATGGGGGGAGCCACCTACTTTGCTTCGGCCGAACCTCCACACCTGCGAACCCTAGGTGACGAACCTGCTATCCACTGAACCCATCCATTCGAACCTTCATAGCAAGCGAACCATAGGAGGATGCCACGAACCTGTCCTCGGCTGAAACTCTGCATGGCCGAACCCTATTACCCGAACTCTACTTGAAAGAACCTAGTGGAGATGGACGAACCCATGAGGGGCGAACCCTACTGTTGCCGAACCTGCACTATAGCCGAACCACTTGGGAGACACGAACCTTTCCTGGCCGAAGGTTTTAACCATGAACCCTTGATCTGCAAACACCCTCGACGAACCTAACATGGTTTCCTTCAACCGAACCCTAGCAGAGCTGAACCCCAACCCTTGAGACCATGAGGTTCGCTAGAAAAGAGCTATGTTTCCCTTTCATTTGGTTAAGCAGCCATCTATCCAGCCCAATATCAGTTGTTTCGACTCATGACAAACCTTGATCGGCCCACTTACATATCATTCGGCCCAAGATACACCCAAACGGCTTAGGCCCATCTGTTGGGTCCATGGCCTTAGTTGGGCCAGTTAACCGGCCCAAGGAGTTGATTCGGCCCACTGGGAGTAATTGGCCCAAACCCTTTTTGTTAGCCACTTTTCATTCGGCCTAGCCCAATGAACCTACTCGGCTCAGCATGGCCCAATCGGCCCATATATAATTCATTCGGCCCACGTGACTTAAACGAACAAATTGAAATAAACACATGGAACTAGGTTTTCAAGGGACAAGGGTATGATGAAATTTTGATATTACTAACTAAGTGATAAACGAATACAAGCTTAAACAAGAATAACATGATAAATAATAAACCATAAATCTAAGTTGAACACTTAGGTTGGTTATTAAAGATACTATTAATACAAGTAATTATAGTATCATGAAATGGGTTGGATGTTCAAGAATGAGTTAAGGCAAATAAAGGTCAAAACAAAAGTTAGTTCTAAAACACCTAAATAGAATTGGGGCCGAACGAAGACCAAGACCGAGACTCATGAGTGTTAGCCAACTCTAGGGCTAACACAGACGCGCACACAAACCATTTACAATTTCTACTTACAAGTTACAAACAACATTAAATCAATAGAGGATCGTGAAAACTACTACAAGTACAACAACGAGTGCATGCATTCTTGTTTAGGCTAAGTCAACCACATCAACAGCAAGGTGAGTTTATTTGTACCTTTTCAAACTAATTTGTTTTACCTCGGGACTGAGAAAGCATGTTATACATTTTAACAAGTATTGAAATGTTTTATAAATGCTTTTACCCTTATTCAAAATGCTAATACTAATGCTTATGCTTGTTACACTTACTTTGAAAGCTAAAAGCTAAGACTTTAACCTAAGTGCTAATGACACATGCTAATGCTAATACTAATGCTATATTCTATAGGCTCAAACTAAATGCTAATACTAATGCTATGAATTACATGCTACAATTCGATGCTAATGCTAATATTACAAGCTACATGCTAAACTATATGCAAATGCGAGTGCTATGAACTATATGCTCAAACTATATGCTAATACTAGATGCTAAATGCTACAAGCTATGATTACATGCTAAATCCAAAGCTTTTATCTATGCATGAGATACGTGAATGCCAAACTATGCTAATGCAAAGCTGGTATCTATGCATGAGATATGTAAATGCTAAACTATGCGAATGCAAAGCTTGTGTCTATATATGAGATATGTAAACGCTAAACTATGCTAGAGCAAGGCTTGTATCTACATATATGAGATACGTAAATGTTAAACTTTGCTAATGCAAAGCTAGAATCAATTCATGAGATACGTAATGGCTAAACTATGCTAGAGCAAAGCTTGTATCTAGTCACGGGCTACGTAAATGCTAATCTATGCTAGAGCAAAGCTTGTACCCATGCATGAGATTCGTAAATGCCAAACTACTTTAATGCGAAGCTATTGTTTGTGTACATTATACGTAAAGTCCAAGCTATGTGAATGCTATAAACTCGAAAACTTTTAAACAATATGCTAAAGCTATGATGGAGACGGGAATGGGGTGTAGGTAAAACGCTTAATTATCATTAACAACAATGTCATATATGATTTAATATGTGGTGGGACGGTGGATGGGCGGGCGGTAAGTTCGACCCTATAAGCATACCAAATTGGATATTACAGGTGAAGTTAACGAGGTTAAGGTTGTTACTGAAAAAGGTTTGCTAAAGCTATTTTCAACTGTTAAACTATATGAACTCACCAACCATTGTGTTGACTTTGTTTTCTTACATGCTTTCTCAGGTGACGTACATGATTAAGCTAAGGCTAAGGAATGCATGCTAGGATGCCCAGTTAGATGACCTAGTAGATGATGAAAAGCACATGTTTTGATGAACGTTGTGAATCACTTTTGATATCTTGTACAGATACAAGATAGGAAACATTTGATTCTTTTGATAGGTTTACTTAGTTAAATTATCAAACACTAACAGTTGTAATTTAACTTTGTAATCCTAGTTTGATGCTATATTGTGCTTTATTTATTCTCAATGTTGATGCTATGTAAACAATCTGATCATCACGATTATCACCCACGATATCGCGCCCCGAGAACCTTCCGTCCGACGGGAAAGTCGATCCGTCCCGCCGGCTCGGGGTGTGACAGATTGGTAATCGAGCTCAAGGTTATAGAGAATAATAGGTCATTGACTTGAACGGTTTGGCCTAGACTATAACTTAGGGACCCTCATATAGAGAGCATAGGATTTAGGTTTGCATTGTGTCTTATGCATTCGATCACTGCACTAACCAATATTCTTTTGGTTATGATCAGAATGCCACCCATAAGACAACCAAATCCACAAACCTCAGTAGCTCACTCATCAACCCCTACACCACCTGATTCACCTCTTCCACCTCCTCCTCCTCCACTAAATCCTCCTCCTAACCCAAATGCAACTTCAGCTCTCGATCCTGCTGCCGTTGCTTTGGAAACACTTCTGAGCAGTCAGATGACTAATCAGCTGAAGGATGTCATCCCAGAGATGATCAACAGGATTCAAGGCCACGGCAACAACTCTTGGCATACTACGGGGGAAGCTAGTGGAAACACTGGCACTACTTCAGACTGCTCCTACAAATCAATTGTATGATGCAAGCCGCCAAGTTTGAGCGGCATTGAAGGAGCTGTTGGACTGATCCAATGGCTAGAGAAAATGGAAACCACCCTGGACATCAGCGGTTGTCCAGAACATCATAAAGTTCGCTACACAGCTGGATCTTTTAGCCAGCAAGCTTTAACGTGGTGGAACTCCCAGATTAGAGCTCGGGGCAGAGAAGAAGCACTGGCTATGCCTTGGGCAGATTTCAAAACCCTTCTGAGGAATGAATTCTGTCCGAAGCACGAACTTCAGAAGCTGGAGGTCGAACTCTCAAACCATGTGATGAAAGGAGAAGATCACATGACATTCACTACACGCTATCATGAGCTGGTAGCTTTGGTGCCAGAGATGGTGCCAACTCTGGAGAAGCTGATTGATAGATATGTGGGAGGATTACCATCCTTCATTCATGGCATTGTATTGGCTGAAAACCCCGCAACTCTGGAGTCAGCCATCGCTCTATCAGCTAAACTCACTAAAGTAATGGTGAAGTCAGGAGTTTGGAAGAACGAATAGGGAAAAACTAAAGAAGAGTCGTCAAAGAAGCCCGAACACCACCAAAAGAAGAAGCAAAAGGTCGTCAAGAACTATGTGATGGCCACCCCATTGAGACAAACCCCTACAGTACCTGCAAATACTGCACCCAAACACTATGTTGGAGTGCATCCTCAATGTGCACAATGCAAATATCATCATGCTGCTACGGTGCAGTGTAGGAAGTGCACCAACTGTGGTCGTTTTGGCCACTGGGCTCCGCAGTGCCGTACTCCAGCAACACAAGCTACAAACAATGCCGCTAGAGCAATACCTCCACCACCAAAACCAGGCAATCACAACAACAACAATAGGGGATGCTATAATTATGGAGAAGTAGGTCATTTCTCTAGAGACTGCCCAAAGAGAGTGCAACAGTGAGCACCAGCACCTCGTGGAAGGGCTTTTATAATTGGAGCCAATGCAGCACGTCAAGACCCTAATGTGGTCACTGGTACATTTCTCTTACATCACTCTTATGCATCTATTTTGCTTGACACTGGTGCAGAACAGAGTTTTATTTCATCTGACTTTGCACGTCAACTTAGTCTTATTGAGGAGCCCTTACACTCCCCTTATATTATCGAAGTAGCAAATGGGAAACAAATCACAGCTAGCACTATACTTAGAAACTGCCCACTTATACTTATTGATCATACATTTACTATCGATTTGATATCGATGGTGTTGGGTAGTTTCGACATCATTGTTGGGATGGATTGGCTATCTCTCAATAGAGTGGAAGTCATCTGTTCTGAAAAGCTACTTCGGATTCCATTGGCGAATGATCGTGTATTGGAAGTTCGAGGGGATCAAGCGAAGCGTAGTGTCAAAATCATATCTTGCATAAAAGCGCGTAAGTGTCTACAGAAGAAATGAATAGCTTTCTTGGCTCACGTGGTGGAGAAGGAGAAAGACAAGAAAACTATACAAGACGTGCCGATAGTAAAGGAATACCCCAAAGTGTTTCCTGAAGACCTACCCGGTTTGCCACCTTTGCGACCGGTAGAGTTTCCTATTGATTTGATTCCTAGAGCAACACCTGTTGCTAAATCTCATTACAGGTTAGCACCTTCAGAGATGCAGGAATTGTCGAATCAACTACAGGAGCTATTCGACAAAGGTTTCATCAGACCGAGCTACTCACCTTGGGAGCTCCGGTATTGTTCGTAAAGAAGAAGGATGGATATTTTCGTATGTGCATTGACTACAGGGAGCTAAACAAATTAACCATCAAGAATCGGTATCCATTACCGAGGATTGATGATTTGTTTGACCAACTGCAAGGAGCTCAGTACTTTTTGAAGATTGACTTACGGTCCGGATACCATCAGCTTAGAGTTCAAGACGAAGACATACCAAAGACGACGTTTCGTACCAGATACGGACATTACGAGTTTATGCTGATGCCTTTTGGATTGACGAATGCACCCGCGGTTTTCATTGATCTCATGAACCTAGTGTGCAAGCCATATCTAGATCAATTGTTGTAAAACCAGTTGAGATAATGGATCGTGAGGTTAATAAGCTCAAACGCAGTAGAATTCCAATTGTCAAAGTACGATGGGAGTCGAAGCGTGGTCTAGAATTCACCTGGGAACGGGAAGATCATATGAAGCTTAAGTACCCACATTTATTTACTACGGTCACTCCAAGTTGAATTTCGGGACGAAATTCCCTTAACTAGGGGAGACTGTAACATCAATGTATTTCAGGTTGTCCGTACATGTACGACTGTACTGTTATGACTTGATATGATAATTATTAATGATAATGAATTATGGGATGTTATTACTGATATTGGTATACATATTGAGGACATATTATTATATGCATAAACCATTGGAAGTGTAGTTGAAACACAACTAAACAGAACCAGAGAGTTTATCGCAGTTGAATTCTCATATTATGGATTGCTGATTCGGAAGAGTTATGGTTTAGGATTCTATAGTCAAAGATAGGCAATGATAGGTGGTGGGACGGTGGCTGAGGCAGTTGCGACTGACCTCTACATATGCCCTATACATAAGCCATCTTCGGTTTATCATGATTATATCAGTGTTGAGGCTTTGGTGAGGAGAATCCGAGGTTTTGGTTTGGAATGGAAAGGATTTTTGAGTTGTTATGGTTTGGTTGCTAAACATAGTCAAGGACACATGGTCATGGTTTATCGAAATAGCGGTGGGAAGGTGGCTGGGGAGGTTGCGACCTACCCCTACATATACCCTATACATATTCATATTTCGGTCTATCACGGATGTGTCAGTGATATGGTTTAGTGGGATTGGATTGGGAAATTATAATATTCAAGATAATTAAATAACGAAAGTATTATTGGAAGCGTTTACGCGATGGCGAGGTTACGATTATTAATTACACGCGAATGTTATTTCAAAAAAATTAACTTGATAATGTATTCGCGTGGATGACGACTCACACGAATATAATTATTAAGGATAATATTCTGAAACGATATTCCATAAATCGTAAATCGAATCAAAATACGATACGAGCGTCGGACTCAGAAAGGTGACGATCTTTACGAATACGTACGTAAGTAACGGGTTTCGACGAGATAATGAAATAATATTTAACGATCTTAAATCAAGAAAAGGAAATTAAAAACGTTTATTAGGAATCACAACCTAAAACAAATCCAAACAAATTTTTTATTTAAATAAATAATATAATGAAATCATTTTACGAAATAATCTAATTAAAAGCATTTTATTAAAACGTAATTTAATTGTTTTAAATGCTTGGTGTTTAAAATATAAGTTACAAGAAAAACCGAGCTGGTTGAATTAATTTACGCGATAAAAACGAGACCGAGCACGTGGGAACAATACGCGATATAAGAAAGAAGGTCATCTTCTTTCTCATTTCCAAACTCTTTCTCTCTCTCTAAAACACACAAACCCGTCACCCATTTCTCTCTCTACCTTCTCTCTAAGTTATCTCCTTCGTTACCCAATGGATTCGCGAGATCTTGGCGCCTAAACGACTGTGTGATCGAGGAGAACAAGAACCCAAGAAGAAACTCGTCATTTGGTCAACATTTGAGGTAAATCCGAGGCTTTTACTTTTTTGTTTTGGTGGAAAACCCTATTCGACATGGCTACCATCTTTATACATAATTTTTAGGTTTTATATGTGTTAAAACGAGTTAGTGTAAACGAGTGGAAGTAGTAGTTTTGACCTACAACAGTTGTATTTGATGAGGATGATGATGAACAGTGTAATCGTGGGAACCTCCTATGGCTGAACCCCTGTTCAGTGAATCAGACCCGCTTCACCAACCCTTGGGCGAACCTGTGATGAGGGCCAACCATACATGAGCGAACCCAGCAGCTCGGCACGAACCTAATGGGACCGAACCCACATGGAAGCCAGACGAACCTTGCCATGTAAACCCTAGCAGCCGAACCCCATGGTGGACGAACCTGACGTCACGAAACCAAGGGTGGCGATCCTGTAGATTTGGTGAAATCTGATTAGGATCGATCTAGAAGCTCTATCAACTATCAAGCACGTTCGGAATCCATGTTTGATATAAAATGAATCAAAGAACAAGAAGTAATTTAATAAACAATCTTCTTCTATTAATCAACATATGATTACATAAGTTTCTCACACAGAGAATCACACTTAGGTTTTCTGAATTCTGTCAAAGTTCTGTCCATAAGTTATGAAGAATTCAGACAAACCTTCTATTTATACAATCAGCTGTCAGCCGAACCTATCTACAGCCGAACCTCTAGGTTCGCCAGCCGAACCCTTAGGTTCGCTAGGCGAACCTAGGTTGCCAAACCTATAGGTTCGCCGAACCTTCCTCATGTTATAGGTTCGCTGAACCTATCAAAGCAATAGGTTCGCCGAACCTGCCTAGGTTTGTGGGCCAGACGAACCTATGCAAAACCTATAGTCGAACCTATACAAAACTTTAAATAATTTACATTTTGAATAGCAAACTATTACATATATGCACTAATAAACTCCCCCTTAATAGTTGCTATCAAAACTCTTCAATCTTTATCTTCAGCTTTGTCTTCATCTTTATCTTTAACTCCACTTGATTCACCATCTTCACTAACAACATTATCCACCGCTCGTATTACAGCCGAACGTGGAATCTTTGCCAATCTTTCAGCTTCCAATTTATCATCTCTCTCATCCCTTTCTTTCTGAACTTTTATCAACTCAACATATAGATAATTCACAATATCCCAATTGCATCCAGAATGTATACCCAAAGTATCACATTCTAGCAATGGTTTGATACTGAATTGCCATGTCTTTGTAACTTACCCCAAAATCATGAAATCCATCATCTGCATATACAGCCATATTGAGTAGATCAATATCGTCCTTTGAACAATTTACAATCCACACAGGATCTAACAGTCTGATCACTCTCCACTTGTCATCTTGTTTCAAAAGAATCAACCCTTCAGATGTATGCTCATCATAGAACCAGAATTTGAAATAAGGAATCCAATTCTGTTCCATCATCATTAATCTTTGTCTTTTGAATACTGTAGGCATGGCATATCCATGAATTCTTTCTCTAAATTGAGGTGAAAGCAAACTCCATCCAGTCCTGGCTTCCTTATTCAACAACTTCTCAAAAGCTTCATTATGTGGTGTCTGGATAGGTTTGATCATCTTCAGTCTAGACAATATCATGCATTCAAAGGATGGTAAACTCATCAAGTTTAAAGCTTTACCAAAATATTGACATCCGTCAATCCTATTCACTACATAACAACCGTTATCAGCTAAACTTCCTAGAATATTATGAAAGTAACCATAACTAACAATTCTTCCAATCATTTTAGACTTGGATCCAAGCTTAAAGCTTTTGAATTGTTTAGTTTGCTTGTCTTGAACTTTGTAGTCTATCACTTCAATCATCTTCTTAAACATATACAAATGATCAATGATATATTTCATCTCATCTTGATATTCTTTCCAGAAATCCATGTCTGTCTTTTCTTTAACCTGAGATAATGTTGTCCTTGACACACCACCAAGTTCAAAAATTTTCTTTAAAGTGTTCACGTTGTACAAATCTTCATCCATTATATCATCCTTCTCAAAATTAGATAAATCCATCTCATCATCTTGCTCAAAATCAAACATCTGATCAGCATCAATCTCAAATAAATCATGAAAGTCTTGTGCAGAATAACCACCAGCAATCTCACCTTCTTCTAAGTCTTTCTCTACTGGAATCTCAAATATCATCCTCTACAAGTCAACATCAGAATGCATTTTAAACAAGTCAAGAAATGTGGGCAACGAGTAATCAATAATCCTCTTGGAATTTTCAATTGCATGTAAATCCTCAAATTCAGCATCATTACAATCATTAGTCCTATCATAAACAACACTAACTGGAGTAACATCTTCAGCAACCTTTGAAGAATCATATAAAACCATAGCTCCAGTCACCGAATCTAAACCACCAGTTCCACTACTAACACCTCCAACATCACCATCACCATCCTTGTCATCATCATCATAAGCATTCAAGCTCGAATGCTCATCCACATCACTATCACCATGGTCTACCTTCTCCTCTTCCTCCTTTTCTTCTTCATCATCAAGATCAACAACCACCTTCTCTACACCATATCCCGAAGCTTCAGTTGTAGAATATTTAGCTTCCAATTCTCTAATCTTTTGCCTTAGATCAGTATTTTCATTCTTTAACTCACCAATGTCTTCATTCTGTAGCTTGAAAAAAAATTCCAAATCAGAAATCCTTTCACTCATCCTCTTCTTCTCAGCTATCTCTTCCTCTCTCCATTTCATTAGCTGTGCAACCTGAATCTTCATTTCATCCAACTCACTTGTTCTAGAAGAGGATGATTGATCAGCTTTAGCTTTAGATTTTTCCATCTTATAAAGATCAAACTCTCTAGCCAACATAGATATTCTTCTTCTAAGCTCTGTATCATCATAATCAAATGTGAAATTCAAATCACCCAAATTATCTAATCCTTCAAACAAAGACTCGTCTCTGGGAATTGAATCAGAGTGAAATGAAGTCTCTGGAAATGATGTAGTGACAGTTGTAGCATCAGCAAAAGATGGAACAAATGTAGCTACATTTACAAACTCAGGAGTTTGTAGGAATAGAAACTGAAGGAGTAGAAACTGTAGCATGTGAAGGAGTAACAGAAACAGAAACTGTAGAAGTCATAACAGATGAAGATACAACGATCTTAGGAGCTTTCGACTTCTTCTTATCATATGGCCCTTTTGCCATTCTCTTTCTCCTTTTAGGCTTTGAAGATTCAGGCTCTTCACCTTGAAAACTAGGATCCTCTCTTTCTTCCCTAGCCTCCTCTGTTTGTTCAGGAACATACCTTTTCTTTAGTCTCCTAACCATATTATTGCCAACCTGTACAGTCTCAAACTCAGACTCTGTATCAGGTGACTCTTCACCTTCATCAACAGGATCATCCTGTTGCTCTGGCAACACAACATTAATAGGCTCCTGTGAGCTTGGCTTTTGAGAAGATTGAGTCTGTGGTTGAGATCGGGAAGATTGACCAGTAGACTTTCTTGATTGTTGCCTTGGAGGAGGAGGTGGTGGTTGTGGCAGGTCATCATTTTCATCAAATTCTTCAGTATCAGACTCAGACTCTGCATGTCTCCATGCATCATCCTCAGGTGCTAAGTAATTAGCCCTGGAACAATATCCAATCAAATCTTTCTCCAATATAGCATCTCCACTCCTCTGGTACACTCTGACCTGACCCAGACTTGAGTCAGTCATGTGTTTAAGCTTTAGGAGAACAAAATTCTCTCTAGGAAGCATCTGTTATGGCAACCTCTCATCTATCAACATCTGAACAAACCTAGGATACATGTAAAATCGATCCTTGGCTTTCGTGATGTTGTCAGACATGTAACGGAAGATCATAGCAGAGAAATTAAATGGTTTTTTCAATATCAAAGCTACCATGGCTGATCTCATCAGATCTCTTAACTTATCAAACGTGTCTTTCCTCATGCTAAGGCAGTGAAGCAACACATGTGCTAACAGCTTGTATTGAAGAGAAAGCTTTCCCTTCTTGACAGAAATGGCATTGTAAGCCCCGAAATATCTTATCCGTAGGAAACAACCCTTGATACACCTTTCTGGTATGAGAGTCATACCATTAGGCTCTCCTCCGAACTGCAGAACTCGTCGGATATCTGCCTCAGAAATACGAATAGCATGACCAAGCACATTCGCTTCAATGATATACTCCTCATCAACAGAAATAAGCCTTACAGACTCCCAAAAGCTCTGAATATGGGATCGGTAGATCTGGCAGGAGTTGGATATGACATAATATATCCTTGATCTACGTAGAAACTCGATCATAGGTCTAAAGTCTTTGCCATTCCGTGTGGTAGGATCTAGATAAGCACAAACATTATGTTTGTCTCCGAATGTCAAGTTCGCCATTTCTACAATCAGAAATAAAACACAATTAGAAACAAAAAATTAAAACTAAAAAAATCAAAACAATTTCTAAGTATAGAATCCAGCGAACCTTCCCTGAGACGAACCTAATGCTAGACGAACCTACTACAAAAGGAACCTATTGTTCAGACGAACCAATTCCTGAACGAACCTTCTGTTTGAACGAACCTTTGAATGAACTAACCCTCAATGAACGAACCTTCATTGAGCGAACCTTCACATCAAAAGAACTTTTTGGTCAAACGAACCATGACCAATAAGGTTCGGTTCTATTGAAAGTCAGAGGTTCGCCACGAACCCATCAGATTCAAACGAACCTTCAAGGTTCGGCGAACCTTAGTTCATTCAACTAACCTTGTTCATCCAGCGAACCTTTTCCAATTTTAAAATCAAATTCTCAAATCTTCGAATTAGATGACCAAATTTATATACCCAGGTTCGAAACCTAACGATGAACATCTTTAACAAAAGCAGTTTGTTCAAAAATTAGATTTAACTGAATTTTAATTCAAAACAACAGGTTCGACTTTAAACATCCTAAATCCTGCTATATCTCCTAATCCAACCGGTCAAACTCAAAGATCTATACCTAAAAATGATTAGAAACTGATTACGAGTCTAAAAGTATCAACGAAAAGGCATTGGATGTCCAAAATCAAAAGTCGAAAAAATCGAATCTTGCAGGTTCGCGGCTGTGCATAAAATGAAAGTGACGAACCTCTCTCACGAACCTGGTTTATATATGCGAACCTATTGACCGAACCTTTCAGACGAACCTCTTAAGCAAACCTTTTCAGGCGAACCTGTCCATAAACCTTTTGGACGAACCTCTCAGAGGAACCTTTTCAGCGAACCTTTCCAACGAACCTGATCAGCGAAGCTTACCAACAAACCTGATCAGCGAACCTGTCCAACGAACCTTGTGGACGAACCTTCTCACAAACCTTATTTCAGGCGAACCTTTTTTTTTAAAATTGATTTTTTATTTAAAATTTCAAAACAAATCCAAGTTTAATTGTCTCAAAGTCAAACAAATAATCAAAAATTATTGATTTAACATCAGATAAAAATAAAAATCTTTTTATAATTTTTCAAAATCTTAGAACAATTAAACTACAAATTTAACCAATCTAACTATACTAACAAAAAATCAATTTTTTTTTTGAGAAAGATTCAGACATGAGATCATATTGTTTTATAATTATCCACACATGTGATTGAATTAATGAATAAATTTATTAGCAAATTACAATTCCAAGATGATTGTCAGTATACTTATCCTTTTTAAATTTAATTACTTAGTTAAAATATCAATTTAAACAAAATTATCAAATACCTTATAATTTCCATTTACTTGAACACATCCCCGATTTGTGAATAACTATTCAAACGTAAATGTTCTTGAAACTTATTACTTGGATTTTAACTAGATTGATCATGCAAAAATAAAGCAGAATTTCTTTTAAAAAATAACAAAATAAAAAACAATTTGAATTTGTTCAAATTCGTGGAATCAAGGTTGATAGTTACGTATACTCAAATGATCCAGAAAATGAACTAAAAAATAATTTAAGATTAAGCTTTTAACAATCAGTTCGATATTTTCATATACGCAGAGATTATCCAAACCTTAATCAGAACCAAGAAAACAAACTTGAATTGTTTAAAGCTATTACAATCAGGTCGATATGTAAGTATACGCAAAGAATGTTTCAGCTTTAAACTAAAATAAAAGAACAACACAATTAGAATTTCTTTTGAAAATTAAACACATGATCAATCCTAGTCATTTGACTTTTTGTTCAAGAAACATTTTGTATGAAAAATTACCACTCTTTCAGGACAAAACTAAGTACTGCATTCTAAGCATCTGTTTCTTATAAAGCATAATCAAACTTTTGTTTAAATTCATCTTAACTAAGTTATAAACCTACTAACACATCATCCTTAGTACTTGTAACTGCTCTTTATGTTTAAGTTCTTAATGATACAGATATGCTTCCAATTGCAAACAATGTACTATCATTTCCCACTTGGTCGAATCAATTTCTCAAAATTTTAATTTTTTTAATGTTTTTGTATTCTTGGTTTTTCAAATGTTTTTGTATTTTTCAAAATTAAAATTTTCTCCCCCTAAAAACTAAAACACAAAACAACAAAAAATAAAATATCTGATGTTAATTCAATAAAAAATGATAACGAAGGAAGTTGATTCTTAATTACCTCACCCATGACCCGAATTCCATTCAATTTGAGTAAATACTCAAAACGGTTTTTGTCAAAGGCCTTGGTGAGAAGGTCTACTCTTTGCTCATTGGTGTGTATCTTCACCACATCAATGAGTTTCTTTTCATAGCAATCACGTATGAAATGAAACCGAATATTAATGTGTTTGGATCGTGAATGATACACCGGATTCTTCGTGATAGCAATAGCAGCCTCGTTGTCGACATGAATCGGGGTAGTCAGAAAATTCAAACCGTAATCTCTCATCTGTTGTTGTATCCACAAGACCTGGGAACAACAACTGGCAGTCGCTACATACTCAGCCTCACAGGTTGATGTAGCAACAGATGTCTGCTTTTTGCACTGCCAAGAGACTAACCTCTCCCCCAAAAACTGCGCACCTCCAGTTGTGGACTTCGACTCAGTCTTGCATCCTCCGTAGTCAGAATCATTATAGGCATTGAAGGAAAAGTTATCATCCTTAGGATACCACAGACCGGTTTCTGGTGTACCCTTCAGATAACGAAGAATCCTCTTGACTGCTATCAGATGAGAAACTTTAGGTTTTGATTGATAGCGAGCACATATACTTGGAGCGAATACTATATCCGACCTTGAGGCAGTCAAGTACATCAAGCTTCCGATCATTCCACGATACAAAGTAGCATCGATTAGCTCCCCCTTAATATCAGGCTCAATTCCGTGATTAGGCTGAATGGATGTGAAAATGGGTTTACAATCAAGCATGCTAAACCGTTTTAGCACATCTTGAATGTATTTTGTCTGATGAATGTAGATTCCATCATCAGTTTGATCAATTTGTAAACCCAAGAAGAACTTGATGTCTGACTTGGCACTCATTTCGAACTTCTCAATCATAACCTCCTTAAACTCCAAACACAGTTGTTCATCGGTAGATCCAAATATGATGTCATCTACATAGATCTGAACAAGGATAATATCCTTGCCCTTTTCCCAATAAAACAGTGCTTTGTCAATCTGACCCCTATTAAACCCGTGTTCAATAAGGTGAGTCGAGAGTGTCTCATACCAGACACGAGGAGCCTGGTGTAGACTGTACAGTGCTTTATCGAGGATATAAACCTGATCCCGGTGGATAGGATCCTCAAAGCCTGGTGGCTGACAAACGTACACTGCTTCCTTCAACGACACATAAAGGAATGCAGACTTTACATCCAACTGAAATACTTTAAGTTTCTTGTGGGTAGCAAAAGCCAGAAATAGTCGAATTGCTTCTAGCCGCGCCACAGGTGCAAACACTTCATCGTAATCAATTCCTTCGACCTGTTTGAATCCTTGAACAACAAAACTTGCTTTGTTTCGAACAATCATGCCTCTATCATCTCTCTTGCACTTTAACACCCATATGGTGCCAATCTTCTTTTCTCCCATTGGCAAATCCACTAAATGCCACACACCCAGCTTCTGAAACTGATTCAGCTCCTCTTGCATGGCCTCCACCCAGGCAGGCTCACGCAGCGCTTCAGTAACAGATTTTGGCTCAATCTGAGAAATGAATGCAGAATGCATCCATAACTCTTGAGTGCCATGAGTTCTCTGCATCTCAGCATACAAACTCTCTGCGTTTGTAACTTGACTTCTTGTCTGTACTCCAACAGACAGATTTTCAATAATCTGCTCAACAGGATGATTGACATGGACTCTAGTAACTGGCACTTGCGGGACCCCAACATTATGATCAAGTTTGTGATATTCTGGTCAACATCTTGATCATGAGAAACTGCATCTTCAAAAACATCCTGATCATCCTCAGATGACCAAACATCATTCATTGCTCCTGAAGTGCCTTCCTCCGTTGGATGATTATCTTCAGCTAGATGAGAAACACCTTGATCATCAGAATTCTGCAGATCATATAACATCTGCAAGGTTATATCATCATCAGTAACATTAGGAGACAAGTTAAAAGACTCAAAAAGTTTATCATAATCGAAAAGCCAATTTGGTCCTTTGCCTTCAGGTATAGGTGTATGTCTTTGAACATCCACATTATACCACAGTTCTACAACACCCGTGCGTTTGTTAAACACACGTTTGTTGGGCAGGCTGTAGCAAAGAAAAAAACCTTCTTCAACCTTAGAGTTGAATTTAACATCTCTCTTAAGCATGGTACAAGGAGCCCCGAAAGGTTCCAAGTGTTCCAAATTTGGTTTTCGATTTTGAAGCAATTCATAGCAAGTCTTATTATGTCTTTTCACAATTAGCACTCTATTAAGAGTAAAACAGGCGGTCTCTACGGCTTCATTCTAGAATGTAATGGGGAGCTTCGAATCAGCGAGCATAGTTCTAGCAGACTCAATCAATGTCCGGTTCTTTCTCTCAGCTACACCGTTCATCTGTGGTTCATATGGTGCACTGAATTGCTGCTGAATGCCCTTTGAATCACAAAATTCTTCCATGTTTTGATTCTTGAACTCTGTCCCATTGTCTGATCGAACACGCCTTACTCTCAACTTGTACAAAGTCTCCAACCTATTCACCAGTAAAACAAAATTTTCATAAGTTTAAGATTTATACTTTAAAAACATTACCCATAAAAATCTAGAAAAATCATCGGTCACCACAAAACAGTATGATTCGCCACCGATACTCTTCACATTAATCTGTCCAAAAATATCCATGTGAAGTAGTTCCAGTGGTTTATCAATAGAAAACACTGTTTTTGTTTTATGGGACCTCCTTTTTTGTTTACCCTTCTTGCAAGACACACACACATCAGGGAGTTTAAAGTGTTTCACCGGTACTCCATCAACCAAATGATTATGCACTAAATGATTCATCTTCCTGATGTGTATGTGACCCATCCGTCTGTGCCAAGACCTCGTATCTTGCTTGGTTGCCTTCGACACCAGACACGTCTATACCTTATTTACCGTCTCCGCCTTAGCCATGTCCAAAACATGTAAATCCTTACTCCTGTCAGCAGTCATCAGAATCCATTCTTTAGGAATCTGAATTCCTTGTTGAAGCACATAATATTTCTTGTCATCAAACAACACTTTATAACCTTTGTCACAAATCTGTGACACACTCAAAAGATTGTTAGTTAACTCCTTGCAGTAATTCACATTGTCAAAGGAAACTTTACCATTAGTCAAACTACCACACCCGGTAATCTGACCACCTTTGTCACTTGCAAAATTAACATAACATCCTTTCATTTCTCTGAAATACTGTAACAAACCCAACTCTCCTGTCATGTGCCGTGAGCATCCACTATCAACAATCCAGCGACTGTTGATATGGCCCATGAATGCCACCTGCACAATAAATTAAAAATTTTGATCAGTATCAAAAGGGATGACTCCCGCCATTCCGGCGTTGAGTCTCCCTGAATAGCCTCCTGCCATTCGGTTTTGATGAACTACTTGAAGACCCATCTTCCAAGCATTCATTCTTTCTCACAAAAATTTATCATCTGACCTGTGTCTGAATTTCCAAGAAGATTTTGAATTAACATTTTGTTTTGAAAATCGGTTAGAAGAAAAACTGTCATAAAATTCATCATAAGATAATGATGCATTTTTTACCAACTTTTTGACATGTTGTTTGTTATCAAAAACTTTCCTTTTCTGATTCTTTTCTTCCTTAACCCAGACACACTCAGGATCAAATTTTCTGAGGACTCTCATTTCCTCCTCACTAGGCTTTACTCTCCTAGGACTCCCACCAGATTGGATCACCCGACTGTCATTAACATAATACTTTCTGATCTTATGATTTGGACAATTTGCTGAAATATGTCCTTTTCCACCACAAGTAAAACACTGTCGTGTTTCTCGTGGAGTAAAAGTATGAAATATGTTGCAAGTATCCAAATCACAATCAGCAATTACATGACCCGATCTTCCACATCTGTAGCATTTCCTTTGTGAAATACTCTTTGGTTTTAATTCATCACAACTCTTTGATGAACCCAAAGATTTAGATGCAACAGAAGGAGATGAACTATTATGCTTAAAACCAGTGGCTTTTGTATTGGAATTATTCTTTTGAATTTGAGAAAGCTGTGATTTTCCCTTCTTTTGATTACCCTTCTCAACCACCTTGACAACCTTCTTATCAACCTTGTCAGAAATCCCTTTTTGTTTTTGAAAAACATTACTCGATTCTCCTTTCTGTGTATTAGAAGACTTGACAAATACAGATGGTTTGAGATTATATGTAGTTTTGACTTTTGGCACTGATTTAGAAACAACAGTTGGAGTAACCATTGCTTTGCCCACTAGTTTCATGTCAGACTTGGATTTTTGACACTTCAAACTCTGTTTCTCAACAGTATTGACTTGATGACCAATCACTCTCAGAATATCAGCTGGAAATTGTGAATCTGTGATGTCCTCGATAATAGGAGCATCATAATCAACAAACTCACTATCATGAGATGATAAATTTTCCTCATCCTTAGTTACATGGTCAGACACAATCTTCTTAAATGAAGTTGGATTAACTTCCAAAGTCGGATCAAGTTGTGGTCTTGACACATAACTAGGAGGATGTGGCACAACATGAAAACCAATTCCAGAAGTATCATGCGAAGATCTTTGCATAGCCACAAAGTAATCGATGACATAAGCTGAATTTTGGTAATTTTCAAGCTTGCCTTTGTGTAACTCAGCTTCAGCTTTAGCTGCTGATAATTCCACCTTTAACTTCTGAACTGATTCAAGATGCACAGACACAGCATGATTATTCTGTAAAACCTTGATTTTCAGTTCTTCATTTTCTTTACCAAGATCAGTTATCTTTTTGTCAAACACTTTTTCTTTTGAAATCAACTTCTTATTTGCTTCTGTGCACTCTCTCAAATCAGAAGTTAGATGAGAATTCATCTCTTTCAGTTTGTTAATCATCTCAAGCATATCATTATATACCTCATCCACCTCATCCACCTTCTCCTTTCCTTTCCCAGAGTCTTCTTCCAACAAAACCATAAACGCACCCATAAGATCATCGTACTGTTTCCCCCAGTCATAACCCTCATCGGCTTGACTCACCAAAGCTTTAGATGATGATTCTTCAGATTTTTCTTTCTTTTTTCTGATAATTTTCCTTTTGTTTAAATGGGTTCTTTGGGTTCTTGCATTCTCTGGTAAAATGACCATGTTCACCGCAGTTATAGCACTGAGTAGACTTTGGATTGAATTCAAATTTGGTATTGCGGTCAAAGGTGAATTTATTTCACGTCTTCTTCTCATACCGAATGATTCTTCGGATAACACTCGCCAGTGCCCATTGTGTATCGATTAGTTCCATTTCATCCTCATCAATTTGTTCATAGTCTTCAAACGAGAGATTAGCATTTCCAATTCTGCCTGCGACTTGTTCATTGTATGCACTGACAACACAAGATAGAATAGACATATGATCCTTAATAGCTTCAACAGTAACTTTTCCCAGATTAGTAGTATTGAGCTGAACAAGAGGTGGTATTGAGTCAGATTTCTTCTTGTTGTTAGAATAGGATGAACTAGAACTTGTAGAAGCAGAAGGAACATGAGTACTGTCTGAAGTACTAGACACAAATGCAGTCTGAATTTTGGCAGATGAAGCAGGTGGTGTAGCAACAGAACCACCATATAATGAAGGATCTTGGGTAACATTCACTCGTCTTGCTTTCCTTTTATCCTTCATTTCTTGTTCTTCAAGCTTCTGAATAAATTCAACCAAGGTCAGTCCTGGTAGATTCTCCCTCAATATCAGCACTAAAGAGTTCCATTTATCGGGCAAAGCATCAGCTAGACAATCAATCTTTTCATCTTCAGAATATTTGATGCCACATTTTCTCACTTCTGTCAACAGATGTCTGTATCTAGTGATTAAAGCATCCAGATTTTCATTGCCTATGATGCCAAAATTTTCAAACTCCTTTCGAATATCTGTTGCCTTCATCTTCTTCAGATTCGTGTTTCCCTCAACTCTAGCTTCTAAGGCATTCCAAAGACTATAAGCAGTCTTGTGTTCATCGAATTGGTGTAGAATCTGGTTTGGAATAGCTTGACTTAATAACCAGTATGCCTTTTTCTCTGAATCATATTTCTTTCGCTCATCGACATCTAATCTTTCTAAGAGTTGATATAGATCAGTTACAACAACTCTGGGTCTCTCATATGGAGATAGAATTCTCTCCCATAGAGTAGTGTCTGTGCCATTAAGATGAGTTTCGAATCAACCCTTCCAATTATCATAATCTGCCAAATCTAATAACATTGGCACATTGTTGGCACTTTCCACTTCGGTTTCACTAATCAGAATGCTCTGGAGCTTGGTATTCTGACTAGCCATAGCTGCCTACATCTCAGACATGATTTCGAATTCTTAAGCAGCGAACCTTTTCAGCAAAATCACTTGCCGAACCTTTTCAGATAGGCGAACCTTCAATCAACCAAATGAACCTTTAGACAGACGAACCCTGAGACAAGCAAACCTTGAAACAAGCGAACCCTGAACTAGACGAACCTCTTGCAACCCATACGAACCTTCAGACGAACTATCACACGAACCTAGTACGAACCTTGGACGAACCTTGCACCCGAACCTTAGACGAACCTTGCACAGTCACCAGCGAACCTTGCTAACTCACCAGTGAACCTCAGCCGAACCTTGCAAAATAACTAGCGAACCTTCACTGAAACTGAATGAACCTCTTCTGATAACACAGACAAACCTCAGAAACTAGTCAATTCCGGTGAACCTTTTGTTCCAGTAACTCACAGGTTCGGCTCACGAACCTGTACAGCAAAATTCAAAAATTTTGAGAGGGAAAACTTCGAAAACTATGAAAAATCTTAAAATAACACCACCAAATCGTGAATTGTTGTAATACAACAACAATTGATGATAAAACGAATCTCAAACAGTAATCAATTGACTAAAAAAGAAGAAACTTTAGCCATAATCTTCAAATCACTTGAATTCTTTGATCAAATCAATATAGAACTTCACCAAATGCTCTGATACCACTGTAGATTTGGTGAAATCTGATTAGGATCGATCTAGAAGCTCTATCAACTATCAAGCACGTGTGGAATCCATGTTTGATATAAAATGAATCAAAGAACAACAAGTAATTTCAGAAGCAATCTTCTTCTATTAATCAACACATGATTACATAAGTTTCTCACACAGAGAATCACACTCAGGTTTTCTGAATTCTGTCAAAGTTCTGTCCAAAAGTTATGAAGAATTCGGACAAACCTTCTATTTATAAAATCAGCTGTCAGCCGAACCTATCTACAGCCGAACCTCAAGGTTCGCCAGCCGATCCCTTAGGTTCGCTAGGAGAACCTAGGTTGCCATATCTATAGGTTCACCGAACCTTCCTCATGTTATAGGTTTCGCCGAACCAATCAAAGCAATAGGTTCGCCAATCCTGCCTAGGTTCGTGGGCCAGACAAACCTATGCAAAACCTATAGCCAAACCTATACAAAACTTTAAATAATTTACATTTTGAATAGCAAACTATTACATATATGCACTAACAGAACCCTTGTACTAGCGAACCTAGGCTGTGTGCCCATCTGATAGCCGAACCTACCCTTATGGCCGAACCCTAAGCTAAGCAGCGAACCTGCTCTCGGCCGAGGCTCCCATCACCGAATCACTATGTGGCCGAACCCTAGGGAGACCCGAACCTGTTTGCAAGAACCTCTCCGGGCCGAGCTTTCTTCTTAGCCGACCTTTCATCATGCTAAACCCTAAATTGGGCGAACCTAGGATGAAGACCAGCCTGGGGAGTGCCGAACATGGGTACAACCGAACCCTAAGGTTCGTTGGACCTAAGGTTGTTGGAGGTTCACTGATCGCATGCTTGTCAAGCTTAGGTGATGATCGCACCATAGTGTTACAAAAACCAAGGCCGTCGAATCTAAGTGTCAGGTGAACTAATATTTCGATAAAGGGCTGAATATGATTCTATATATGGATATACATACATACACATATATATGTTCATGCTTGCATGAGTAATCTTAGCTATCACCTTACTTAATAAAACTGAAGTTGATCATTTATGAGATTGAATACGATGAGTATTTTATATGAGTAAATAAAAGTATGGTTTCCTAAGTTAAATTAAATTTTGACTAACTTAGACCATGGTGGCTAATATAAATAAGTCATGCATGCATGGATAGATATGCATATGATTAGGTTGTTACCCTTAATTATGCATATCTATGGGAACACATGTAAGATATCACAACAAATTATCATAATTAAATGACAAACTATCAAATTTAGATTTCATTCTAAAGATGAATACTGTACAATATCGAGTGATTATTCTAACTTTGATTTAATAAGCTAAGCTAACGAAATAATTGGTGATTAAAAGATAACATTTATGGGCACTGGATTTAAATAAAATGCATACTTATGACTACGAAACACATGATGATTACAGGTAGTTGAGTTACTTTGATATTGTATACGCGAGCGCACATTCTACGAAAACACTGATTCTAAGGACTCAGGTGAGTTCTCATAACCTCCTTTTAAACCATTTTGTTTTAAAACTCGGAGGTGGAACATGTATTCCAATATTTAAAATATTATTTTGATAACACATGGATGACATCTGAATTATCAATATGATATTCATATGAATTGATTATTATTGATTATGGATTTGGATGGATTATTACTTATCCGTGAGTCATTGTTAGTTGAGTTCACTTAGGTCCTCCGTAATGATTGAGTTACTGTTGGTGAGTTGACTAGTGTCCTCTTCAGTGATTCCACTGTTGGATGAGTTGACTACGGTCCTCCTCAGTGTACGAAGACACTTATAGGAATATCGTTGGTTGAGTTGACTACGGTCCTCCGCGATGATTCCGTCGTTGATTTAGTTGACTAAGGTCCTCCGTGGTAACTTGTATCGATATGATTATGATGATTGATACTTATTGATTTGATGTGATTGGTTGAACATATGTGGATAATTATTTGTGATTATTGTGTATGTGATTACTTGGATTGTTTGGATGTTGTGTTTGTTGGTTTTTGGCAAAGTTGGATCATTTCGCAGGCGTACATGTGGATTCTCTTGAGAAATTATAAACTTTTATGAACCTATTTATAAATTCTCTTAAACATTTTATAAACATTTTTGATACATAAAAACTTATGATTTCTCACCAACTACTTCGCAGTTGACACTTGATTTTCTACATGTTTTAGGGAACGAGGAGAAGTAAGTAGGGCAGGATAGCTCTACATCTTTTGGACATCATCACGTAGGATCTTGGACTTAGCTAAAATAACTGAAATTCTGGAGACTAGAGTTTAGTTAGTTTAGCTAAATCTTTTGTGTATTTGATGTAACTAATTCATGATGAACATGATTTTTGATGTAATTAATTTGGTTGATTAATTGATATGTGATGATTTAATTAGATGCCCACGAGCTTATGAATAATCTACACATCCCTCATGGCATCCCGACGTTTCCGCCATCGGTCGGGGAGTTACAGATTGGTATCAGAGCCTGGGTTATAGGGAATTAGGTTACTAGAGATGGTTGACCTACTCTATAACCGTAGGATACCCTAGTATGAAGTTATTTCATACACTAGTTATAATATTCAGGATTCATGCTTATATGTTTATTACATGTTGTTTGAACTACTGATTTTATATCTGATTCACATGTATTAATTGCTGATTTTATGATTGCCTGTGCCCTAATGATTCGATAAGGACATGCACGTGCTGAATCATAAAGATGGTGGGACGTTGGCTGGGGCAGTTGCGACTGACCCTTACATATGCCCTATATATATACCATTTACGGTACATTAGGTGGATGTCAGTATTGAAGAGTAAGGGAACTACCCGTTTGGGAAATTATTTGCGTAGGAAAAATAACTGCTTAGGAATTTATTTGCTTTAGGAATTATTTGTTTGATCTTTGATCACCAGACAAGGACACACTCGTGGTATACTACAAAGGTGGTGGGACGGTGGCTGAGGCAGTTGCGACTGACCCCTACATATGCCCTATACATATACCATTTGTAGTATATTGGGGGTCTGTCAGTGTCAGGAACTTAGGATATTGTTAGGAATTGCTGGGAAAGTTGTTGATGGAGTGTTGGTTGGATTTGGTTTTAATTGACATATTGGATGATCATATTTGATGAACACATATAAAATCACTTATGAACACACTTATTGGACACGTGGGGTGAATAGGAACAACAAACGATACGAACACTTAATGATATACTGAAGCCTTGAGCGATGATATAGACAATTGGTGAAAATATGAACGCATAGTGACAATACTAACACTTGGTGATGATATGAAAACTTGATGAGAATAAATTATAAGGAGGATATGAACACTTAGTGACAATAAGAGCACTCAGTGATGACATGAACCTCATTGATAATTATGAACATTGGGAGTTACTATGAACTTTTGGTGAACTAAGACAATAGGGGAACTTTAATGTCAGGTGAACTTAGACATTAGGTGAACTTAGAAATAGGCCAACCTACATGTCAGGTGAACTTAAACATTAGGCAAACCTAATTGTCCAAGGGAACTAGAGACCACTTCACTCAAAATTATCCTACCTAGGATAAGGTTTGTGAAGTGAGGTAATGGTAAAATACATGATACACCCTAAATTTTAACAATGGCATTATCGTGGTGCAATGCAACGGTGGTGGGACGGCGATGATGCGACTGCGGTCAAGTCTACGTATGCCCTATATATAAGCTTGTTGCACTGCATCGAGAAGTTGTGAGTGTTGGTATAGGGTGGCAAATGTTTGAAACTTAGGACTAGCTAGTTTCTATTAGATATGACTAACTAGGATGCGTTAGTGCCATATTAGGAAATTACTGTTTTGTTATGAGTTTAATGACAGATAGGAGAAAAATATAGTTCCTATATGTAATCCTAATTGTTGAAATGAACTCATTTTACATAGTTTGTATGACTTACGTTGTAAACGGTAGTAACATGTTTCTAAATATCTCAGAAACATGCCGCCGCGCCGTCACAACGAAGATGATACGAACAATGGGGATGCTAACAACAGTAATGCCAACTCGGGCATGCAAGAGTTAGCAACACTCATTACTGGATTGGTGAATCAACTAACTCAAGCCAATCAGACTCTCAATCAGAATAGAGGTGGTGCAAACCCACCAGTCTGCATGTTCAAACACTTCAACTCCTGTAATCCACTGAAGTTTACTGGTTCTGAGACAGCCACTGGTCTGCTGCAATGGTTTGAGAGTATGGAAAATACCATCATCAACAGTGATTGCCCTAAAAATTTGAAGGTGCGCTATGCCACCAATGTTTTCCAAAAGAGAGCACTAACTTGGTGGAATGGCGAGAAGCGAACTAGGCGAGTTGATACTACCCTAGCACTGACATGGACGGAGGTCAAGAACTTGATGACCACTGAATTCTGTCCTCGTAGCGAGATGAGGAAGCTTGAGACTGAGTTCTGGGAACTCAAATAAGATAGCGGGGAGAATGTAATTTACAATACTCTCTTTCATGAGTATAGTCTACTGGTACCTCATTTGGTGTCACCATTGGAGAGAGCAATAAAGAAGTACATAGGCCGTCTGCCTATGCAGATTCAGGACACAGTCTACGGTAGCAACCCTAAAACACTGGAGGCTGCGATCCGCTTATCTGCAACTTTAACTGATAATCACGTGAAGGCTGGAACACTCACACGAAAGGGGTTTAAGAAGACTTAACGGAAGACTGATGCAAAGGAAACAAAAACCAAAGTCAAGACTGAGGCAGCTAGTTCATCCAAAAGCAGCAACAGGAAGCGGAAGGCCAGGAGTTATGATTTTACTACTCCTGTTACTCAACAGTCCTCCAATAATTCCAACACTAGGAATTCTGGAGCTATTCCGCAATGCAATACTTGCAGATATCACCATATGCCTAACTTTCCTTGTCGCGTCTGCAACAACTGTGGCAAGTATGGCCATTTTGCTAACGTTTGTCGGAGTGCACCGCAAGCACAAAGGACGCAACCTGCACCGCTTGCACTACCAGCTCCGCAAGCGCAACCGGTTCAAGGTGTACATGTTCGCCAGGTACCTGTTCAGGCAAGAGCCTGTTACGAGTGTGATGAAGTGGGTCACTTCAGAAATCAGTGCCCAAGACTGACGGGAAACAATCAAAGGGTGGCTCGAGGCAGAGCGTTTCAACTGAATGCTCTAGCTGCTCAAGCCAACCAGGATGTGGTCAATGGTACATTTCTGATCAACAACTCTAATGCATCTGTCTTATTTGATTCTGGTGCTGATAGGAATTTTGTTTCATATGATTTTGAATGCAAGCTTGGTAGAACACGTACAAACTTAGATAGACCGTTTAACGTGGAAGTGGCTGACGGAAACATTATTGATATTGACACTGTTATTATTGGATGTACTACGAACTTAAGTGATCACTTTTTCCCAATTGATCTTATACCTATGCACCTTGGTAGCTTTGATGTTATCATAGGCATGGATTGGTTAGCCACCCACAAAGAGGAAATCATTTGTCATGAAAAATACATTCGTATTCCCTTACCTTCGGGTGAAACTTTCAGAGTTTTCGGGGAAACTTCTAGTAAAGGTCTTAAGCTGATGTCATGCACTAAAACACACAAGTACCTTAGGAAGAAGGGTATAGCATTTCTAGCACACATTGTGGAGAAAAAGGAGAAAGGAAAGAGCATTGAAGACGTTCCTGTGATAAGAGATTTTCCTGAAGTATTTCCAGACGACTTGCCGGGTCTTCCACCGGAACGTCAAGTAGAATTTTGGATTGACTTAGTACCTGATGCGAATCCAGTCGCCAAAGCTCCTTACAGACTTGCACCTTCGGAGTTACAAGAACTGACGAGCCAACTACAAGAACTAACTGACAAAGGATTCATTCGCCTAAGCCATTCACCATGGGGTGCACCGGTCCTGTTTGTCAAGAAAAAGGACGGGTCTTTCTGAATGTGCATCGACTACCGCAAATTGAACAAGCTTACAATCAAGAATCGATATCCTCTGCCGCGTATCGATGATCTTTTCGATCAATTTCAAGGCTCGGCATGGTTTTCGAAGATCGATCTTAGGTCTGGGTATCATCAACTTCGTGTACATGATGATGATATTCCCAAGACGGCTTTTAGAACAAGATATGGCCATTATGAATTTCTGGTAATGCCCTTCAGCCTTACCAGTGCACCGGCGGTTTTCATGGATCTCATGAACCGTGTTTGCAGGCCATACTTCGATAAATTTGTGATTGTATTCATTGATGATATTTTGATATACTCAAAGAGCAAAGAAGAACACGAGCAACACCATAAGTTGGTTTTGGAGAGCTTAAGAGAAGAACGACTGTATGCCAAATTCTCCATGTGTGAATTCTGGCTTAAGGAAGTTCAATTCTTGGGACACATACTCAATGAAAAGGGTGTTCACGTGGATCCTGTGAAGATTGATGCGGTGAAGAATTGGAGTACACCGAAGACACCAACGGAGATTCGATCGTTTCTTGGACTTGCCGGCTACTATCGGCGGTTTATTTCGAATTTCTCCAGAATTGCTGTCCCTCTCACTTCTTTAACTCAAAAGGACAAACCTTATGAGTGGGGACTAAAGCAAGAAGAGGAATTTCAGACCTTGAAGCAGAAACTATGTGATGCTCCTGTATTGACATTGCCTGATGGAAATGATGATTTGTGGTTTACTGTGATGCATCCAACCTAGGTCTCGGATGTGTTCTCATGCAACGGGGAAAGGTTGTGGCATATGCATCAAGACAGCTGAAAATTCACGAGAAGAACTACACTACACACGACTTGGAACTTGGTGCAGTTGTGTTTGCTTTGAAGATATGGAGACATTATCTTTATGGCACTAAGTGTGTAGTCTTTACATATAATAAAAGTTTGCAGCATATTCTCAATCAGAAAGAGCTTAATATGAGACAACGGAGATGGGTTGAAGTGTTGAATGATTATGACTGTGAAATTCGCTACCATCCTGGTAAAGCGAATGTAGTAGCAGATGTGCTTAGTCGCATGAGTCATGTTCAAATCCATAGTGTCTGAGTGCATACTAATCTTCGTAATGATGTTCTCACAGCCCAACAACACTCATTGGCTCAAGATAGCCTGAAAGATGAGATATCTTGCGGGGCTGAGTTACTATTGGAAACTAAGGATGATGGTTTGATATATTATTTGAATCGGTTGTGGATACCGAACGGGGATGATCTTAGGATGATGATTTTGGATGAAGCTCATAAGTCACGTTACTCAATCCATCCGGGTGCTGATAAGATGTATCAAGACCTTAGAGCCTTGTACTGGTGGCTTGGAATGAAGAAGGATATTGCTGAGTATGTGTCCAAGTGCCTTAACTGTGCTAAAGTCAAGGAAGAACACCAGCGACCTTCGGGATTGCTAATACAACCAGAAATACCCATTTGGAAGTGGGAGAATATATCCATGGATTTTATTACCAAACTCCCACGAACCGCAAGTGGTAAGGATAGTATTTGGGAGATAATTGATAGATTAACCAAGTCGGCTCATTTCTTACCGATACGCGAGACGTACCCTGTGCGGAAATTAGCTCGTATCTATGTTGATGAGATTGTTAGCCGACCTAGAATTCCCTTAAGCATAATATCGGATCGTGATGCTCGTTTCATGGCACGATTTTGGGAATCACTTCATGAAGCTTTTAGAACAAGATTGGATCTTAGCACTGCCTATCATCCTCAAACGGATGGACAGACGGAGCGAACGATTCAGACATTGGAAGATATGTTGAGAGCTCGTGTCATCGATTTCGGTGGCAACTGGGATAGCCATCTACCGTTAGTCGAGTTCTCGTATAACAACAGTTATCACACGAGTATCGGTATGGCGCCGTTTGAAGCTCTTTATGGTAGAAAATGTCGGTCACCTATTTGTTGGACCGAGGTCAGCAAATCGCAGATCACTGGTCCCGAGATTATTCAAGAAATGACTGACTAGATCCGTCAGATCCGTGACAATCTGTTAGCTGCACGTAGTAAACAGAAAAGCTACGCGGACAAACGACAGAAACCCTTAGAGTTTGAAGTTGATGATATGGTATTACTTAAAGTATCGCCCTGGAAAGGAGTGGTACGATTCGGGAAGAAGGTAAGCTTGCTCCACGTTATGTTGGCCCTTTTAAGATCCTCGAACGGATTGGGAAGGTTGCCTATAAGTTGGAACTTCCTCCTGAACTTAGCAATGTACACCCAACGTTTCACGTGTCCAATTTAAGGAAATGCTTAGCTGATCAAGATCTTCAGGTACCACTAGATGACATTCGTGTCGATGATACCATGCACGTTGTTTAAAAACCAGTTTAGATAATGGATCGTGAGGTTAAAAAGCTCAAACGCAGTAGAATTCCAATTGTCAAAGTACGATGGGAGTCGAAGCGTGGTCTAGAATTCACCTGGGAACGGGAAGATCATATGAAGGTTAAGTACCCACATTTATTTACTACGGTCACTCCAACTTGAATTTCGGGACGAAATTCCCTTAACTAGGGGAGACTGTAACATCACTGTATTTCAGGTTGTCCGTACATGTACGACTGTACTGTTTTGACCTGATATGATAATTATTAATGATAATGAATTATTGGATGTTATTACTGATATTGGTATACATATTGTGGACATATTATTATATGCATAAACCATGGGAAGTTTAGTTGAAACACAAGTAAACAGAACCAGAGAGTTTATCGCAGTTGAATTCACATATTATGGATTGCTGATTCGGAAGAGCTATGGTTTAGGATTCTATAGTCAAATATAGGCAATGATATAATGATGGTCTATCGAAGAGGTGGTGGGACGGTGGCTGAGGCAGTTGCGACTGACCTCTACATATGCCCTATACATAAGCCATCTTCGGTTTATCAGGATTATATCAGTGTTGAGGCTTTGGTGAGGAGAATCCGAGGTTTTGGTTTGGAATGGAAATGATTTTTGAGTCGTTATGGTTTGGCTGCTAAACATAGTCAAGGACACATGGTCATGGTTTATCGAAATAGCGGTGGGACGGTGCTGGGGAGGTTGCGACCTACCCCTACATATGCCCTATACATATTTCGGTCTATCACGGATGTGTCAGTGATATGGTTTAGTGGGATTGGATTGGGAAATTATAATATTCAAGATAATTAAATAACGAAAGTATTATTGGAAGCGTTTACGCGATGGTGAGGTTACGATTATTAATTACACGTGAATGTTATTTCAAAAATATTAATTTGATAATGTATTCGCATGGGTGACGACTCACACGAATATAATTGTTAAGGATAATATTCTGAAACGATATTCCATAAATCTTAAATCGAATCGAAATATGATACGAGCGTCGGATTCGGAAAGGTGACGATCTTTACGAATACGTACGTAAGTAACGAGTTTCGACGAGATAATGAAATAATATTTAACGATCTTAAATTAAAAAAAGTAAATAAAAAACATTTATGAGGAATCACAACCTAAAACAAATCCAAACAAATTGTTTATTTAAATAAATAATTTAATGAAATCATTTTACAAAATAATCTAATTAAAAGCATTTTATTAAAACGTAATTTAATTGTTTTAAACGCTTGGTGTTTAAAATATAAGTTACAAGAAAAACCTAGCGGGTTGAATTAATTTACGTGATAAAAACGAGACCGAGCACGTGGGAACAATACACGATATAAGAAAGAAGGTTATCTTCTTTCTCATTTCCATACTCATACTCTCTCTCTAAAACACACAAACTCGTCACCCATTTCTCTCTACCTTCTCTCTAAGTTATCTCCTTCGTTACCCAACGGATTCGCGAGATCTTGGCGCCTAAATGACCATGTGATCGAGGAGAACAAGAACCCAAGAAGAAACTCGTCATTTGGTCAACATTCGAGGTAAATCTGAGTCTTTTACTTTTTGGTTTTGGTTGAAAACCCTATTCGACATGGCTACCATCTTTATACATAATTTTTAGGTTTTATATGTGTTAAAACGAGTTAGTGTAAACGAGTGGTAGTAGTAGTTTTGACCTACAACAGTTGTATTTGATGAGGATGATGATGAATAGTGTAATCGTGGAAACCTCCTATGGCCGAACCCCTGTTTAGTGAATCAGAACCTCTTCACGAACCATTGGGCGAACCTGTGATGAGGGCTGAACCATACATGAGCGAACGCAGCAGCTAGGCACGAACCAAATGGGACCGAACCCACATGGAAGCCAGACAAACCTTGCCAAGTAAACCCTAGCAGCCGAACCCCATGGTGGACGAACCTGATGTCACGAAACCAAGTGTGGCGAACCCTTGTACTAGCGAACATAGGCTGTGTGCCCATGTGATAGCCGAACCTACCCTTATGGCCAAACCCTAAGCTAAGCAGCGAACCTGCTCTCGGCCAAGGCTCCCATCACCGAACCACTATGTGGCCGAACCCTACGGTGACCCGAACCTGTTTGCACGAACCTCTCCTGGCCAAGTTTTCTTCCTAGCCGAACCTTTCATCATGTTGAACCCTAAATTGGGCGAACCTAGGATGTAGACCAGCCAGGGAGTGCCGAACCTGGGTTTAACCAAACCCGTTCGCTGATCCCATCCTTGTCAAGCTTAGCTGATGATCGCACCATAGTGTTACAAAAACCAAGGCCGTCGAATCTAAGTGTCAGGTGAACTAATATTTCGATAAAGGGATGAACATGATTCTATATATGGATATACATACATACACATATATATGTTCATGCATGCATGAGTAACCTTAGCTATCACCTTCCCTAATAAAAGTTAAATTGATCATTTATGAGATTGAATACCATGACTATTTTATATGGGTAAATAAAAGTATGGTTTCCTAAGTTAAATTAAATTTTGACTAACTTAGACCATGGTGGTTAATATAAATAAGTCATGCATGCATGGATGAATATGCATATGATTAGGTTGTTACCCTTAATTATGCATATCTTTGGGAACACATATAAGATATCACAACTATTATCATAATGAAATGACTTAAACTAACAAATTTAGATTTCATTTTAAAGATGAACACTGTAAAATATCGAGTGATTATTCTAACTTAGATTTAATAAGCTAAGCTAACGAAATACTTGGTGATTAAAAGATAACATTTATGGGCACTGAATTTAAATAAAATGCATACTTATGACTACGAAACACACGATGATTACAGGTAGTTTAGTTACTTTCATATTGTATACACGAGCGCACATTCTACGAAAACACTGATTCTAAGGACTCAGGTGAGTTCTCATAACCTCCTTTTAAACCATTTTGTTTTAAAACTCGGAGGTGGAACATGTATACCAATATTTAAGATATTATTTTGATAACACATGGATGACACATGGATTATCAATATGATATTCATATGAATTGATTAGTATTGATTATGGATTGAGATGGATTATTACTTATCCGTGAGTCATTGTTGGTTGAGTTGACTTAGGTCCTCCGCAATGTTTGAGTTACTGTTGGTGAGTTGACTAACATCCTCCTCAGTGATTCCACTGTTGGTTGAGTTGACTACGGTCCTCCTCAGTGTATGAAGACACTTATAGGAATATCGTTGGTTGACTTGACTGCGGTCCTCCGCGATGATTCCGCCGTTGATTGAGTTGACTAAGGTCCTCCGCGGTAACTTGTATCGATATGATTATGATGATTGATACTTATTGATTTGATGTGATTGGTTGAACATATGTGGATAATTATTTGTGATTATTGTGTATGTGATTACTTGGATTGTTTGGATGTTGTGTTTGTTGGTTTTTGGCAGAGTTGGATTATTTCGCAGGTGCACATGTGGATTCTCTTGAGAAATTATAAACTTTTATGAACCTATTTATAAACTCTTATAAACATTTTTGATACATAAAAAATTATGATTTCTCACCAACTACTTCGTAGTTGACACTTGATTTTCTACATGTTTCAGGGAACGAGGAGAAGTAAGTAGGGCAGGATAGCTCTACATCTTTTGGACATCATCACGTAGGATCTTGGACTTAGCTAAAATAACTGAATTCTGGAGACTAGAGTTTAGTTAGTTTAGCTAAATCTTTTGTGTATTTGATGTAACTAATTCATGATGAACATGATTTTTGATGTAATTAATTTGGTTGATTAATTGATATGTGATGATTTAATTAGATGCCCACGATCTTATGAACAATCTACATATCCCTCGTGGCATCCCGACGTTTCCGCCATCGGTCAGGGTGTTACATTTGTTGTGTACTGTGATGCATCCCATCAGGGACTTGTTTGTGTACTAATGCAACGGGACAAAGTCATTGCGTATGCTTCAAGACAACTGTAGATTCATGAGAAGAAATACACTAGTCATGATCTGGAACTGGGAGCAGTGGTATTCACATTGAAGATTTGGGGACATTTCTTATATGGCACCAAGTGTACCATATTTACTGATCACAAGGGTCTGCAGCACATATTCAATCAGAAGGAACTCAACATGCGACAACGATGTTGGGTTGAACTTCTAAATGATTACGACTGTATAATCAAGTACCATCCGGGTAAGGCAAACGTTAAAGCTGATGCCTTGAGTCGGAAGGAACAGGTCAAACCCTTGCGCGTCAGAGCAATGGGGATGATTGTCTAGACAAGCTTACACGACAACATTAGTCAAGCACAACAAGAGGTTGTTGAACGAGGAAACCTGAAGAGAGAACTAGATTGTGGAGCAGAATAGCAATTGGAAACAAAGCCTGATGGAATCATCTATTACAAGGATCGTGTATGGATTCCTACGGTGGATGAATTGAGGAATCTTATCTTTGATGCAGCACACAAGACCAAGTACTCTGTGCATCCCGGTGCTGATAAAATGTAACAAGACTTACGAGCGTTTTATTGGTTGCCGGGTATGAAGAAAGACATAGCCGAGTACGCTGGTCGATGCCTTACGTGTGCCAAAGTGAAGGCGAAACACCAGAAACCGTCAGGTTTGCTAGAACAGCCTGAAATTCCACTTTGGAAGTGGGAACAGTAGCTATGGACTTTGTTACCAAGCTACCCCGCACTTCTAGTGGTCATGACACTATTTGGGCTATCATTGATTGATTAACCAAATCTGCTCATTTCTTGCCAATGCGTGAGACTTACACGATGGATAAACTGGCAAGACTTTACATCAATGAGACAGTGGTATGCCACGGTGTGCCATTATCTATCATTTCAGATCTTGATAGCAGAGTTACATTGAGGTTCTGGCAATCATTGCAGAAATCTCTAGGGACACACTTAAATCTGAGTACAGCTTACCATCCACAAACGGACGGTCAGAGCGAATGTACTATACAGACCCTGGAGGACATGTTGAGAACCTGTGTTTTAAACTTCGGTGGGAATTGGGACTCTCATTTACCAATAATCGAATTCTCCTATAACAACAGTTATCATAGTAGCATCGGATGTGCACCGTTCGAGGCTCTTTATGGTAGAAAATGTCGATCGCCGATCTGTTGGTCTGAAGTGGGAGACAATCAAATAACTGGGCCAGATTTCATTCAAGAAACTACAGACAAAATTGCTCAGATACAACGAAGGCTACAAGCCACCCAAAGCAGACAAAAGAGCTATGCCAGAAAACGGCGCAAGCCGTTGGAATTCCAAGTGGGAGACTGCATGATGTTAAAGGTATCCCCATGGATAGGCGTAGTCTGTTTTGGAAAGAAAGGCAAACTAGCACCATGATACGTGGGACCGTTCGAGATCATCGAACGTATTGGTCTTGTGGCGTACAGACTAAGATTATCAGATGAGCTTAGTGGTGTACATGACATGTTTCACGTCACAAATATGAAGAAATGCCTTGTAGACGAATCGCTCATCATACCGATTGAAGAAATTCAATTGGACGAACATTTGCACTTTATTGAAGAACCTTTGGAGATTATGGATCACAAGGTTAAACAACTGAGGCAAAGCCGTTTTCCGATTGTCAAGGTTCGATGGGATTCAAAGCGCGGACCTGTGTTTACTTGGGAACGCGAAGATCACATGAAGTTCAAGTATCCCCAACTATTTACAGAGGAAGTTGTACCAGAAAATGATTCTTAAATTTCAGGACGAAATTTCTCTAACACGGGGAGACTGTGACATAAGTGCCGGAAGCGTTACCGAAACAGTGATCTGCACAGTAACTTGCACAGTAACTCAGGTACAAACTATGTGAACTATTGTATGCTATTGACATTTTGATGCTTGACACTAAACTCCTATGCTATTGTTTCTGAAATGTGATTAAATCTCACGGTTTGACAGTCAGAAGCACATCAGACAACACTGAACTGACACACAGATGCTTGAATGTTATTTGTATAAACGTATGCGAGGTTGAACAAAACAAAGTAGTAACGGACGTTGTTACAGGAATGCTAAATGGACGGATTATTCGTATAGGTGACGATCTGTACTAATACATATGAAAGTTTAACGTTCTGAAATGATGACTGAAAAGTAGAAAACAAGAACCAGAAAGTGAAACCAACGTTGTGTTCATTCGAATGACGATTCGAACGAATACGCGCGATGGTGACGCATTCTGACGAAACGGAAACGAAAAACGAAACGAACGATAATAATTTAAGAAAATTTAATATTTGAAAGATTTACTAGGAATAACCACTTTTAAAACTTAAAAACAAAGTATTTCATTTAAAATACGTAAAATACGCGTAACGATTCGGAAACGCAACGGAGACAAAAAACGAGCAACCGAAACGAACCCGAACACGTAGGGGTATATATACCCTAAATGAACCCATTTCTTTCATTTATTACACCCTCTCTCTCGCTAAACACTCCCAACCGTTTTTCTCTCTCTCTAAGATTCAAGGTTTCAAACAACAAGATCTTGCTCGTTTCTTGTTAAAATCTCATGTTCTTGGTGTCTACACGTAGCTACAATCACCCTCTACCTAGAAGTACAACAGATCGGAGTATTTATCCACTGAAACTCAAGGTATTTGGCTAAGAAAATCACGAAAACTAGGGTTTTCTCTACCCTTTTGGTCGACCCGCAACCTTAATCGGCTTAGAGCATTGCAAATCGACTCTGCACCTTCGAGAACTCATCATGGCATAACACTGACATGGGTATAGCCCTGCAAAATTAAAGGTTTCGGTAGAGATGATGGCCAGCTGCTGTTCGTGAGGAAGATGGGTGGTCGAACCCCTGGTTGCCGAACCTAGCTGTTGTTAATCATCATCACCGAAATGCAGGAGCAACGGACCACTCAGGTTTGGCGAACCCAGCATCCACAACCTGGGTTGGCAAAACCTGCGACCAGCCGAACCCATGGGGGGAGCCAGCTACTTTGCTTCGGCCGAACCTGCACACCTGCGAACCCTAGCTGATGAACCTAGGAGTCCCGAACATGCTATCCACCGAACCCATCCATGCGACCTTCATAGCAACTGAACCATAGGAGGATGCCACAAACCTGTCCTCGGCTGAAACTCTACATGGCCGAACCCTATTACCCGAGCTCTACCTGAACGAACCTAGTGGAGCTGGACGAACCCTACTGTTGCCGAACCTGTACTATAGTCGAACCACCTGGGGAGACGCGAACCTTGCCTGGCCGAAGGTTTTAACCACGAACCCTTGATCTGCAAACACCCTCGATGAACCTAAGCTGGTTTCCTTTAACCGAACCCTAGCAGAGCCAAACCCCAACCCTTGAGACCATGAGGTTTGCTAGAAAAGAGTTGTGTTTCCCTTTCATTTGGTTAAGCAGCCATCTATCCAGCCCAATATCAGTTGTTTCGACTCATGCCAAACCTCGATCGGCCCACTTACATATCATTCGGCCCAAGATACACCCAAACGGCTTAGGCCCATCTGTTGGGTCCATGGCCTTAGTTTGGCCAGTTAACCGGCCCAAGGAGTTGATTCGGCCCACTGGGAGTAACTGGCCCAAACCCTTTTTGTTAGCCACTTTTCATTTGGCATAGCCCAATGAACCTACTCAGCTCACCATGGCCCAATCGACCCATATATAATTCATTCGGCCCACGTGACTTAAACAAATAAATTGCAATAAACACATGGAACTAGGATTTCAAGGGATATGGGTATGATGAAAATTTGATTTTACTAACTAAGTGATAAACGAATTCAAGCTTAAACAAGAATAACATAATAAATAATAAACCATAAATCTAAGTTGAACACTTAGGTTGGTAATTAAAGATACTATTAATACAAGTAATTATAGTATCATGAAATGGGTTGGATGTTCAAGAATGAGTTAAGGAAAATAAAGGTCAAAACAAAAGTTAGTTCTAAAACACCTAAATAGAATTGGGGCCAAACGAAGACCAAGACCGAGACTCATGAGTGTTAGCCAAGTCTAGGGCTAACACAGACGCGCACACAAACCATTTACAATTTATACTTACAAGTTACAAACAACCTTAAATCAATATAGGATCGTGAAAACTACTACAAGTACAAGAACGAGCGCGTGCATTCTTGTTTAGGCTAAGTCAACCACATGAACAGCAAGGTGAGTTCATTTGTCCCTTTTCAAACTAATTTGTTTTACCTTGGGACTTAGAAGTATGCTATACATTTTAACAAGTACTGAAATGTTTTTAAATGCTTTTACACTTATTCAAAAGGCTAATACTAATGCTTATGCTTGTTACACTTACTTTGAAAGCTAAAGGCTAAGACTTAAACCTAAGTGCTAATGCTACATGCTAATGCTAATACTAATGCTATATGCTATAGGCTCAAACTAAATGCTATGCTAATGCTATGAATTACATGCTCCAATTCGATGCTAATGCTAATATTACAAGCTACATGCTAAACTATATGCAAATGCGAATGCTATGAACTATATGCTCAAATTATATGCTAATACTAGATGTTAAATGCTACAAGCTATGATTACATGCTAAATGCAAAGCTTGTATCTATGCATGAGATACATGAATGCCAAATTATGCTAATGCAAAGCTGGTGTCTATGCATGAGATAGGTAAATGCTAAACTATGCGAATGCAAAGGTTGTGTCTGTATATGAGATACGTAAATGCTAAACTGTGCTAGAGCAAGGCTTGTATCTACATATATGAGATACATAAATGCTAAACTATGCTAATGCAAAGCTAGAATCAATTCATGAGATACGTAATGGCTAAACTATGCAAGAGCAAAGCTTGTATCTAGTCATGGGCTACGTAAATGCTAAACTATGCTAGAGCAAAGCTTGTATCAATGCATGAGATTCATAAATGCTAAACTACTTTAATGCGAAGCTATTGTTTGTGTACATTATACGTAAAGGCCAAGCTATGTGAATGCTATAAACTCGTAAACTTTTAAAAAGTATGCTAAAGCTATGATGGAGACGGGATTGGGGTGTAGGTAAAACGCTTAATTATCATTAACAACAATCTCATATATGATTTAGTATGTGGTGGGACGGTGGCTGGGCAAGCGGTAAGTTCGACCCTACATATGCCCTATATATAAGCATACCGAATTGGATATTACAGGTGAAGTTAATGAGGTTAAGGTTGTTACTGAAAAAGGTTTGCTAAAGCTATTTTCAACTATTAAACTATATGAACTCACCAACCATCGTGTTGACTTTGTTTTCTTACATGCTTTCTCAGGTGACGTACAGGATTAAGCTAAGGCTAAGGAATGCATGATAGGATGCCATGTTAGAGGAACCTAGTTGATGTTGAAAAGCACATGTTTTAATGAACGTTGTGAATCACTTTTGATATCTTGTACAGATACAAGATAGGAAACATTTGATTCTTTTGATAGGTTTACTTAGTTAAATTATCAAACATTAACAGTTGTAATTTAACTTTGTAATCCTTGTTTGATGCTATATTGTGCTTTAGTTATTCTCAATGCTGATGCTATGTAAAAAATCTGATCATCACGATTATCACCCACGATATCGCGCCCCGAGAACCTTCCGCCCGACGAGAAAGTCGATCCGTCCCGCCGGCTCGGGGTGTGACAGAACACCACGGGGATGAGAAACGAACTTGGAGAAGGGATAGCGGCTCAAAACCCTAGGGATGTGACAGGGAATGTTTAGGGGTCAGAAAAGTTATCAAAACATTCCTTTTGCAGGTCTATATATAGGCTGTACTCATTCGGCTGAATGAGTTGTACGAAACACTCATTTGGGCGAATGGCTCAACTGAATGAGCTGGTCAACTAAATGAGTCATGTGAGTGACTCATTCATTTGCCTCAGACATTCACTAGTCATTCATTCGTGCGAATGAACTCATTCGTAGGTATCATTCGCATGAATGGGTCTGTATTATAGAAAAAGTCAAAGTCAAACATATTAAACTTCAACAAACGTAAACGAACAAAACAGAATAGTCGATTTCATTACAGATATAAACTTTATACATCAAAATCCTACAATACACAGAACTATGTACATTACATGCATCAACAAACTCCCCCTTGGACCTAGTTCTCTATATATCAGCACCTGTCTTCAAGAATTTTTCTGAAAGAGCTTTCCAGTCAGAGCCGGCATGAATATCAAAAGCGAAGCATAACGGGAGGACTCTCATGAGCTGAAGAGCCTGCTCCATATCTCCAATCTCAAAGAAAACTGACATCTGTATAAGGTATTCACATCTTCTAACGACATATTTGTCAGGCACATGTGATCAAAAATACGTATGTTTTCCTTGCACAGCACAATCACCGCCGCCTCAGCAGTTCTTCCGTCATAATACCACCATCTGAAGCTGTCCAAAAAGTCTTGACGCATCTTCCGTAAAGGAATCTTCTTCATGACAATAGGAGGCAACCACTTCAGGACCACTTTGTTTCTTCGGGTGATAGCATCGATCTCTGGCTGATAATAATGTTCTAGTTGCCGTGGCTTGAAATTCACCCATCTCTTCCTGTACTCAAACTGGATTTGCCTAGCAAACCAGGATGACATCCCCAAATCCTCACAGTACAACATCTTTAGACGTGCAAGTTGTTTAACTTCAAATCCATGCAGCGTCTTGAAGTCATGAGGAAAACGAAAGTACTGAATCCCTCTCTCTCTCTCTCTTCACTGCATAACAATGCAAGTCATGAAAATATGCCCAACTCAGAATTTGACCTCCAGATGTGTATCCTTTGGTCCTGTAGACTTTAGTGTGAGCAGTTGGCATAGTTGGAACTCTTTTCTTCTTCAGCACTTCCCAGTATGATGTCCATTCCTCCTTTCTCTTTTGAATGTCATCTGCTGAAGAATCACTACCACTAAACTTCTCATCCATCTTTCTGTTCAATTCCTCCTCAAAATGTAGACCGAAAAGGTCAGCAAATGTAGGCAGTTCCTCTTCAGGTGAAGTGCACTTTGTGCTTTCTTCCTCAGTAATATCTTCCAGAATAACTTCTTCGGTATCATCAAATGCTTCTGGAGTAGGAAGATCAGAAATGGGAACCGTAGCATCATCCAAGATCACCTCATTAGGATTCAACCTGAATAACTCTGCAATCTATTCTTTGGTGAGGCAGTGGATGATCTCGCCTTCTTCTTTATCGTAGCTGACAGAATGCTGAATGATGCCTTAAGTGTCTAGAATCATAGTCAGATTTTCGTCCTAAAGACGTCTCACAGGCATAGCATCAACCTCTTTAGTAGCCTTGGATTCTTCAGCTTGATTCTAAGGCTGCTTGGGAGCTTTGTCATGTCTTGTCTTGGTTTTGATCTGTGTAGGAGGGGACGGTTCTACAGAGCTAGAAGAACTTGCAGAGGCACTCCCTGCTCCATCATCATCAACTGAATCATCATCATCAACTGAATCATCATCATCATCTGTACTGTCATAATCAATCTTCTCCTCCTCAGACTCTTCCTCCTCTTCTTAATCTTCCTTATCTGAATCATTGGAAATAGGTTCAGCAGCCTCAATCCTTGGAGTAGAATCCTTTAGGCTTTCAACTTGCTCAACAAGACGCAAGTTTTCAGCCTCAAGAGCTAGAATCCTGTCATTGAAGCCATAGGCAATCAAGACTAGCTGATTATGCTCATCCATTGTCACACCCCTGCGCCGCGTGCGGAATCCACGGCGCGGTGACGTATGATCAGTTGAATCATGCACAAGTATTGAATAAGAACAACCACAATGGATTACTACATTTCATAATGTTTAGACAGTTGATTAGTTACAGACAATCTATCTACCAAAAGTAAGACAACTACAGACCCAAAATATAGTTTACAAAATAAGACTCCAAACAAGACAATTAAACATTTAGGATTTAGTGAGTTTCTAATCCATCCTAGCATGTTTCTTCATCTTGTTCTATCTTAGAATGGTCTCCTTAGTTGTCCCTGAGAATGTCTTAAACCTGATTACCTGAAACACGTGAAAAGTAACTGTCAACTACAGACGTAGTTGGTGAGAACAATAGGTTTAAACATTTGTAAACATGAGTTATATGATATAAGACATAGGTAAGTTAAAGCATCATAAGATTCACACGGATGAGCTGCAACCCAAACTAACATCAAGTAAGAAAATGAGTGTAAACAGTCCAATCACTGTTCGCACGACAGCCGATAATATCAAGTCCCAAACCACGTTTGGAGTTAGATAATACGTCAGCAGTTTTGATAACCATATGACACCAGACCTGCAGTTGGCTTTTAAAAGCAAATTTAAAAGCCAACTCCATCCTGGATAAGAAAACCATGACACCAGACCTGCAGTTAGCTTTTAAAACAAATTTAAAAGCTAACTCCATCCTGGATAAGAACCAATGTGTCCGCTTTCCCTTGTTGTGATCACCCAGTACTAACGCTAATGAATATGATACTTGATGGGTTTATAAGTTTGTTTACAACAATGGACACCATGTTTTCTGAATCTTACTTTAACCGGATGTGTTAATGTCTTATTGAAAACCTGGATTTAACTCCACGAGTTGAATCCTTTGTTTATGTAACATGAAATGAATCTCTTGATTTGAATACCATGTTGTGAACAACTTGACTTGAATACCATGTTTTGAACCAATGAATTTGAATACCATGTGTTGAACCAATGAATTTGAATACCATGTTTTGAACCACTTGATTTGGATACCATGTTGTGAACCACTTGTTTTGAATACCATGATGTGATGACCTTGTGTAATAACAAGGTTTATAACAAAAGGGTTTGTAAAATCCTTTAAAAGAACATTTGAGTAAAACTGTTATAAAACATTTCAAGAAAACATTATAAAATCCTTTTTTTTGTAATAAGGGTTTAATAGTAAATAATTCCTTTAAAACAGTTGACAATTTCCTTAAACAGTGGAAGAATCCCTTGGATTCATAAGATAAACCTTTAATGTTTATGAATGCACATAAACTGTGCAATGAAACAAGATTGAAATAGCGGTTTTGATCACGTGTTCCACCCCAAAACAGTTATAAAACAGTAAAAGAGGGGCTAGAGTTCTCACCTGTCTGCAATAGACTCTGAACTAAACAGTTAGCAAATAGCAAACAGGACTTCTAAGTGTTTCCTATAACATTGTAATCATACATAAGATATAGGATTTATAATTGTATAGACTTTGATTCATTGATTGACTTGTGTTCTCATGATTAAGATTGTTGTGAAATCTTGAATGTTATGTTTTGAATCCTTTGATTGATCATGGGTCCAAGAAACTTATGAAATGTTCTTTGATGCATAATTCTTATGCATAAATGATATTTGTTTAAGAATTTTGATAGCCATTGATTACCATTTGTTGTGAAAAGATGTTCCAATTGTTTAAGTCCGTGAGATTGTGAATTGATCTTCATAAATGCCGTTAAGTTACACACTTAACAAATTTGTGATCAATTCATAATTGTCATAATCGAGGCCTCATATTGAGCCTTAAGCCCATAATTATTATAGGCTCCAATAGAGATCCATGGGCCGCCTATGTTAACAAGGGCCAATTGGTTGTGCTATTGGGCCAATTGAATATAGTATTGGTCCCACCTCATGTATATAGGCCTTGTAACACGCTTAAGTTGATATCAAACCAATGATAGATCTTAATGGGCCGAAAGCCACTAAGTGGGTCAAATGGAATAACATGGGCCAACTATGGTTGGTTTGGGCCGGATGGAATTGAATTGGGCTTATTCCAATGTAGACCGATGTTAAATACTCTATTGGGCCACTTAGAGCCATAATGGGCCGGAAGATATTGGATTGGACCGAAATAGGGCATGGCTGCCAATTTGGGCAGCGAACCCTTCATGTTGGTGGCCTAAGGTTCGGCTACAGGTGAACGAACCATGCAGGGTTCGTGTAACAGCGAGGGTTCGCGAGTCGTGTATTGTTCGGCTGATGGCATGGGTTCGGCAAGGTGATGGTTCGTCAGTTGCATGAGGGTTTGTCGATTGTCAGCCTAGGGTTCGTGGGTTTCTCCGAAGGTTCGTCTGAATGTCTGCGAATCATGCAGACTTGTGAACATGCAAGAAGGTTCGTGGCATCCTCATGACTTCGTGCAGGTTCGTTGGACCTCAAATGGTTCGTGAAGGTTCGTGGAACTCTCTAAGATTCGGCAGATACTCCCACGAACCATTGCAGGGTTCGTGAAGTTCCTTGTGGTTCGGTCATGTCCAGTTGAGGGTTCGGCCGGGAAACCCTCCAGCGAACCTGTACGAGCTTCATCACCACCATCGAACCACCTGGATCTATCCCTTGATTCATGCTATCCTAACATCAGTGAGTGCTACTATATGTGCGAAAATAAGAATGGGGTGCTAGAACCGATTATATCTCAAGTTTCAAGCACATACACAACCAAAACCCTAATTTCGTGATTGTTCAAACTACAATACCTCGAGATTGGCTGGATGATTCTGCGAAAATCTTGTACTTTCGTGTAGATAATGTTGAGAGCTTCGCGTGGACACCAAGAACACCGAAATCCGTCGAGAAACGAGTGAGATACGATCGATTAAAGTTGGTTTTTCTAGTGAGAGAGAGGGTAGACGGAAATGTAGAGAGAGAAAGGGTTGTTGGAATTTATGAGCATTTAAGCCTTGTTCAAGGCTTTTATAGCTCGGGTGAAGTTCGGGTCCGTTTCGGTCGCTCGGTTCGCGTTTCCGGAACGTAACGCGTATTTTACGCGGTTTTCTTTAATTTAAATGTTAAACTCATTAAAATGATGAGTTTCAAAATTGTAAAAATATAAAATAATTAATATAATTATTTTACTCTTCGTGCGTTGTCAGATCGTTAAACATTCACAATTTACGTGTATACCCGCAATCGCGTACGTTTTTCGATCGTACTAAAATATTTAAAGTCGTTTAATCGTAATTATAAGTTCAACATTCGTATTATTATGGATCGTCACCCATAACTATACTCAGTCTCGCTTACAGATTACGATCTTGGTTGAATTAATTAATTGTTATACTATTCGTCTCAACACTACGCACTAACACTAACCTATTACACCGAACGCAGTATATGTATAGGGCTCACTCTCGCTGCCCACCACTGTTTCGATATAACAAGTTACTGTTCTTGCTTAGTGAAATCGACTGTAAATAGATAATACATACTTGTTTTCTGACTACTAAGATCCTGTAACACACAAGCACACATTATGAACATACTGAAACACATTGATTGAACTGAAACTGAACAGACACTGTTCTAACACTGTTTACAACTACATGACTATATGCACAAATGTTACAGTCTCCCCTAGTTAAGGGAATTTCGTCCCGAAATTAACTAGCCGAAGATACTGTAAAAAGATGAGGGTACTTAAGCTTCATCTGGTCTTCACGTTCCCAGGTGAACTCAGCACCGCGTTTGCCCTCCCATCGCACTTTCACGATCGGGATACGGCTGCGTTTAAGTTTCTTGACCCCATGATCCATGATCTCAACTGGACGTTCAATGAATTGCATGTTGTTCTGAATCTGTATGTCTTCCAGTGGAATCTGAACATCATGATCCGCCAAGCATTTCTTAAGATTTGATACATGAAAAGTATCATGAACATTGCTTAGCTCCACTGGAAGTTTGAGTTTGTAGGCTACGGGACCAATCCGTTCCAGGATCTCAAAAGGTCCAACGTACCTTGGTGCAAGTTTCCCTTTCTTCCCGAATCGGACAACGCCTTTCCAGGGAGAAACTTTGAGTAAGACTCGGTCACCCACTTGAAACTCAAGCGGTTTCCGACGACGATCAGCATAACTCTTATGCCGATCTCGTGCGGCCTTAAGCCGTGACTGAATGATTGTGATCTTGTCTGATGTTTCCTGAATGAGTTCTGGTCCTACGACCTGTGAGTCACCAATCTCGGTCCAACAGACCGGTGATCGGCACTTTCTACCATATAGAGCTTCGAATGGTGCACATTGAATGCTCGTATGATAGCTATTGTTATATGAAAACTCAATGAGTGGGAGATGAGTGTCCCAACTTCCACCGAAGTCAATGACACAAGAACGGAGCATGTCCTCAAGTGTTTGGATAGTCCTCTCACTTTGGCCGTCGGTTTGGGGATGATACGCCGTGCTAAGATTAACACGCGTTCCCAAAGCCTTTTGCAATGATTGCCAAAAGCGAGAAGTGAAGCGACTATCACGATCAGATATGATTGATGTTGGTGTACCATGACGTGCAATGATTTCGTTGATGTACAATGTGGATAACTTCTCCATCTTGTAATCCTCTCGGATAGGGAGAAAATGAGCAGATTTGGTGAGTCGATCAACGATCACCCAAATCGAATCGAAACCTCTCGGAGTTCTCGGCAACTTTGTTATGAAATCCATGGAAATTTGCTCCCATTTCCATTGAGGAATTTCAGGTTGCTGCAGAAGTCCCGAAGGTTTTTGATGTTCTGCTTTGACCTTTGAACATGTAAGACATTTTCCCACGTACAGTGCTATGTCTTTCTTCATCCCCGGCCACCAGTAAGATGTCCTCAAGTCTTGATACATCTTGTCGGCTCCAGGATGAACTGAGTATCGCGACTTATGAGCCTCATCACAGATGAGTGTGCGCAATTCTTCAGACTTTGGAATCCAAATGCGGCCGTTGAGATATAACAACCCATCAGCTCGAGGTTCTAGTTTCTTCTCAATGCCACAATCCAAGTCTGTTTTGAGTTGATTATCTGTTACTACTTGTTGTTGTGCAATACGAATCAAGTCTTTCAAGTTCGGTTGTGTGTTGATCTCCATGGCTCTAACACGAATTGGTTTGACTGGTTCCTTGCGACTAAGAGCATCCGCCACCACATTGGCTTTACCCGGATGGTAACGAATCTCGCAGTCGTAATCAGTTAGAAGCTCAACCCAACGTCGTTGTCTCATGTTGAGCTCTTTCTGATTGAGAATGTGTTGAAGGCTCTTGTGGTCTGTATAGATAACACATTTAGTACCATACAGGTAGTGTCTCCAAATCTTCAATGCAAAGACCACAGCCCCTAACTCAAGGTCATGAGTAGTGTAATTCTTCTCGTGAACCTTAAGTTGTCTTGAAGCATAAGCAATGACCTTGTCCCGTTGCATAAGTACACAACCGAGCCCAAGGTTTGAAGCATCACAGTAGACAATGAAATCATCACTGCCTTCTGGAAGACTAAGGATAGGGGAATTACATAACTTCTGTTTAAGAAGTTGAAATGCATCTTCCTGTTTCTGTCCCCATATAAAAGTTTGACTTTTCTGAGTCAATGTAGTGAGTGGCAAAGCTATCTTAGAGAAGTTTGCAATGAATCTTCTATAATAACCTGCCAGACCCAGAAATGAACGAATCTCTGTGGGAGTAGATGGAGTAGTCCAGTTCTTAATCGCCTCAATCTTCGCTGGATCTACATGTATTCCATCTTTGTTTATGACATGTCCTAAGAAGTGAACCTCCTTTAGCCAAAATTCACACTTTGAGAATTTAGCATAAAGTTGTTCCTTTCTTAGTAGTTCCAAGACTTTCTTCAAATGATCCTCATGTTCTCGTTCTGACTTGGAATAAATCAGTATATCATCAATAAAGACGATAACAAACTGATCCAAGTAAGGCCTGCAGACTCGATTCATCAAGTCCATGAATACTGCGGGTGCATTGGTCAGCCCAAATGGCATAACCACAAACTCATAGTGTCCATATCGAGTCCTAAATGCCGTCTTTGGTATATCCTCATCATTTACTCTTAATTTATGATACCCAGATCGTAAGTCAATCTTAGAGAAGCAAGTCGCTCCCTGTAATTGATCAAACAGATCATCGATCCTGGGCAGAGGATATCTATTCTTGATTGTCAACTTGTTCAGCTCACGATAATCGATACACATGCGAAACGAACCGTCTTTCTTTTTGACAAAGAGAACCGGAGCTCCCCATGGAGAGAAACTCGGTCTTATGAAACCTTTGTCTAAAAGTTCTTGAAGCTGACTAGACAGTTCTTGCATCTCAGACGGTGCTAATCGGTACGGTGACTTCGCCACTGGGTTTGCTCCAGGGACGAGATCAATTCTAAACTCCACTTGTCGGACTGGTGGTAGTCCAGGCAAGTCTTCTGGAAATACGTCTGGATAGTCTTTGATAACCGGTACGTCTCCAACTGCTTTCTTGTCAGGTTTCTTTTCCACCACGTGAGCTAAGAATGCATAATATTTCTTCTTCAGATACTTCCTCGCCTTGATGCACGATACAATCTTCAATTCGCGGCAGGGTTTCTCACCGTAGACTATCATCGTTTCGCCGGACGGTAGGGGAATTCGAATAAGTTTCTTCGAGCATACGATTTCAGCATTATTCTTAGATAACCAATCCATTCCTACTACAACTTCGAAGCTTCCGAGAGTCATGGGAATGAGATCGATCGAGAAAAGATGGTCATTTAATCTTAGCTCACAAGCATAAATGATGGAATCTACAACTATAGTCTTACCATTCGCTACTTCTACAGTATAGGGAGCAGTAAGTGTGGATAGTTGCATATTAAGCAAAGAAGCAGTATGAGCAGAGATAAAACTTTTATCAGCACCAGTATCAAATATGATAGGAACATAGTGATCATTGATAAGAAATGTACCCGTGATGACTGCCGGCTCTCACGTGCTTCAGCAGTTCCAATCACAAAAGCACGAGCAGCAGCAGTATTGTTGTTGAGTTTCGGACACTGATTTCTGAAGTGTCCCTCTGCCCCACAATTGTAACAAGCTCTTCCACCTGTAGCAGCAGAAGTTGTGGCAGCAGTTGTTGCAGCAATAAGATGAGCAGATCGACAAGTCGCTGCAAAGTGTCCCATACGCCCACACTTGTGACACTTCTTGCATGGAGTATTGGGCAGATGATGATACTGGCATTTGGTGCAGAGTGGAAACGAGCCAGTGTACTGCTTTCTGACATTAGCAGGTTGTGGCATAGCAGTGAGGGGAGTAGCATGAGTAGGTGCAGCCGCAGTCAACGCTGCAAAGTTCTTGATTGTTTTCTGTTTCTTCTTCTTATGATGGTGCTGTTCAGGCTTCTTGCCTTCCTCAATCTGTGCCCTTTTGAATCCCTTTCGGGTGAGCACTCCAGATTTCACATACTCTTCAGTAAGAGTAGCACCCAGTTGTATCGCAGCTTCCAAAGTAGTGGGGTTGTTCCCCATAACAGTTCCTCTAACCACTAGAGGCAAGCCTTCGATGTATTTCTCTATCCTGCGGGATAGAGGAGTAACCAGATGTGGTACCAAAATGCACAACTCATGAAAACGAGTTGTATACTTGGCATTTTCGCCACTATCCTGCACCAGATTCCACATCTCCACTTCCAGTTTCTTTAGCTCGTGACGTGGACAAAACTTTTCCACCAGTAAGTTCTTGAATCCATTCCATGGTAAGGCTAGAGCGACTTCACGTCCTCTGGTGTTCTTCTCAGAATTCCACCAGGTGAGTGCGCCCTTGTGAAATGCACTCGAGGCCATCTTGACCTTTAGATTTTCAGGACATCCAGTGAAGTCGAGAATGTCTTCGATGCTTTCCAGCCACTGCAGTAGGCCGGTAGCTCCCTCAGTACCAGAGTACTTGGGAGGTTTAGCATCGTTGAACTGCTTAAAAGTAAAGTTAGCAGTTCCAACGTTAGTGGCATTGGAGTTGTGTGCAGAATCACCGGTACTTCCCCGAAGATTCTGGGTAATATCAGTGACCATACCCGGGATCACATCCCTCATGTGAACAGCGATAGCTCGAGCAATCTTGTTAATTTCATCATCATTACCGCTTGTCGAACCCCCAGCATTTGGGTCTCGTCGAGGAGGCATTCTACGAATAGAAGCCACAAGCGGGTCAGTAATGAGAATGGATACAATTGAATTTTCATGATAAGGTCAGTAATATATCCATACTACTAGTATTATCATTCAATTGTAATATGATCCAGTACACGTATAAGTTATCAACTTATTTGTATACTTATCATGTGAATATGTACGATGTCTCATGATCTCTCCACCAAACCTACACACTGACACTTTCCCGATATACCGAAAATAGCTTATATATAGGGCTCACTCTCGCTGCCCACCACCGTTTCGGTATACCACGATCATGCCCTTGCTAGCATTTGGCAACACGTTTGTACTGATTTCCATGTGTTTTCCATTGATTAAGAATCCCATGATCTTTGATCAACTTGAACTATGATTGATTCCATGATTGAACTATGATTATGTTATGCGTGCACCTACTAACAGTTGTTAACATGTAGAACTAAATCATACGTGTGCTCTACACTTTCCTGTTAACTTTTGCCAGTAAGTACTAATGATGTAATCACTTAAGAATTTCACTTAAGGTTTACATTTATGATATGTTCACAACTTGGTTGATTCACCATAATGTCTGGTTCATCCAAGTTTGAATTTCCTTATGATTTGATTCACCAATGATTGTTTCCCAAATGATTGTATCCCATGTGTTTTGACTAATGTTCCATGTGTCCAGTTGATCCCGAATCCTCACTCCAAATACAAACGCCGAATTCCCCCTAACATACTGAAATAAGCTTATATATAGGGTAAGCTCTCACCGACCCACCACTTACCTCAACACGTCAGCGTTAACCCGTCGTCTATATTTGGGGCTAAGATTCCAACTGTTGATTGATTATGATTGTCTCATGATTTCTCTTGTTCCTTGATTCTATTTATGATTGTGTAAACCATGGTCCTTAATTTACTAGAAACTAAGACCTTAGGTTTATGTATATGTGTCCTAGGTTAATCAACCTAGTTTCCCAATACTTACAGTACTGAGCATAATGATTTCCTGTGAGAACTTCAACTAAAGAATACTGTTACACAGATTCTAAGTTATAAAGTTCCTATGATAATGAATCCATGATAATGATAACAATGACAAGGATTTCAAATCTAAGTTCTAAATTAATAGACCTCAACCTTTGAATTCCTATAGTGATATGACAAGGATCTCAAATCCAAGTTCTAAGTTAATAGATCTTGACCTTTGAATCCTATAATGAATATGACAAGGATCTCAAATCCAAGTTCTAAATTAATAGATCTTGACCTTTGAATCCTATAATGAATATGACAAGGATCTCAAATCCAAGTTCTAAATTAATAGATCTTGACCTTTGAATCCTATAATGAATATGACAAGGATCTTAGATCAAAGATTCTAAATTAATAGATCTTTGCCTCTAAATCCCATAATGAATATGACAAGAAATTCATATCAAAGATACTGATAATACAGATCTTTGCCTCTGAATTTCTATAATGATCTCTGTGTGAGAATTTCAGATCAAGGATACTAAAAATATAGATCCTTGCCTCTGAAATCCTTAAATGCATATGTGTGAGAATTTAATCCGGTTTCTAAAATTATAGAATTCCGGTTCAAATTTTTTGACTCGATGTCTAATCTTAGAAAAACGTCCCTAAGATCTTTCAAGCTTATTGTAGACTTAATGCTCACTTAAGTTACTTAGATCCTAAGTATCCTCAAGCCTATAGCACTTAGTCCTATTGGGTAGCTTAGGTTATAGTCTAGGTCATTAAACATTGGGTTTTTCCTAGTTCTCTACAACCTTGGCTCTGATACCAACCTGTCACACCCCTGCGCCGCGTGCGGAATCCATGGCGCGGTGACGTATGATCAGTTGAATCATGCACAAGTGTTGAATAAGAACAACCACAATGGATTACTACATTTCATAATGTTTAGACAGTTGATTAGTTACAGACAATCAATCTACCAAAAGTAAGACAACTACAGACCCAAAATATAGTTTACAAAATAAGACTCCAAACAAGACAATTAAACATTTAGGATTTAGTGAGTTTCTAATCCATCCTAGCATGTTTCTTCATCTTGTTCTATCTTAGAATGGTCTCCTTAGTTGTCCCTGAGAATGTCTTAAACCTGATTACCTGAAACACGTGAAAAGTAACTGTCAACTACAGACGTAGTTGGTGAGAACAATAGGTTTAAACATTTGTAAACATGAGTTATATGATATAAGACATAGGTAAGTTAAAGCATCATAAGATTCACACGGATGAGCTGCAACCCAAACTAACATCAAGTAAGAAAATGAGTGTAAACAGTCCAATCACTGTTCGCACGACAGCCGATAATATCAAGTCCCAAACCACGTTTGGAGTTAGATAATACGTCAGCAGTTTTGATAACCATATGACACCAGACCTGCAGTTGGCTTTTAAAAGCAAATTTAAAAGCCAACTCCATCCTGGATAAGAAAACCATGACACCAGACCTGCAGTTAGCTTTTAAAACAAATTTAAAAGCTAACTCCATCCTGGATAAGAACCAATGTGTCCGCTTTCCCTTGTTGTGATCACCCAGTACTAACGCTAATGAATATGATACTTGATGGGTTTATAAGTTTGTTTACAACAATGGACACCATGTTTTCTGAATCTTACTTTAACCGGATGTGTTAATGTCTTATTGAAAACCTGGATTTAACTCCACGAGTTGAATCCTTTGTTTATGTAACATGAAATGAATCTCTTGATTTGAATACCATGTTGTGAACAACTTGACTTGAATACCATGTTTTGAACCAATGAATTTGAATACCATGTGTTGAACCAATGAATTTGAATACCATGTTTTGAACCACTTGATTTGGATACCATGTTGTGAACCACTTGTTTTGAATACCATGATGTGATGACCTTGTGTAATAACAAGGTTTATAACAAAAGGGTTTGTAAAATCCTTTAAAAGAACATTTGAGTAAAACTGTTATAAAACATTTCAAGAAAACATTATAAAATCCTTTTTTTTGTAATAAGGGTTTAATAGTAAATAATTCCTTTAAAACAGTTGACAATTTCCTTAAACAGTGGAAGAATCCCTTGGATTCATAAGATAAACCTTTAATGTTTATGAATGCACATAAACTGTGCAATGAAACAAGATTGAAATAGCGGTTTTGATCACGTGTTCCACCCCAAAACAGTTATAAAACAGTAAAAGTGGGGCTAGAGTTCTCACCTGTCTGCAGTAGACTCTGAACTAAACAGTTAGCAAATAGCAAACAGGACTTCTAAGTGTTTCCTATAACATTGTAATCATACATAAGATATAGGATTTATAATTGTATAGACTTTGATTCATTGATTGACTTGTGTTCTCATGATTAAGATTGTTGTGAAATCTTGAATGTTATGTTTTGAATCCTTTGATTGATCATGGGTCCAAGAAACTTATGAAATGTTCTTTGATGCATAATTCTTATGCATAAATGATATTTGTTTAAGAATTTTGATAGCCATTGATTACCATTTGTTGTGAAAAGATGTTCCAATTGTTTAAGTCCGTGAGATTGTGAATTGATCTTCATAAATGCCGTTAAGTTACACACTTAACAAATTTGTGATCAATTCATAATTGTCATAATCGAGGCCTCATATTGAGCCTTAAGCCCATAATTATTATAGGCTCCAATAGAGATCCATGGGCCGCCTATGTTAACAAGGGCCAATTGGTTGTGCTATTGGGCCAATTGAATATAGTATTGGTCCCACCTCATGTATATAGGCCTTGTAACACGCTTAAGTTGATATCAAACCAATGATAGATCTTAATGGGCCGAAAGCCACTAAGTGGGTCAAATGGAATAACATGGGCCAACTATGGTTGGTTTGGGCCGGATGGAATTGAATTGGGCTTATTCCAATGTAGACCGATGTTAAATACTCTATTGGGCCACTTAGAGCCATAATGGGCCGGAAGATATTGGATTGGACCGAAATAGGGCATGGCTGCCAATTTGGGCAGCGAACCCTTCATGTTGGTGGCCTAAGGTTCGGCTACAGGTGAACGAACCATGCAGGGTTCGTGTAACAGCGAGGGTTCGCGAGTCGTGTATTGTTCGGCTGATGGCATGGGTTCGGCAAGGTGATGGTTCGTCAGTTGCATGAGGGTTTGTCGATTGTCAGCCTAGGGTTCGTGGGTTTCTCCGAAGGTTCGTCTGAATGTCTGCGAATCATGCAGACTTGTGAACATGCAAGAAGGTTCGTGGCATCCTCATGACTTCGTGCAGGTTCGTTGGACCTCAAATGGTTCGTGAAGGTTCGTGGAACTCTCTAAGATTCGGCAGATACTCCCACGAACCATTGCAGGGTTCGTGAAGTTCCTTGTGGTTCGGTCATGTCCAGTTGAGGGTTCGGCCGGGAAACCCTCCAGCGAACCTGTACGAGCTTCATCACCACCATCGAACCACCTGGATCTATCCCTTGATTCATGCTATCCTAACATCAGTGAGTGCTACTATATGTGCGAAAATAAGAATGGGGTGCTAGAACCGATTATATCTCAAGTTTCAAGCACATACACAACCAAAACCCTAATTTCGTGATTGTTCAAACTACAATACCTCGAGATTGGCTGGATGATTCTGCGAAAATCTTGTACTTTCGTGTAGATAATGTTGAGAGCTTCGCGTGGACACCAAGAACACCGAAATCCGTCGAGAAACGAGTGAGATACGATCGATTAAAGTTGGTTTTTCTAGTGAGAGAGAGGGTAGACGGAAATGTAGAGAGAGAAAGGGTTGTTGGAATTTATGAGCATTTAAGCCTTGTTCAAGGCTTTTATAGCTCGGGTGAAGTTCGGGTCCGTTTCGGTCGCTCGGTTCGCGTTTCCGGAACGTAACGCGTATTTTACGCGGTTTTCTTTAATTTAAATGTTAAACTCATTAAAATGATGAGTTTCAAAATTGTAAAAATATAAAATAATTAATATAATTATTTTACTCTTCGTGCGTTGTCAGATCGTTAAACATTCACAATTTACGTGTATACCCGCAATCGCGTACGTTTTTCGATCGTATTAAAATATTTAAAGTCGTTTAATCGTAATTATAAGTTCAACATTCGTATTATTATGGATCGTCACCCATAACTATACTCAGTCTCGCTTACAGATTACGATCTTGGTTGAATTAATTAATTGTTATACTATTCGTCTCAACACTACGCACTAACACTAACCTATTACACCGAACGCAGTATATGTATAGGGCTCACTCTCGCTGCCCACCACTGTTTCGATATAACAAGTTACTGTTCTTGCTTAGTGAAATCGACTGTAAATAGATAATACATACTTGTTTTCTGACTACTAAGATCCTGTAACACACAAGCACACATTATGAACATACTGAAACACATTGATTGAACTGAAACTGAACAGACACTGTTCTAACACTGTTTACAACTACATGACTATATGCACAAATGTTACATCCATAGACTTGAGCAAACGTTCCTCCAAATCAGCAGATCGGGCTCTCAAATCTGCCCTTTGGTTAGCAACCTGTATCAATAGAGCATACTGCTCATTGACCCTCTGAGTAAGCTGAGAAATAGTCTAATCCTGCTCATGATTCTTCTCAATCAGTCGAAGAATTAGACTGTTCAGTGTGCTAAGCTGATCAGCAACTGAAGCAGTCATAGTGTATGGATCTGAACCTGTAGTAGAAGGACCAGAGAAAGCCATAGTGAAAACAGTTTTAGTAGCAACAGATGAGGTCTGTGGGAAAGTAGTAACACGTGCCGGAATAGCCCTCGATCTGGACAGTAAAGACATCGTGACTGTTGCAGCATATGTAGCAGTGGTTGCTGCAACATCCACAGACTCTTTCCGTCTCTGTAATACAAATCTGGTCCTCTTTTGCCTCTTAGCAGCTTGAGGAGATGATGTCTAAGTAACATCAACAGTAGTAGCAGCAGCAGTGGATGTACGAGGAGGAGGAGAGAAATCAAACTCTGGAACAAATGAGGGATCTTCAATCTCTTCCCTACTTTGTTTAGGCTCTCTTGACCTCTTCCTTCTCTTCATCGGCTGAGATCTGACCATAATAATCTCAAACTCATCATTAGTCTTATCAGAGTCTGAATCCTCAGAACCTTCTTCATCTCCAGCATCCTCATTCTCATCATCTGACTCTTCCGAATCCTCTCCCTCATCAGCAGCAGTAGTACCAGCCATCTCCAATGGAGTAGAGATGGTGGCTATAGAAACAGTAGAAGCCTCGGGGTTATGAATAGCAGCACCAGCATCAACAGTGTGTTCACCCTCACCAATATCAGTATCAACACTAACACCAGCACTAATACCAATATCTCCAACAACAACATCACCACAACTAATGCCTGCAGCACCACCATCAACAACACCTGCAGCACCACCAGCACCAACACCTGCAGCACCACCAGCACCAACACCTGCAGCACCAGAATCATTATCATCACCATCATCACCTCCTGGATCAACAATGTATTCTTGATCTGAATCTGAGTCCTCGTGTCTACACCTCCTCCTAAGAGGTGCAACATAGTCAGGATTAAGGAGGTATCCAAAAAGACGATGAGTAGGAGGCTTCCTTTCCTTTCCCCGAATATCAGTCATATGCTCTAGTCTGATGATATCTGAGTTGGCCTTAGGAAGATTCGGCACCTGAAAATCAAAGATCATCTGTAAGAACTTCGGATACATAAGAAACTTCTTGTCGCCCTTCAGATACACGTTCTCCTTCATGTGAGTAAACACCATCTCTGAGAAGTTGAACGGGATGTTCAGCACTAAAGCAACAAAAGCACACTGTAGAGTCTCACGAATATCATCAAACCCTCCATGCTTTGATCCTAGGCAATGAATGAGAACATGACTCAGATACTTGAACTACGGGCAAAGAAAGGCCTTGTTCAGCACATCAGCTTCCAGATCCCCATCATACTTGCACCTCATGAAACATCCACGAACAAGATATCTATGTCATGCTATTTATTTTGATATGTCAAACAATTAATTTTTTTACAAGCTCCGCAAACAATATTTAATGTTTGAAAATAAGGACTGATAAGCGAAACCACTCAAGCCAAACCAATGAATAAAACCGTGGATTGACCAAACATGGGTACCTTTTCTTCCATACGAAGAACTACTGAACTTCAGCATCAGAAGCTCAACAGTGGAAAATTCACAAAAGAACAACCGCATACTCCATGACTTCGAAAAATAATAGCTGAGCCTTATCCTTTCGGAAGACAACCACTGATTGTGTAATAACTATCTCAATCTCGGAAGAACTGAAGACTTCTGAAGACTCATGATTCCGTGGTTGTTGACTTTGTATTAGTTGTACTCTTTTGATGATTCAGTGTCTGTAATAGTGTCAACTATTTGTCTTTTTACTTCCTTGTCTTGTTGCATTGAATGTTGGGTATTTAAACCCCAATATTCCCAGAGATACTTGAATTACATTCTCCGAAAATTCCTTGTATTGCTATTCTGTTTTTACTCTTTCTAGCAAAAACGAAACAACTAAAAATAACTAAGTGTTGAACTTTAGAGGGAGCGAATACCAAAGGCTTTGACCATGAGTCTAAAGTCCTTGTTCCTAGTTAAATAGCCCCTACGAGTCTTTCAACAATTGGTATCAGAGCCTTGATCTTTAGTCTTGGTTTAACCATCAAGTCTAAAACTCAAAGCTCTCTTTGATATCTTGTTGTTTAGTTTTCTGCTTTCGGTTTCTTCTATTTTCAAAAATCTGCATGTGTTTGGTTTTGAACTAAAAATTTGTTCAAAGCTATTCAAACAAACTACCTTGAGAACTCATCTTTCATTGATTTTCTCATATCGTTTGTAACCATAATGACATAAAAATTTACTCTAGACCCCCATAATACCGGCTCTGCTACTAAGCCACTAATACTGGTAAGGCACCAATATAATATATGGCAGATAAGGATGTTATACTTTTTATCCAACAATCACAATGGATGTTGGAAGTCTATGATGTTCGGACCACATAACCAATGGTCTTGGACACAGAGACAAGAGAGCCTGTTCCTAAGGACCCTCAGAACTATACAGAAGAAGATTTCCAGAAACTAGAGCTTGATGCCAAGGCACATGCTCAACTGGCTATGGCTCTCCCAAACGAAATTTATTCTGGTCTTCTTCATCATGAGTCCACCAAGGACTTGTGGAATGCTTTAAAAGAGCAGTTCGGGGGTACCGATGATGTTGTGGCCAATAATATGGGAATTTCACCCAACTAAATAATGAGTCACTGACTTAGCAATTTGAAAGGTTCACTTCTCTTTTAAGTGAACTAAAACCTGCTGGTCAAGTGTACCCAACCATTTCAGTTCTTAACCGCTTCTTGAGATCTCTCCTAGATAAATGGGACACATATTCTATTGCTAGACTTTGGCAACCTCTCACTTACCCAACTTCATGGTAAGTTGCTCACTTTTGAGCGAGAGATTGACCAAAAAAGAAAATTAATAAAGTCTGGTAAATCAACAGAGGAGTATGTTCATGGGAACACTGCTCTTCTTAGTCATAACTCTGAGATAAATGATCTGGGTTATGATGAACACATTGATATAACCACTGACATCACTTCCTCTTCTTCTTGTGATGACCACTCTTTTATACCTCACCAACAATGTTTTATCATGGATGATCTCCATCAGATTCCAAGCGATGATTTGGAAGAAATGGATATCGTACATCAACTTGCCCTCTTAAGCATGAGAACTAACAAGTTCTATAAGAGGACAGGAAGAAATTTCCTGGTATCCATGGGAAGACCAGAATTTGTCTAAATAAGGCAAAAGTCCAATGCTACTGGTGTCATGGCACATAACATTTTTCCAGGGAATGTAGAAATGCTCCTAACACTAAATCCTCACCTTATGTGACATTTCCAAACACTCACTCTCACTCTTCTGAAGCATCTTACTCCTCATCTTCTTCACACTTTCAATAGCACAATAATCCTTAGGAAAAAGATCATATTGTACAAAACTCTCCTTCTCCCAATGTACAATATGTGCAAGCTGTTAATGGCAGCATGTACCCGCTTACTGCTGCTCCACTATAGATTTTTACACCATCTCCTCCTCAAATAAACACACCAGGCCCTGCTATCCAGTCTTCATCATCTAGCCAACCAACTCTTTTCAAACAAGAGTATGTAGACTGGAACAACATGCCTGATGATGTACGCTACGCCCTCTTCACCGATGAATCAATAGAGTTTGCTCTAATACTATTGGTGAAAATTCCACCCCTTCTGATCAACCTGAAGTAGAATCTCCTGATGCTCAGGTATCTTCCTCTACCTTTTAAAAGCTATGCATTGATGTGTGCATTGATGCATTTACAAAAATAAAGAAAGCCAATGTGTTGCTACAGCAACAAAACCAAGAGCTTGAGCAGCTCTTGGCTAATAAAAATATAGAAGTTGAAAAGTTAATAAAAAATAAAGATGGTCAATTTTCGGTCTTAAAATTTGAAAAATCTAACCTACAAGCACTATTTGACCTCATCATGAAAAATATTCTGCTTGTAGAGATGAACTGGCTCAAACTAAAGTCAACTGTGAAAAGTGGGTTGAGTCCTGCAAAGGATTCAGGTTGCTTCTAAGTAAGCAAGTTCATAGCAAGGCTAAGTTTTGAATCGTGTACAACCACACTAGTCCCCCAGAGGACTATGCCCCGATTGATAATAATGTGGATGAAAATGTTTCAGAACCTCTATCCCCCACTTTTCTTGCTGATGAAATCCCAGCAGTAAAGAACACACCTCCAAGGGTGTATCAGTCTGGAAAATTTCCAAAGTTTGTATATCCCACTGATACAAGCATGGAAAAACCAGAAGAAATACACCTGGAAAATGTTCATAACAATAACTCTTCTGAACAAAATGAGATTGCTCCTGCTATGAGCTCTACTCAAAGTTCAGAAGGCACAAGACAACAGGAAACCTATGTTGACCCTAAGGGCAATCTTGATAAAGGAAAAAGGCCCATGGTCAACATCAAATTTCCTCCTTCTCATCGTCACCCTCCTTACCGAATAATGAAGGCTATTAAGCCATTCATCCCAAACTATGTTGGATATTGGATGTCCTATTAATGATAAATTCAACGTTACTATAATGGGTATGATCCAAAGAGTTGCACTTTGGAAGGCAACGAATTGGTGTTTAATTGTTAAACATAATATACGATCATAAATTATCGGTTTTAAGGATTTGGTGATAGTATTATTTGTGAAATAATAATTGGTGGGAATTAATTAAAAAGACAATTAATTCAATAAATGAATAAAGTTTTAAACTAATTAAAGGTTAATTATTAATGAATTGTTAATTAATAATAGGAGGATTAATTAAATAAGTAATATTTAATTTAGTTAAATATTAACTATTTAATTAAAGTTAACTAATTAATTGTTAATTAATTATAAGGAGATTGTAGTAATTAAAATGTTTAATTACTATAGAGTTTAAAAGGTATTATTTAAAAGGGTTTTAAATAAAATAATACTTTTATAAATAAGGGTTTGACCACCCACAAAATGTGGATCTTATTTTGAATTAATCAAAACCATAATCTCCTTTTAAACCCTAAATGAGGCTTTTCTTTTCATTTATTACACTCATCCTCTCTCTCTAGCTCAAACCCGGTTTCTCTCTCTCTCTCTCTAGAAAATCAACACAAAAACCTTCCTATCTCCTCCAATTCTTGGCCAAATCTTGCAAATAACCTATCAAATCGAAACTCTCAACGTCCTCTATGTGAAATTTCAACAGATCGGAAGCAAAATCCACTGTTTCGAAAGTAAAATGAGCTGCAAGTTTCGGATTTTTAGGGTTTTCTTCCCTCTCTCTGTTCTTTGTATTTGAGCTGGTGTCCTACCCATAAAACCCCTAGAAACGACATGGATATGGATTAGGGTCATAGGGAACATCACCAACGACTCACAACCACAAAGGTAGAGCCATGGAAGCTCCCTGCGGCGGCCCGTCCGAATGAGCACACCGGTGCTAACAGGCGAATGGCCACAGGGCGGCTGACCTAGCTCCCTGGCCGAATGAACATGGGCGATCGAATGACATCACCGAAGGGGGTTAGGGCCGAATGAATTTTGGTTCGCATGGGTACATGACCGGATGAGTTAATATGCGAATGGGCCAATCGTGGGAATCTCATTCGGAGGGAGGGTCCTCATTCGCACTAGAATACTCTCTCACATACAATGCACATTCGGTCAAAGCTTATGTTCCTATTCGTAGCATGAGACTTATTCGGGTCTCCCTGTCATTCGCCCTAGACCATGAAGATGATAACATAGAATCAATTTCATACAATGACATACACCAAGATAATTTAGTAACTAGTATTACTACAAAGTTGATGAGGTGTTTTTAGTAACACCTAAAATCCTTTTTATAAAGCGTTAACTAGTTTTATTACCATGTTGATAAAGCGAACTAGCAAGTAAGATTGGGAATATTTAAATCATTTTGTAAGAAACAAATGAGTAAGTTGATAACCTATTACTTATGGTAACACCCCCAAACAATGATAACCATTTGAAGTTATTACTAGAGTAACATTCAAGCTTTAAGTAATAAACCTAAGTTTATACTTAGAGATTATTTTGATTTCTAAACTTCTATAACACACCATGGTTTTAAGTCAATTTAATCATAAATCATGATGATATAACAAGCTAAGTCTGGCCTCAAAACGGAAAGTCTTAATATAGCATATCATTATATGGTTTCAATAACGGTTCAATAACGAGTGGCTACAAAAGTCAAACAACTTTAGAGTTAACATATGAATTCAAAACTTATACTCATAAATTGAAAACAACATTGAATCAAACACATGATCGTGAAAGCAACCTCAAGAACAACAACGAGTGCGTGCATTCCTGTAACAGTTAGTCAACAACTTCAACTACAAGGTGAGTTCATACGCCCCTTTTCCAATCTTTTTGATTTCCAATCATTGTTTGGGGGTGTTACCATAAGTAATAGGTTATCAACTTAATCATTGTTTGGGGGTGTTACGATCAACGTACCGATAAATCAATATTATCTAACATTATCATTGGCCGGTATCGTATGACCGGTAACAGGGCGACATCAGTCAGGTTTGCTAAACGACACATGGTGATATTAATCTATAGAAAGTAATTGTAATTAAATCCTTCGATTCTATTAGCTGGTAGACTGAGGAATTGATTTTCTCTCAGGTCATATTACTGGTAATAGTTTTGTTGAAGACACTGAGATTACAAATGGGATAGAGGTAAATTGTATGCAATGTGGTCTGATTACGTGAGGACCACAATGGATTCCATATAGGCACTATACATTCAAGGTTGAGAACCATATCAATAAGTTAACTGTCGCTTCTATTATTAGAAGTGAATTACAGTTAACCCTACCATTGAGAGAATAATAATAAGGAAAAGGTTTAATAAATCTGTTTTCCTTAAAACACTGACGATTTATCATTACTTCGATTTTGATAAACTACTTCCCTCATACTCTTTTATTCTATACATATAACACAACGGGTGATGAACACAATTCATGGGTGAACATCAAATGGGTTGTACACATGTGAGGTAGAAATGGGTATCCATAGCTATATTACAAGTGGTGTTGAATTATGTTAAGTATGTGGTGGGATGTCGGCTGGGGCTTCTTCCCCTACGTATGCCCTATATATAAGCATGCTTGATTGGATGAAATACTATTTGTAAGTATAACTATGGAGAGGACATTATGCGAGACAAACGAGACAATTATCAGTGAGACCAGTGTATGACATTGTGATTGTGAATGACAATAAATCATTTGTTTTCAATTACTAAACTTATGAACTCACCAACCTAGTGTTGACTTTGTTTGAATGCATGTTTTCTCAGGTGACGAACAGGTTTAGTCATCAAACATCCAGGACTTAAGCTAGAGGACTTTTAGAAGACCTAGCTTCATTTTGTGTTGTGCATATTTTTGAAATGACAAAACTTTGAATCATCTTTTGTAAATCTTGTGCAGATACAAGATAGCTATTTATGATTCTTTTTGGGTAGATTTACATGGGTAAATTATGAACACGTATTGTGTAATTTAACTTTGTAATTCTATATCAATGTCATGTTAGCATTTCTCATTATATCTAATGTGCTATGTAAACAAACTGATCATTAAGATTATCACAACGATATCGCGCCTCGAGAACCTTCCGCCCGACGGGAAAGTCGATCCAGCCCGTCGGCTCGGGGTGTGACACTACTAATCCTGTAAACAAGAGTTGTTTTACAGATAAGTAGTTAAATATCAAAACTGAATTACCATAAGAACACCTTAACTGTGTATTCTTATAAGTAATTAGAAAGTTTTGAAACCCTAATATGGCAAACTTGCTGCGATAAATCCATGGTTGATAAAAGCATCTCAAGTGGGAATCCTTGTCATGGTAAGAAACTAAGGTGTTAATTTTACCTAAAGGACAAGGATGTTATACATATATATATATATATATATATATATATATATATAATATCCTAATAATAGAAAGGTGTTTCTATAATAAAGACATAAACTTTAACATATGATGTTAAACGAAATAATTCACAATTTTATTTGTGTAAAATTGAATATATATTAATGGTTAATATATAATTTATCCAATGACATTTTCAATAGAGATTGAAAATAATAACTTAGATAAATCTTGCATATGATGAAGAGTCACATGAAAATTGTCTATGTCAAAGCTTGAAGTGTTCATTAAAGGTTAGAGAACACAAATAAACGCATTAGAATGCTTAGAATGAAAGAGTTCGTTACTAATCTCAATAAGATTCCTAATTACTAGGAATAGATTGAGAAAACATATGACAACAATATCACATAGCTAAGACTATGAAATTGTAGTCATATTATAGTAGAAGCATTATGAGAAAGAACTGAAAGAAAGACATAATAATAAATAAAATTCATAAATCAGAATCTAGCAATTTAGTTCACTAAGTCTATTTAAAGAGCTGAATATGAGGACAAGGCTGACAAATAGATATTAGATATGCTAGATGGGGAATCTGATTTAACTTTGGTATTGGGTGCTCTCCAATCGAAATAGGAAACATTGAATGTTCATTTTGATTTAATGATTAAAGGCAAAATGAATTATGTTTCTAAATTTGAAATTTTGTACATTTTAGTATCCTTGAATATAGTATTCTAAATGTCTGTAGTCGATCAGATTCATGGGAATCAATCTGAACTAAGACTACTTGAATGCTTGGTTAGTTTATAGTGATAAAAGCTCAAGTGTTGAGAACCAAGATTCATAGGCATACATTAGAGAATGATGTCAGACGTAACTTGCTTCAAAACATTCTTCATGGATCGTTGTCATAAGATGTTTTGATATTAAAGTATATTCGATATACACAAATATCCTTAGACCTAAGGAGTATATTGAACTAACATTAATCAAAGGTCACTCTTTGATCTTACCTAACGCTGTCTTGAAAAATAGGCAGTAATAAGGGTAGCAATTGGGAATGGTTCTAACATTAAGTGGGAGTTATATGTTGCCAAAGGGATTTTATACTCTTATACAAATAAGATAAGACTCGTTGATATAAACTGATGTAAATGCGTGGCCACGCTCAAAATAAAATTAGTTTGTTAGATCATTTTAAATTGAGAACGAGAATGAGAATACTTGAACAAAATATGAGATTGAAAAGAGATTCATGTCTCATGTTCAAGGAATATCTAAATAGAAAGGATATACAGATAAAGGTTATCTGAGACTATAATTATTAGTTAAAGTAAAGAGTTACTTGAAGTAAGGAGTTTTAGTCGACATAAGAAGTCGTACCTTACTAGGGGCAACGTGATGCAACTAGGCGTCCAACACTGTCTACGTTGAATCACTTAGTCGATGAATTATCCAAGTGGGAGTCTGTTGGATATTGGATGTCCGATTAACGATAAGTTCAACGTTACTATAATGGGTATGATCCAAAGAGTTACACTTTGGAAGGCAACGAATTGGTGATTAATTGTTAAACATAATATACGATCACAAATTATCGGTTTTAAGGATTTGGTGATATTATTATTTATGAGATAATAATTGGTGGGAATTAATTATAGAGATAATTAATTCAATAAATGAATAAAGTTTTGAACTTTATTAATGGTTAATTATAAATTAATTGTTAATTAATAATAGGAGGATTAATTAAATAAGTAATATTTAATTTAGTTAAATATTAACTATTTAATTAGTTATAAGGAGATTGTATTGATTAAAATGTTTAATTACTATAGGTTTTAAATAAAATAATACTTTTATAAATAAGGGTTTGACCAGCTACAAAATGTGGATCTTATTTTGAATTAATCAATATCCTTTTAAATACTCCTTGTGGCCATGGCATAAGGTAATCAATTTTTTGTGTTGATTGCCATGGCATTCCACTACCACCATAGACATCTAGCTGCGGCTAGACTACGACCGAACAAGCCCACGGCAGTCAAGGTTGCACCAAGGGCAGTACCGATGGACAAAGGCCACGCAAGGAGGAGCCGTGACCAGGCTGTGTCCGAGCCACCTGCAGGCCGTGACCAGACCGCATCCAAGCCGACCGTCGGCTGCCACCGAAGGGCCGCACCTACGGGCCGTATCTCGACCGCGACCGGCCGCATCTAGGCTGCATTGGGTCTGGACCAAGGTTGTCTCGTCAGAGTTGAGCCGAGCCGAGGCAAAAAGTTGTTTTGGTTCAATCAGGAGTTTCGTAGGATGAGACCCGGACTCGGGTGATCGTAGTGAGTCAACTAGCGAGACCGTCGTCGATCCATTGTGTGGATTCGGAACCGCTGCGTAAAGGTCGATTTCCAAAACCCCTTATGGTTGTATTATTTAATTTAATTGTTGTTTAAACTATTTATAACTGGATCCTTATTTGGGAATTGTTTCGATTACGAATCGAAAGGTTATAAAATTTAAATGCTTCCGCTGTGTCAGATCTGATTTGATAGTTTAATCCAGTTTTATGAAAACTGATTTTGTCAATTAATGCGATTAATTGAAATTTATAAAATAAAAGTAACCTAGAATTGCCAACAAACTATTCTTCTCTATCTGCTTAAAATGTTTCAAGTACAATCATTCCTCTGAAAATTGTAGAACAAAAATTCCTTTGGAGAAAATAAGGGAAAAGTTGAAGGCTGAAAAGTCAAAAGCTGAACAGGCTTCTTCATCTAAAGGAAATTCCCCCAATAGAATGAAGAAGTCCAAGAAAGCTTGTAGACTAGAAGCCAACAATACAATAAGACCAAACACCCATTCGTTATTCTACTCACCTCCTCCCTTGACCACTTTTCCCAGGCCATCAATTCTTGGTACACCACCTTCTTACCCCATGGTGAACCCTTCCGCTTACTCTCCTGCTGCTATGAACCCACCTTTTCTAGATTCACAGATCAACATCTTGCATCAAAATCAGCAACGTGTAACATCAGTGCCGGAACCGCCACCGGAACAGTGATCTCTACAGCATATGAACAGTAAACAGGTACGAATCATATACATTTCAGTATGTTTCATTATTCATATCATTTATCATTGTCATTCTGTGTGTTCATAGAATAAATTCAGAAACATTTAACAGAAACAGTTCAGAACAATGGTTCTTACGTCAGATAATTGTCTGGCAATACAGAACTATTATGTGATTATTTGATTAGGAGTTATACGTATAAACGTAAGTGAGGCATTACAGAACAAAACACACGAATATCGTTATGTAAATGCTAAATTGACGGTTTATTCGTATAGGTGACGATCTGTACGAATATATCTGAAAGTTTAACGTTTTGAATGATATTCTATAATTAGAAAACAAGATTGAAAAGTATAGTTATCATCGTGTTCGTACGGGTGACGATTCGAACGAATACGCGTGACAACCGTACATTTCGATTTAAATAGTAAATTAATATGCTAAATTTTAAATTAATAAGAAGATATTAGTTAATTTATTAGGAATCACAACCTTGAATAATTAAGTGATTTCTAATTTTACAAACCGCGTCACTTCGTCGCGAAAACTACACGAAACGACAATTTTTGCGCGAAACCGAACGAGACCGAACATCCGGATAAATATTAACTCATTAAATGAAACATTTATGTCACCACCTACCCCCAACATCTCCATTTTTCTCACATTTTCGTTTTCAAACTCTCTCTCTCTAGAGAACATTTTCTCTACCTTCTCTCTACAATTACGAGCTCGATTCTTGACGGATTCAACGTAGATCACGGAAGTACTAGGAGTTCAAGCATCTAACCTTCGAAATCGAGGAAAAAACTCGATCTTATTTCGGTTTGGTGTGTGTGTTTCGTGACCCCTAAGATTATTGGTGTTAACCGGTTAAAAAATGTTTGAAACACTTGAGTTAAGGTACCTTGCACGTCTAGGTGGCTTTAGGAATGAGTTGTAACAGGTTTGAGGTTTCGAGGATGAGGATGGAAGCCATGGAAATTACAGGTTCGTGGAAGTCTAGTCGGCCGAACCCTGAGAAGCCTTGGCCGAACCTTTCTGGTGAGCCGAACCCTGGCAACGAACCTGCATGGTTCTGCAACGAACCCTGCAAGTTCCCAGTAACGAATCCTGCTTCCTTGAGCATCGAACCTTTGTCCACGAGTCTGGAATCTTTGGCGAACCATCCTTGGCCGAACCATGGGTGATCACGAACCTTAGGGTGGCGAACCTTTCATGTCCAGCCGAACTCTACAATTCTCAACCTCAGCCGAACCTTCATGGTAGACCAAGCCGCGAACCTAGGAGGGATGATGATGCAGTCGAACCTTAAAGGTTCGTCGAGTTACTGCCATTGCCGAACCTCCTTATCAATTTAGCCGAACCTACGGGCTAACCAATAGGTTCGCTGCCCTAAGCCCAATGTAGAACTAAGGTTTGTTTAATTAGATCGATATGGAATCTAGAATCAACAAAACTATTGTAAGTGATCTAGGGAGTGGTTAGTTGGCCATAAAACCTAAGTTGCATGAGAAGTTGATTTCCATAATGGACATGCATGGGGAGATCTAGTAGATGCATGCATGAATTGGGGGTGTTATGATTTTGTTTAACTTGTAATAAGGATGTAGGGTTAATAAGAGATATGGGTTTTCATGAAACACGATAACACATCAATATTAGTATTAACATCTTTTGAATTAGTCTAACACATGTGAAAATCAAAGTTGGATGATCAATTTGGAAATCAAAGACTTTCATTTGGGCTCAAATGGGCCCAATGGGACTTGATTGAGTTCATCATATGTTACACGTTTAATTAAATTTTAATAATGATGTTTTTTTTAATATAGAATTGGAAATGTGTGAATGTTTCCAATTAAAATCTCGTTTAATTTGAAATAAAATTTATAATTGTCATTGGTTTCTTTTAAATTTATTTCGTTATAAAAGTTAATTGTAATATCATTGATTGGAATTTTGTTGTAAAATAGACAATATAATTGTCGGGATTTAAACGGAAAACAAAGGAAACTCTGCCGAAATTTTCTAAAATAATAAAGTAAGTTATTATACTAATCATGGGAAATGGGATCATAAGAAGGGTAATTAAGATAGATTAGATCTTAGATACACTTAGTACTAAGACACTTAGTTGCACACACAACAAGACCCAAACTTTAGGCACAACGACTACTACGCGTACTTATTATATTCGAATTCTATTAAAATAACTCAGGAACTGAAGAAATCTAGCTACAAACAAGAGCGCACATTTTGTGTTAAATCAATTACATAGCAACACAGGTGAGTTCATTGCCCCTTTTCTAACATTTTTTTTGTTTTAAAACGCGGGGCTGAGAAGCATGTGTAAACTGTTTATTAAATTGTTTACTTAAATGCTTTTAATTTTATATGTTTCCATATATAAATGTTATCCTAGACCAAGTCTAGGAAGGTTTTATGCAGGTTTACTAACTGATTTACTTATAAATTAAGTGAATAATCGGATTAAACTAAAATGTTTCAAACAGATCAAAACATTTCAAAAGAATCAAATCAAACATTTTGACAAAACAAGTGTGGGAGTTCAATGAATCAAATCAAACATTTTGACAAAACAAGTGTGGGAGTTCAATGAATCAAATCAAACATTTTGACGAAGCAAGTGTGGGATTTCAACGAATCAAACGAAACAATCTTTGCAAAGACAATATTCAATGTTCTACAAATCAAGTGTTTGTTGAACTATGAATCAAGTGTACATTTTGATCAATGAATCTAGTATTCTACGATCAACGAATCAAGTACATCTTGTAACAGAATCAGACGAATCAATAAATCATTTTCAAGGGAAATTCCTGGGAAATATCAGAGATAACATATGCCAAAACAGACGAAACAAAAACCCTACATTTCAAGAAGTCCTAGCTAGACCGTTTGATTTGTAGGTCATATGTTTGAGGATATTTATAGATTCCCTAACTACTAAGTACCTAGATTGACAGACTAGTCTACTCGAGTATGACCAAAGGCCCCAATCAGTTGGACTTAGATTTTATTAAATGTTATTTATTTATTTATTTAAACATTTATAACTGTTTATACAATTACTGTGGTTGATCATATTGTGTGATGAACTTATGAAATCAATATGGATTTCAAATGATTGTAATTACAGGAACAACAAACAGAAGAACTTATGGGTTGTGTTAAGGGTAAAAATGCTTAATTATCATTAACAGCAATGTCATATGCATATTAGTATGTGGTGGGATGTTGGCTAGGGCTTGTCCCTTACATATGCCCTATATATAAGCATACCGATGTGAATATTACATGTGGTGTTAATGAGGTTAAGGTCTTTACCAAAGGAGGTTTTCAAATCATTTTCAATTACTAAAACTATATGAACTCACCAACCATGTGTTGACTTGATCTTTTTGCATGACTTCTCAGGTGATGAACAGGTTAATTAAGAAGTCATTTCCTTTGGACTAGGACTTCAGATAGGAGACTTAGTATTTTGGACCTGCATACTTTTGAAGACATCATTATACAATTTATTTTGTATATCTTGTGTAAATACAAGATAGTTATTTTATGATGTTTACAATAGATTTACATTGTTAAATTATAAACGATACTGATGTAATTTAACTTTGTAATTTTATTATCTTAGCATTTCTCAGTTATATCATGTGCAATGTAAACAATCTGATAACTTTCGATTATCACTCACGATATCGCGCCTCGGGAACATTCCGCCCGACGGGGACTTCGATCCTACCCCGCCGGCTCGGGGTGTGACAGATTGGTATCAGAGCTATGGTTATAGAGAAATATAGGTCACTTATTTAAACGGTTTGGCCTAGACTATAACCTAGGGACCCTGCATATAGAGAAACAGGACTTAGGAGTTTCTTGCATACTGTCTTCTATATTTGATCATCTCACTAACCAATAACTTTATTGGTTACGATTAGAATGCCGCCGAGAAGACAGCCTCCCTTGTTACCTCTACCACCACAAGATTTGGCTCCACACTCCTCCACACCATCACCAAATGACTCACCGCCTCCTCCACCTCCTCCTCCCCCTCCTCCATTGATTACTCAAGCATCTGGTTCGGGCACAGCACCGACCTTGGATCCTGCTACTATCGCTCTGGTGACGTTACTGAGTAGCCAGATGACAAATCAGATGAAAGAAGCAATACCGGATATGTTCCTTCGTCTTCGTAATGAAATCCTCAACACTGGCAACACATCAGGAGAAGCCGGTGGAAATACTGGAGATTCATCTCATTACTCCTACAAGTCCTTTGTAGGATGTAAACCACCCAGCTTTAGTGGGTCTGAAGGTGCCGTTGGATTAATCCAATGGATTGAGAAGATCGAGGCAACATTGGATCTTTGCAGCTGCCCCGAACACCACAAGGTCCGTTACTCAGCTGGAACATTCAACAAACGGGCTCTGACCTGGTGGAACGGTCAGATCAACGCCCGAGGAAGAGAGGAAGCTATGGCAATGTCATGGGAAGACTTCAAGGCACTGCTGCGAACAGAATTCTGCCCCAAGAATGAGCTGCAAAAGTTGGAGGTTGAACTATCCAACCATGTGATGAAGGGGGCTGATCACATGGGCTATACTACTCGCTACCACGAGCTAGTTGCTTTGGTGCCAGACATGGTACCGACTTTAGAGAAGAGGATAGACTGTTATGTAGGTGGACTTCCCGCCTGCATTCAGGGCATGGTTGTTTCAGCCAACCCTACTACTGTTGAATCTACAGTGAGACTGTCTGGGAAACGCACTGACCTCATGGTAGCCTCTGGAGTTCTAAAGAAGGAGGCTGAACCCAGTAAGAACAAAGCTAAGTCTTCCAAGAAACCCCACCACCATCAGAAGAAGAAGCAGAAGACCATCAAGAACTACACAGTGGCCACACCTCTTCAACAAGTGGCAGCAGCACCACAGAACCCAAACCGCAAACCTTACACAGGCACGTTTCCTCTGTGTGCCAAGTGTCAGTATCATCACCCTGCTGACACTCCATGCAAGCAATGCACGGGATGTGGAAGAAAGGGCCATTGGGTCAAGTACTGTCGGATGACACCTAACCAAGCAGTCAACAATGCTGCTTTGGCTCTCCCTCCACCCGCTAATCAGAACCATGATGGATGCTATAACTGTGGCGAACAAGGCTACTTTGCAAAGAACTGCCCGAAGAAGGCACAACCAGCAGTTCAAGCACCCCGTGGACGAGCCTTTGCAATCGGAGCACCAGCCGCACGCCTGGACCCAAATGTGGTCACTGGTACGTTTCTCTTACATGACTTTTATGCATCTGTTCTATTTGATACTGGTGCGGATCAGAGTTTTATCTCTACCGACTTTGCATGCCAACTAGATTCCATAGAGGAACAGTTAGACTCCCCTTACATTATAGAAGTAGCTAACGGGAAACAGATCACAGTTAGTACAGTTTATAGGAACTGCCCATTGACACTAAATGATTATACATTTACCATCGATTTGATACCGATGGAGTTGGGTAGTTTCGATATCATTGTTGGAATGGATTGGCTTTCGTCTCATCGAGTGGAGGTCATTTGCTCTGAAAAGCTGCTTTGAATTCCATTGCCGAGTGATCATGTATTGGAAGTGAAAGGGGATCAAGCAAAACGAAGTGTCAAAATCATCTCTTGCATAAAGGCGCGTAAGTGTCTACAGAAGCAGTGCATAGCTTTTCTGGCTCATGTAGTGGAAAAAGAGAAGGACAAGAAGAAAATTCAAAATGTACCGGTAGTGAAAGAATATCCTGAAGTATTCCCTAAAGATCTGCCAGGTTTGCCACCTGTGCGACCGGTAGGGTTTCGTATTGACTTAATTCCTGGAGCAACCCCAGTTGCTAAATCTCCTTATAGGTTAGCACCTTCAGAGATGCAGGAATTGTCTAATCAATTACAGGAGTTACTTGACAAGGGTTTCATCAGACCTAGCTATTCACCTTGGGGAGCGCCGGTCTTGTTCGTGAAAAAGAAAGACGGATCGTTCCGAATGTGCATAGATTACAGGGAGCTGAACAAACTAACCATCAAGAATCAGTATCCTTTGCCGAGGATTGATGATTTGTTTGACCAACTGCAAGGAGCTCAGTACTTCTCAAAGATTGACTTGCGGTCTGGATATCATCAGCTGAGAGTTCAAGATGAAGACATACCGAAAACGGCCTTCCAAACCAGATATGGGCACTATGAATTTTTGGTGATGCCCTTTGGATTGACAAATGCACCTGCGGTTTTCATGGACCTCATGAACCGAGTGTGCAAGCCGTACTTGGATCAGTTTGTCATTGTCTTTATTGATGACATACTGATTTATTCGAAGACCAAAACAGAACATGAGCAACACCTTAAAAAGATCTTGGAGCTGTTGAAGAAAGAGCAACTATATGCTAAATTCTCTAAGTGTGAATTCTGGCTAAGAGAAGTTCAATTTCTGGGTCACGTAGTCAACAGCGATGGGATTCATGTAGATCCTGCCAAGATCGAGGCAATAAAGAATTGGGACACTCCGAAGACACCGACGGAGATACGGTCTTTTCTAGGATTGGCAGGTTATTATAGGAGGTTCATCTCGAATTTTTCTAAGATAGCTCTGCCTCTCACTAAGTTAACTCAGAAAAGTGAACCGTTTGTCTGGGAGCAGAAACAAGAAGATGCCTTCCAGACATTGAAACAGAAACTATGTGATGCTCCAATCCTATCTCTCCCAGAAGGCTGTGATGATTTTGTTGTATACTGTGATGCTTCCCATCAGGGACTTGGTTGTGTGTTAATGCAACGGGACAAAGTCATAGCCTATGCATCAAGACAGTTAAAAGTTCATGAGAAGAACTACACTACTCATGATCTTGAACTGGGAGCAGTAATCTTCGCACTGAAGATTTGGAGACATTACTTATATGGCACCAAGTGTACCATATTCACTGATCACAAGAGTCTGCAACACATCTTTGATCAGAAGGAGCTCAACATGCGACAACGCCGTTGGGTTGAACTTCTGAATGATTATGATTGTGTAATCAAGTACCATCCGGGAAAGGCGAACGTTGTAGCCGATGCCTTGAGCCGGAAGGAACGGGTCAAACCCCTACGCGTTAGAGCAATGGGGATAACCGTGCAGACCAGTTTAAGTGACAAGATTATCCAAGCACAACAAGAAGCACTTGACCGAGGTAGTTTGAAGAAGGAACTTGATTGCGGAGCAGAGAAACAGTTTGACACGAAGCCTGATGGAATGATCCATTACCGAGAACGCATATGGATCCCGGCGGTAGATGAATTGAGAAAACTTATCTTCGATGAAGCACACAAGACTAAATACTCTGTTCATCCAGGCGCTGATAAAATGTACCAAGACTTGCGTGTATTTTATTGGTGGCCTGGAATGAAGAAAGACATAGCCGAGTATGTTGGTCAGTGTCTGACGTGTGCAAAGGTAAAGGCGGAACATCAGAGACCGTCTGGTCTACTGGAACAGCCTGAGATTCCACTCTGGAAGTGGGAACAAATAGCTATGGATTTCATTACCAAGCTACCCCGCACTTCCAGTGGTCATGATACAATTTGGGTGATCGTTGATCGTTTAACAAAATCTGCTCACTTCTTACCCATGCGTGAGACTTTCACCATGGATAAACTGGCAAGATTATACATCAATGAGATAGTGGTACGCCACGGTGTGCCATTGTCTATTATCTCTGATCGAGACAGCAGATTCACATCAAGGTTCTGGCAATCACTGCAGAAATCTCTAGGGACACAGTTAAATCTGAGTACAGCTTACCACCCACAAGCGGATGGTCAAAGCGAACGTACTATTCAAACCCTAGAGGACATGTTGAGAACATGTGTATTGGACTTCGGTGGGAACTGGGACTATCATTTGCCACTGATCGAGTTCTCCTACAATAATAGTTATCACAGCAGCATCGGATGTGCACCATTCGAGGCTCTTTATGGCCGGAAATGTCGATCACCGATCTGTTGGACTGAAGTTGGAGACAATCGCATAACGGGGCCAGAACTCATTCAAGAAACCAATGACAAGATAGCTCAGATTCAAAGAAGACTACAAGCAACAAGAAGTAGACAAAAGAGCTACGCCGACAAACGGCGCAAGCCGTTGGAATTCCAAGTGGGAGACCGTGTAATGTTGAAGGTATCCCCATGGAAAGGCGTTGTACGCTTTGGAACAAAAGGCAAATTAGCGCCACGATACGTGGGACCGTTCGAGATCATTGAACGAATTGGTCCTATGGCGTATAGACTGAGATTACCTGATGGACTCAGTGGTGTGCATGACGTGTTTCACGTCTCAAACCTAAAGAAATGCCTTGCTGACGAGTCTCTCGTCATTCCAATTGAAGAAATTCAAGTCGATGAACAGTTACACTTTATCGAGGAACCTTTGGAGATTATGGATCGCAAGGTTAAACAACTGAGGCGAAGCCGTATCCCCATTGTAAAGGTTCGATGGAGTTCAAGACGTGGACCCGAGTTTACTTGGAAACGCGAAGATCACATGAAGTCAAAGTATCCCCAACTGTTTGAAGAGGAAGCTGTACCCGATAACAACTCTTAAATTTCGGGACGAAATTTCTCTAACAAGGGGAGACTGTAACATCAGTGCCGGAACCGCCACCGGAACAGTGATCTCTACAGCATATGAACAGTAAACAGGTACGAATCATATACATTTCAGTATGTTTCATTATTCATATCATTTATCATTGTCATTCTGTGTGTTAATAGAACAAAATCAGAAACATTTAACAGAAACAGTTCAGAACAATGGTTCTTACGTCAGATAATTGTCTGGCAATACAGAACTATTATGTGATTATTTGATTAGGAGTTATACGTATAAACGTAAGTGAGGCATTACAGAACAAAACACAAGAATATCGTTATGTGAATGCTAAATTGACGGTTTATTCGTATAGGTGACGATCTGTACGAATATATCTGAAAGTTTAATGTTCTGAATGATATTCTATAATTAGAAAACAAGATTGAAAAGTATAGTTATCATCGTGTTCGTACGGGTGACGATTCGAACGAATACGCGCGACAACCGTACATTTCGATTTAAACAGTAAATTAATATTCTAAATTTTAAATTAATAAGAAGATATTAGTTAATTTATTAGGAATCACAACCTTGAATAATTAAGTGATTTCTAATTTTACAAACCGCGTCACTTCGTCGCGAAAACTACGCGAAACGACAATTTTTGCGCGAAACCGAACGAGACCGAACATCCGGATAAATTTAACTCATTAAATGAAACATTTATGTCACCACCTACCCCCAACACCTCCATTTTTCTCACATTTTCGTTTTCAAACTCTCTCTCTCTAGAGAACATTTTCTCTACCTTCTCTCTACAATTACGAGCTCGATTCTTGGCGGATTCAAGAGTGCTAGGTGCCTAAACGATCATCTCATCACGTAGATCACGGAAGTACTAGGAGTTCAAGCATCTAACCATCGAAATCGAGGTAAAAACTCGATCTTATTTCGGTTTGGTGTGTGTGTTTCGTGACGCCTAAGATTATTGGTGTTAACCGGTTATAAAATGTTTGAAACACTTGAGTTAAGGTACCTTGCACGTCTAGGTGGCTTTAGGAATGAGTTGTAACAGGTTTGAGGTTTCGAGGATGAGGATGGAAGCCATGGAAATTACAGGTTCGTGGAAGTCTAGTCGGCCGAACCCTGAGAAGCCTTGGCCGAACCTTTCTGGTGAGCCGAACCCTGGCAACGAACCTGCATGGTTCTGCAACGAACCCTGCAAGTTCCCAGTCACGAACCCTGCTTCCTTGAGCATCGAACCTTTGTCCACGAGTCTGGAATCTTTGGCGAACCATCCTTGGCCGAACCATGGGTGATCACGAACCTTAGGGTGGCGAACCTTTCATGTCCAGCCGAACTCTACAATTCTCAACCTCAGCCGAACCTTCATGGTAGACCAAGCCATGAACCTAGGAGGGATGATGATGCAGTCAAACCTTAAAGGTTCGTCGAGTTACTGCCATTGCCGAACCTCCTTATCAATTTAGCCGAACCTACGGGCTAACCAATAGGTTCGCTGCCCTAAGCCCAATGTCGAACTAAGGTTTGTTTAATTAGATCGATGTGGAATCTAGAATCAACAAAACTAGTGTAAGTGATCTAGGGAGTGGTTAGTTGGCCATAAAACCTAAGTTGCATGAGAAGTTGATTTCCATAATGGACATGCATGGGGAGATCTAGTAGATGCATGCATGAATTGGGGGTGTTATGATTTTGTTTAACTTGTAATAAGGATGTAGGGTTAATAAGAGATATGGGTTTTCATGAAACACGATAACACATCAATATTAGTATTAACATCTTTTGAATTAGTCTAACACATGTGAAGGATTTTCCAAGAACTCATATGGATTACAATCAAAGTTGGATGATCAATTTGGAAATCAAAGACTTTCATTTGGGCTCAAATGGGCCCAATGGGACTTGATTGAGTCCATCATATGTTACACGTTTAATTAAATTTTAATAATGATGTTTTTTTAATATAGAATTGGAAAAGTGTGAATGTTTCCAATTAAAATCTCGTTTAATTTGAAATAAAATTTATAATTGTCATTGGTTTCTTTTAAATTTATTTTGTTATAAAAGTTAATTGTAATATCATTGATTGGAATTTTGTTGTAAAATAGACAATATAATTGTCGGGATTTAAACGAAAAACAAAGGAAACTCTGCCGAAATTTTCTAAAATATTAAAGTAAGTTATTATACTGATCATGGGAAATGGGATCATAAGAAGGGTAATTAAGATAGATTAGATCTTAGATACACTTAGTACTAAGACACTTAGCTGCACACACAACAAGACCCAAACTTTAGGCACAACGACTACTACGCGTACTTATTATATTCGAATTCTATTAAAATAACTCAGGAACTGAAGAAATCTAGCTACAAACAAGAGCGCGCATTTTGTGTTAAATAAATTACATAGCAACACAGGTGAGTTCATTGCCCCTTTTCTAACATTTTTTTCTGTTTTAAAACGCGGGGCTAAGAAGCATGCGTAAACTGTTTATTAAATTGTTTACTTAAATGCTTTTAATTTTATATGTTTCCATATATAAATGTAATCCTAGACCAAGTCTAGGAAGGTTTTATGCAGGTTTACTAACTGATTTACTTATAAATTAAGTGAATAATCGGATTAAACTAAAATGTTTCAAACAGATCAAAACATTTCAAAAGAATCAAATCAAACATTTTGACAAAACAAGTGTGGGAGTTCAATGAATCAAATCACACATTTTGACAAAACAAGTGTGGGAGTTAAATGAATCAAATCAAACATTTTGACAAAGCAAGTGTGGGATTTCAACGAATCAAACGAAACAATCTTTGCAAAGACAATATTCAATGTTCTACAAATCAAGTGTTTGTTGAACTATGAATCAAGTGTACATTTTGATCAACGAATCTAGTATTCTACGATCAACGAATCAAGTACATCTTGTAACAGAATCAGACGAATCAATAAATCATTTTCAAGGGAAATTCCTGGGAAATATCAGAGATAACATATGCCAAAACAGACGAAACAAAAACCCTACATTTCAAGAAGTCCTAGCTAGACCGTTTGATTTGTAGGTCATATGTTTGAGGATATTTATAGATTCCCTAACTACTAAGTACCTAGATTGACAGACTAGTCTACTCGAGTATGACCAAAGGCCCCAATCAGTTGGACTTAGATTTTATTAAATGTTATTTATTTATTTATTTAAACATTTATAACTGTTTATACAATTACTGTGGTTGATCATATTGTGTGATGAACTTATGAAATCAATATGGATTTCAAATGATTGTAATTACAGGAACAACAAACAGAAGAACTTATGGGTTGTGTTAAGGGTAAAAATGCTTAATTATCATTAACAGCAATGTCATATGCATATTAGTATGTGGTGGGATGTTGGCTAGGGCTTGTCCCTTACATATGCCCTATATATAAGCATACCGATGTGAATATTACATGTGGTGTTAATGAGGTTAGGGTCTTTACCAAAGGAGGTTTTCAAATCATTTTCAATTACTAAAACTATATGAACTCACCAACCATGTGTTGACTTGATCTTTTTGCATGACTTCTCAGGTGACGAACAGGTTAATTAAGAAGCCATTTCCTTTGGACTAGGACTTCAGATAGGAGACTTAGTATTTTGGACCTGCATACTTTTGAAGACATCATTATACAATTTATTTTGTATATCTTGTGTAAATACAAGATAGTTATTTTATGATGTTTACAATAGATTTACATTGTTAAATTATAAACGATACTGATGTAATTTAACTTTGTAATTCTATTATCTTAGCATTTCTCAGTTATATAATGTGCAATGTAAACAATCTGATCACTTTCGATTATCACTCACGATATCGCGCCTCGGGAACCTTCCGCCCGACGGGGACTTCGATCCTACCCCGCCGGCTCCGGGTGTGACACAACGGTTGATTCAAATGATGCAGAAGTTTATGAACAATGCAGAGCAAAACAAATAAATTCTCTAAATTTTCTTCTTCTGGAATAAACATTAACCTACATCTAACCAATTGCATTTGATCCTCTATGTGTAGAGAGTTTCTTCAAAACAAAATCACTTATGGTATGTGGACAGTGGACGCTCTAGGCACATGACAGGATGCAAATCCATTCTAAATAACTTCATTCCAAAGTGGAAAACTGCACTTTAAGGATGTTAGCTTAGTTGAAGACCTTAAGTTTAATCTCTTGAGTGTTTCCCAATTATTAGACAAAAACTCTAGTTCATTTTTCACAAAGGACAGCTGTAAAATTCTTTTTCCTGAAATAAATCTAAAATAAAGGTCTTGATTGATCAACACACTCTGTTGACGGCTAAGAGAAGTGGGAATGTCTATGTTGTAAACATAACCACTGACTCTCAAAAATCTATTCCTACATGTCTGATAGCCAAAGCATCATCTTCTGAAACTACCCTATGGCATAGAAGATTCAGCCACCTAAATCATCGAACTCTTCATAAGCTTTATACCCTTTCTTTAGTAAGAGGATTACCTTCAAAAGAATTTCATTCTGAAGGACAATGTTAATCTTACTTAAAGGGAAAGCAACATAAATCATCACATAAGTCTATTGGGGAATCCAAAATAGCAAAATGTCTTAATCTGCTTCATATGGATTTGTTCGGTCCTATGAAGGAAGCTAGTTTAGCCAGAAAGAGATATTGCGTAGTCGTTGTGGACGATTACTCAAGATTTTGCTATACATTCTTTCTCTTCAGCAAATATGAGACTGCTGATAAAATAAAAGCCCTTATCACTCTACTTGAAAGACAATTTGGTCTTCTGGTCAAGGTAATTAGAAGTGATAATGGTATCGAATTCAAGAATCATATTCTTGATGAGTTATGCACTTCCAAAGGAATCCTAAGACAATACAGTGTTCCTAGAACTCCTGCTCAAAATGGAGTTGTGGAATGAAAGAATGGGACACTTATTGAGGCTGCAAGAACCATGATTGCAGACTCAAGATTACCTTTATCCTTCTGGGCTGAGGCAGTAAACACTGCTTGTTATATTTTGAACAGAGTTCACATTGTGAAAAGACATAACAAGACTGCATATGAGGTCCTTCATAACATAAAGCCCCTCATTTCCTTCTTCAAAATTTTTGGATGTCCATGTTTCATTTTGAACACGAAGGACTCCTTGTCCAAGTTTGTTTCAAAAGTGGACTCTGGATACTTTGTTGGATATTCTCAAACTTCCAATTCTTATAGAGCATTTAATCTCAGGACAAAAATTGTTGAGGAAACCATTGATGTCAAATTCAATGAGTCTGCATCAACCTCCTCCTTTCCTTCTACCCCTGATGACCTATTTGATCTTGAAAGCTTTACCTACACTCCTCCTACCTCTTTCATGTCTCCTTCTTCAGAGTCTTGTCAAACTTCTGAAAATTTATCATCTCTTGAGGAGTGTTTAGTATCTCACTTATTTTCTTCCATCCCATCTTTTCCAATAAATCATCAAGATCAGAATGAACATGTAACTACTTCCACATTCCCAATAATTGATAATGCACCAGTAGATACCCTTGAACAAGCTCATGCTACCTCATCTGAAAACTTTCCCGATCCCACTGATCTTCTTCTGATGTTGCTTCTACTAATAATTGTTTGGACATCATTCCCTTCAATAAAAACCACCCCCAGAGCAGATTTTGGGTGATTTAAGTAATGGTGTTCAAACTAGGTGCCACATTTCAAACTTTTGTCTTCATGTTGCTTTCCTGTTCCAAATTGAGCCATCTAAGTATCAAGGGGCTCTCAAAGATAATAATTGGGTGGAAGCTATGCAGGATGACCTGCTATAGTTCAAAAGACAAAACGTTTGGACTCTCTTCCCGTTGCCCAAAGAAAAATACCCAATAGGAACTAGATGGGTATTTTGAAATAAAACTGATGATAGGAGCATTGTAATAAAAAATAAAGCCAGATTGGTAGTATAAGGGTACTGTCAAGAGGAAGGCATTGATTACGACGAAATATTTGCCCCTGTGGCTAGACTTGAAGCCAATAGACTCTTCCTTGCATTTTCTATATCCCACAACATAAAGGTATTTCAAATGGATATAAAAATTGCATTCTTGTATAGAACTATAAAGGAGGAAGTCTATGTCTGTCAACCACCAGGGTTTGATGATTGTAAGTCCCAAAGCAGATCAAGATCCAAGCTTTATGTCTCTAATCTGCATCAAATGACTATATAAGGTGCGGAATCCATAATAGAATCAAAGAAATAAGAAGAACAAGAAGAAAGATCATAACTTTGATATATTCAGTGAAATATTCGAAAATGTGCCTCAATACGTCTAGAGAGCACACCTCGGGAATCCAACCTTAGACTTGTACAGAACACGTCTATTTATACTAAGTCTAGGGGTACTCGAACTAGCTGTACACAAAAACTTTTGAGTACCCAAACTATACTAGTACACGAAATACATGTATACGAAAATTAACAAAAGCTGAAACAGGTTTCCTTCGGTTGGCTTTATCAGTCTTTATCATTGTCTTGGGCTCTAAAATGATGTTCATCATCCTGATTGGGTGTACAGATGTCACACCTCCTGCGCCGCGTGCAGAATCCACGGTGCGGTGACGATCGATGGTTGAATCATGCACAAGTATTGAATAAGAACAACCACAATGCATTACTAGGTTTCAAAATGTTTAGACCATTGTTTAGTTACAGACATTCTATCTATCTATCAAAAGAATAACAACTACAGACCCAAATATAGTTTACAAAATAAGATTTCAAACAAGACAATTAAACAATCAGGATTTAGTGTGTTTCTAATCCATCCTAGCTTGTTTCTTCATCTTGTTCTATCTTAAAACGATCTCCTTAGTTGTCCCTTAGAATGTCTTAAACCTGATTACCTGAAACACGTGAAAAGTAACTGTCAACTACAAAAGTAGTTGGTGAGAACAATAGGTTTAACATTTGTAAATATGAATCTGCATTGTAAGGCATATGTATAAAACAATGATTGAAAATACATGGATGGTTGCAACCCAAACTAACATCAAGTCTGTAAAACGTGTCCAAACAGTCATCAGACTGTTTGCTAGAAAACCAACATATAATCAAGTCCCAAACTACGTTTGGAGTTAGAAAATTTGTCAGCAACATTGATATAACCATTCGTAACCAAATCCTTCAGTTAGCTTTTAAAACAAATTTAAAAGCTAACTCCAGAATTAGGTCTGCCCAATTGTGTCCGCTTTCCCTTGTTGTGATCACCCTGTACTAACGCTAAATGAATATGTAACTTGATGTGTGTATAAGTTTGTTCACAACGATGAACACCATGCTTTTGAAAACTTGAATTGAAACCCTTTGATTGAATGCCTTATTTGATTTCTATGATTTGAAAACTTCCCGTGAAAACCATGAATTCCAATGTTTGAAATAACTTGTTTGAATACCATGAATTGAAATCCTTTGTTTGAATACCTCTATGAAAATCATTGGTTGAAAACCTCGTCTTGAAACCCTTGATTGAATACCAAAGATAGTGTCCTTGTGTAATAACAAGGTTTATAACATATCATTTTTATCAAAAACATGAGTTTATAATAAAAGAGTTTATAAATCTCATTAGTTAAAAGTGTTTAGCATTTATAAAACCATTAGTGTAAAGCTGATATAAAACAGTTTAAAGAACCTTTATAAAACCTTTTTAATAGCAACAATTTTAACCGTTGATAAAACATTTTAAAGAGTTGATAAATCCTTTGAATATAGTTGAGAAATCCCTAGGATTTCTAAAGTGAACTTGTAACAGTTGGACAATAGCATAAAGAGAGTTTGATCACGTGTTCCACCCCAAAACGGTTGAAAAATAGTAAAAGAGGGGCTAAAGTTCTCACCTATCTGCAGTAGACTCTGAACTATAACAAGTAGCAAGTAGCAAACAAGACCTCTAACTGGTTCCTATATCATTGTAATCATACATAAGATATAAGATTTATGATTGTATAGACATTGATTTATTGATTGACTTGTGTTATCATGATCTTCATTAACTCTTGAATAACTTGTTCTCATGTTTAGGAATGTTGTGAATTTGAATATCATGGTTTGAGTCACTTGATTGATTATTGATTAATGAAAAAGAAGTGTCATGTTCTTTTATGCACAACTCATATGCATAAAATGACAAGTGTTGATGATCTTGATAACCATTGTTTAACATGTAAATTAAAAAGATGTTCGAATTGTTTTAAGTCTTTGGGGATTATGAATTGATCTCTTAATTTTGTTAAGTTTTAAACTTAAACCGAATAAGATCAATTCACAATTTATAAGTTAAAAGGCCAAGATTGGGCCGGGATATAATCCCATGGGCCAATCTCTTCCTTTTGGGCCTAGCATTGGTTATTGAGTCTTGGACATACTTAAAAGCCAAATTGAAGTCCTATGGGCCAATTTAACTTAAAGTTGGGCTAGGTTTAGGATGTGTGGGTCAAATTATGGGCCTTAGCCAATTGGGCCGAATCACTACAATGGGCCGGTTAACATTGCTTGGACCTTGTGATTGTGTTGGGTTGCTAGGTGTCTTGGTCGAGAGAAGGTGAAATGGATCGGTCCGGCTAACACTCCAGCAAACCTATGGTTCAAATAGCTAAGGTTCGGCTATGTGGTTGGGTGACTTAGGTTCGTGAACATCCAATGGTTCGTGGGTAACATATTTCGCCAGCCTAGGTTCGTTGGTGTGTAGGGTTCGGCTGGAATGAATGAGAAGGGTTCGCTGCATGGTTCGGCAAGTATGGTTCGCTAGCAGCCAACACCCATAGGTTCGTGGCCTTGCTAGCTCCGTCTGAGTCATCATAGGTTCGCCCGAAATCAAAGGTTCGTCTAGGATGGTTCGGGGCTTGAAGGTTCGTCGGTCATGGAGGCTCGGCTGATGCATGGGTTCGCCCTGAGCTCTAAGGTTCGTGATTTCATGCATGAGGGTTCGTCTGAATGAAAATGGCTCGTCTACATGCAGGGGTTCAGCTGATGACTGGTAGGCTCGTCTGCGAGATCAGGGTTCGGCCATTGTGGGATTCACACGAAGGTTCGTCTGATCCAGAAGGGTTTGTGGAGCTGATGATGGTTCGTCACTGCATGGGTTCGGCTGATCAGACGGTACGGCTGATCGAAGGGTTCGGCCAATCCCCGACTCCCACGAACCTGCAACTCTGAGCTCACCATCACCATCTAATCACTAAGGTTTCGTAGTTGTCTACCCACTAGAGTGTACCAGAATGTATTTCGGGGTTGTGTGGTTCGATAGGAAGAGTTTAGAACTGGTTAGTCATCAAGTTTGAACAACACCCACCGAAAACCCTATTTTTCAGATTCTTAGATCGATTGTACCTCGTTTTTGGCCGGGTGAAAGCTCAGATCCGTGGTATTTTCTTGTAGAGGACGTCGAGGGCTACGCATGGACACCAAAAACACCCAATTCCATCAAGAAACGAAGGAGATACGTGCGTTTAAAGCTTGGATTTCTAGAGAGAGAGGATGGACGGGAATTCTAGAGAGAGGGAGGGTTGGCTGCAATAAATGAGAGGAGTTACTCTCATTTGGTGTTTATATACCCACGGGGTATTCGGGTTCGTTTCGGTTGCTCGGTTCGCGCTTTTGTCTAGTTTCCGGCACTTTTACGCGATTTAAATAAAATAGATATTGTTCTCGCCATTTTGATGAGTTTCAAAATTGTAAAAAATGTAAAATAATTTATTTTACTTATTTTTATGTTTCGTTCGTTGCCAGACCGTTAAACTAATACAATTACGTGTATTCCCGTAATCGCGTACGTTTTTCGATCGTATTATTCATTTATTGCCGTTTACTCGTAATTATAAGATCAACATTCGTATCCTTATGGATCGTCACCCATAACTATACTCAGTGTCGCTTACGCATTACGATTTTGTTTGATTAATTTGCTTGTCATACTATTCATCTAAACACTACGCACTAACACTATCCCATTACACCGAACGCAGTATATATATAGGGAATACCCCAGAGTCCAGCTACCTGCCTTATCTGACGCCGTCCCACCACTATTTCGATATAATACGATACTGTTCTTGCCTAATGAAATCGACTGTAAATAAATAATACATACTTGTTCCTATTTAATTAATATCCTATCACACAAAAAACACAATCATGAACATATGAATCACATTAACTGATTGGACATAAATACACATTGTTCTAACACTGTTTACGACTATCATGACTAAATGTACAGATGTAACAACAGACTAGACAAAGCACTTTATGGTTTAAAAAAAGCACCAAGAGCATGGTATGATACTCTCTCTCAAATAAATTTTCTAGGGGAGCCATTGATAAGACCTTGTTCATCAACATGGTAGACAAGGAACTTTTGCTTGTCCAAATTTATGTTGATGACATCATTTTGGACAACAAAACCTTCCTTGTGTGAAGAATTTTCTAAATTAATGTCTTCTAAGTTTGAAATGAGTTCTTTAAGTGAACTAAAAACATTTTTAGGACTCCAAGTCAAAAAAACCCCTAACGGAACTTTCATTCATCAATCTAAATATGTAAAAGATCTTCTGAATAAATTTGAAATGAATCATTGCAAAATAATTTCTACCCCCATGGCAACTGCACCTGGAATAACTCCAGATGAAAATGGTGAACCTGTAGATCAAACTCTCTACATGTGCATGATTGGATCTTTGATGTATCTTACTGCATCCAGGCCAGACATCATGTATGGAACATGTGTTTGTGCAAGATACCAATCTTCCCCTAAACAATCATATTTATCATTGTGAAGAGGATATTTAGATACCTAAAAGGTACTCATGTACTAGGTATTTGGTATCCTGCTAATCAATCTTGCAAGCTTGTTGATTTTTCAGACAGTGATTATGCAGGATGTTCACTCACCAATAAGTCTACTTCAGGAGGATGTCACTTCTTTGCAAATTGCTTGGTCTCATGGCAAAGCAAAAAAGAAAACTTCAGTGTCAAATTCTACTGCTGAAGCTGAGTACATTGCTGCAGCTCATTGCATTGCCCAAATCCTTTGGTTACAATACCAACTGTTGGACTTTGGAATAATGGAACTAAAAACACCGATCCTAATAGATAGTGAAGCTGCCAAAAATATAATAAAAAATCCTATCTGTCACTCTAAAACCAAACATATAGAAATAAGGCATCACTTTATTACAGACTGTTTTGAAAAGGGATTGATAGTCCCGAAACATGTTTTGAAAAGGGATTGATATAGAAATAAGGCATCACTTTATTACCAAGCCTTTGGACTCTTCAACCTTTTCTACGTTTGTTTCCAAATTAGGCATGATAAATATGATTTAATAAATGAATAAATACGGTTAAGAATATGTTTCTTGAACCTTAAAATAAATATATAAAAGAATAATTTTCAAAGATTATTTTAACAACAGATAAATGGAAAAACCACTGATGAAACAACTAAGGTTCTTTTCTTAGTGGTTGTCCTAAAACACGGATAGATTCAGTGGTCCTACTAACCACTGACTTATATCTATCCGCTGTTATAATCAATCTGTTGTTACATTTGAAACACTCTGTGGTTTCTACCCCATCCGTGGTTTTCCCCTTGGTAACTTATCCATGGTTAAAACTCTTACGTGGTTAAAGTTGTTTTCCTTTCGTGATTATCAAATTCTTGATAAGTACGCTTGATTTGATCGTCACTAATCACTCTGTAAGATTAGACTCCCTACAATTAATTGAATTCACACTCATTAATTGTTCTCACGGCTCGAAAATATCCTCTCATTTTACTACTTTACCCCTCTTACTTCAAATGTCCACTGATCGTCTTTTCCTTATTTATATCAGTGGTTATCTTCTTCCGTCCTTACACTAATCCTTAGAAAGTTTTTGATCTTCTTCATAATCAAGAAGATACTTCTTTAAAATTCAAAACTCAGAATGCTGCTTACGGCAAAGGACAACCGCTTGTCTGGCATGTCGCCTGGCTCGACGCACTTACACTGACTTCGTCTGAGCGTGCTGCGTGCTGCTCATGATGTCAGTGTGTAACGACATCTGACCATGCTTCATTCCTAACTAAGCATTGTTTGTACATCATGGTGTGCATGAACGTACTGATTTGTCCTTTGTCTTTCTCTCTCTTGCTTACAAGTTTGTCCAATGGGTGAAAACCCTAAGGTAAAACTTTAAGTTTCTTATAAGAAGTGGAGGTTTTTCTTTATTGAAACCGTACCCATCTGCAACGGTTACATTTTTCTTATTTATCTCTCTAAACTTAAGGCACAAATTTGTAATCGTTCTTTGTTCTTGAAACCATTCTTCTCTCAACCCCGCATTCATGGCATCTAAAGCTTTGAAACTCAAGTTGGTTCACAACCTCGGAGTCTATCTTGCCAAGTCTTCTAAATACCCTCACTATGACGAGGTCGTCGACATTCTGGTAAACTCCTTTGTTCACACCTCTCTTACTATCGAGCCTCCTATTTCTGAATCTACCCTAAATCAATTTTGGGAAAACTCTGCCTTGGTGTCGAAGGATGACTCTGTTGAAAGCATCACCTCGGTGGTTGCTGGTCAAAAAGTCTCCATCACCCCCTCCAAAATAAGTGTTGCCCTAAATCTGGGTGATACTAAGCACCTACCACTGTTCCTCTAAAACTTCTTCATAATGTTTTTGTTCAGTGTGATTATCAGGGAGATCTGATGATCAGAACCTTGTACAAAGCCTATTTCTATCCTAAGAACAACTTTCTATATCACAACATCATGCAATGTCTTTCTCAAAAGACAACTAGTTGGGGAGAAATGTCATATGACATGCAATATGTCATGTATGCAATTCTTTCCACCGAAAGAGTCAATCTGTCCCAAATAATTTTTGACCATTTGGTACATCACCAAAAGAGTCCCAAATTTTTGTTGTACCCTAGATTTGTGATGGCTTGTTTGTTTGTTGATATTAATAATGTTTGTCACATTGCTCCTCTCTCTAATGTCAAGAGCATTGACAAGCAAGTGTTCACTAGGTTGAACACTGGGGCCAAACTTATGGATGACACTGAGGACCTAACCATTCTTGGTGAACCCACATCCACCTCCTCCTCTAGACCTGTAAAGGTACCTTCCAAAAGAAAAGCATCTACCAAAGCCACAACACCAAAAAAGCCCAAAAAGACTGTTTAGGAAGTTGAGATCCCTAAACAAGTCTCTGTCCCTACTGGACATGTACATCTATCTGTTCCTTCTTCACAGATAGATTTTGAATCTCAACCTCATCCAGATCCTCATCAATCCTCTCCATAGGATGATGTTGTAATCCAAAGGGATCCCACACAAACCACTGAAGTGTTACTTGACACTCAGATGGCTGTCCACTTTCCCAAGGACACTTCTGTTTCTTCACCACAAAAAGTATTTGACTCTATTGCCCAAGTTCTCCATGAGATTGATTCTAATTTTGAGCACATTGGTTCTCCTCCCCCTCACCAATTGAGGAGCAGCTTCTTCAAACCTCTTCTCAAAATCATCAATATCCTACCCATGGAGAAGAGGATGAGATAAGGGTGTCCAGTCCATCTAGACATCATGATCATATCTCTGAAGCATCCATATCACATGAAAGCCCAATTGGTCTTCATCTGGATAGATTAGGCACTAAGACTCCAGATATGGCAACAGCCAATGAAGTTCTTGAAACTGAGGCTGGAAATCCCAGAACCAAGAAAAAAGGGCACATGACATTCCTGAGATGGACTCAGGTCGTTAGGGATTCGGATGATATCCGCAAACGGTTGGACGAATCAAATCTAAAATTAAAGGATTTGACGGCTTCCGTTACTAATATTCAGGCTGCTGTGGCTAAGCTCACTATGCTAGTCACAAAAGCCTTGATTAAACAAGTCCCGCAACCCCAATCCATCCACATGCAGGCACCTTCACTTGAAGGTTCCCTAAATACTCCACCTCCTTCCACTGCAACCACCTTCTTCAGTCAAACTTTTCAAGAAGTGTTTAACCCACTTCTTACCACCCATCTCACTCCTTCCTCACCAACTTTACCAAAGACATCCTTGCCACCCAAAAGCTAAAACTGGATCTACTAAAAATCTCAGTAGATTCCTAAATTTCTTCTTTACAACATGAGGTGGCCAATCACACTGTCTTTCTAGAATCTCTCACGGGAATAGCTCCTCCTCCTCCTTGGTTCAAAGAAAAGGCTGGTGAAGCCAAAAAGAGGGAGAGTGAAAGGCTCCTGTCTGAATCCCAAGCTGCCAAAAGCACTAAATACATGGCTGAGCAAAACAGAATGAAGGAAATAAGACTGAAGAATCAGGAGGCACTTCTTAAAGCTGATTAGATCAACAATTTCAGGCTGAGGCTTCTAAGGCCAGTTCTAAACAAAAACAAAAGGAAGCTGAAGCTCAAGTGGAAACTGGAACATCTGGTGTGACCAGAAAACCCAAACCCACCAAATCCAATCCCATCGAACCAATAAAACTCACAACCACTGCCCCCTGTTCCTTTGCCTCTACCACTCAGGACATACTAGTTCAAATAAGTCTATCCAATCTGAACATAACCCAATTTCTCCCAAACAAAGTTCTCCCAATATATCCATCCCTTCTTCACCTATACAAACAAATAAAGAAAACTCACCTACCCTTTCATCCACTTCTGCTTCTCAAACCCTTCTAAACTATCTTCACATACCTCACTTCCCACTACTCTAAATGCTTCAAAAATAAACCAAAAAACAGCTCCCATAATCACTTAGTCTTTCTCAAGAAGAAAGAAGAGTATTGCCAGAATATACAAAACCCCAACTAATAAACCTAAGAAACCTTTAACTCCCATTCAAGAACCCCGTTCAGACTTAAATGATGATTAGCCCATTGCCTCTCTTATTCTAAGAAAGAGAAGGCTAATATTGGCTAATGATTATGAGTCTGATCCATCCAAAACCTGCAAAGATTCCTCACCAATAAAGCCAGCTGCTATTGAAATTAACAAAACTCAAACCTCTCCTTGAAAAGAATCCTATTCTCCTGTAAGGCAGTTCTCCACAATTGAAGAAGTTCAAAAGATAAAGTATAAAGATGCTAAAGGGGAAAACAAGATCTTAGCTGATCTTGCAGCCACTGGTCTTTCAGGAGATGAGTTGGTAAAATTCTATCATGAAAACATAGCCCTGTTGGATCAGCAACAAAACAAAGCTTATCAGGTTGAGAGGGAGCAACTGATCAAGTTCTTCCTGAATGAAGGTAAGTATAAAGTTGAAACCTTCAGCAATTGGGATATTACATGTCTTTGAAATGAAGTTGAGGCTCTTTCTAAAAGAATAATGGTGCACACCAAGAAGAAGAAGACATTTGAGCAAAGAAGAAAAATAAAACACATCCTCATTCTAAATCAATGGGAACCAAAGAACACAATCATGAGATGGTGAGATGGCATACTGTTTGATGAATGGTCTAATTCAAAAGTGAAAATAGTGATCATCCTGAGCTCTGGAAAGAAACTACTCCATCCTCTCCCACTATTGTGTCTGTGTTCAAAAATGTAGACCCAAGCACCATGCTTGACCATTTGCTTAATGCACCTCTTGGAAGTCTAGGTGTTGGATCTGAAGCACCTCCATCTGTTGTCAATTTCAAACCTTTGGTTGAAATTGAAAAAGCGATTCTTCCTGATCTTCTGAAGCACTATGAGCCTTATCAACATGCTGTAGTCAAGAAAGTACTTGACTCCAAGGATCAAGTAAAAAGAAGAGAAATAATTCACTGGCCTGCCAGAGCTCCTCTCCACTTGGGTCCCTCTCCTAATTCCCAACCCCATTAGATCGCAAATTCAAGTGCCAGAATAAAGAGATAGTTCTATGATCCTTTCTCCAAAAGTATGATCATTGAAAGATTCAATGGATCAAGGACTTTCTTCTCAGATTGGGATGAAATTCTCAAGCAGCCCAATCTTGATCTGAAGGAAATACAACATAAGACCTTGGAAAATGCTGAAAAAAAATATGAAGTCTTGAAATATGTGCGGACTCTCAAAAATAAAATTAGTTTGGCTTTAAGACAAAAACAAATGGTTTTGGCTTCATCAGCCCAGAGGGAGATTGTTGGAAAATAAGGATTGATGAGCAAAACCATTGAAGCCAGGCCAATGAATAAAACCGCAAATTGACCAACCGCGGATACCTTTTCTTTCGTAAGCAGAACTACTGTACCTCAGCATCTGAAGCTCAACAGCGGAAGATTCACAAAAGAACAACCGCAGACCTCCTTGACTTCAGGAGATAATAGCTGAATCTTATCCTTTTGGAAGACAACCATTGTTTCGGAAGACAACCTCTAATTATGTAATAACTTCTGTTTAATCAGCTTCCGACAAACATCTTCCGAAAGAATAACCACTTAACTTCAAAACAATTATCTCAATATCGGAAGAACTGAAGACTTCTGAAGACTCATGATTATGTGGTTGTTGACTTTGTATTAGTTGTACTCTTTTGATGATTCAGTCTGTAATAGTGTCAGCTATTTGTCTTTTTACCTCTTTGTCTTCTAACATTGAATGCTGGGTATTTAAACCCTAACATTCCCTGAGATACTTAAATTACATTCCCAAATAGTTCCTTGTGCTGCTATTCTGTTTTCTCTCTTTCTAGCAAAAACTAAACAACTAAAAACAACTAAGTGTTGAACTTTAGAGGGAGCGAATACCAAAGGCTTTGACCACGAGTCTAAAGTCCTTGTTCCTGGTTAAATAGCCCCTACGAGTCTTTCTACATTTAATTTCGATGTAAAACTTATCAAACACATATGGAGTTGATCTATATGACCAATGTCTCTGGTCCTGCCACGTCACACCCAGCAGTCGAACCTGCAAGTGGTAAATTTGTAGGTGTGATAGTCACCTACATAAACACATCGTTAGTTTTACATTCTGACTTTGTTATCTAATTATAAGATGTCATTCGGGATGTTACACCCACAGACATATTTGTGTGAATTTTTATCTACACAAATATAGTGTCAGTTTAATATTCACAAATTGTTATATGATTTTTAGCTTATTATTTGCATTCTCACACACGTTTATGGTTTTCAGTGCTAGTATACTTGTTTATGTCGACTTATTCATTTTTGTGTTTCAACTATTGTGTTCATTATGTGTTTTATTGTCAAAACATGATTTTGTATTGAAATATGTCACACCCCGACCCGTAGCAGATGTCTTAACAGAGTCTTAGTGTCGATAGTAAATAAAAAAAGCATAAGTTAAGCGAACGATATAAATAAACATGGATATGTAATTATAGAAGTAATTGATAAATTTATTAAAACATTACAAGTTCAACATCCAGTTTATAAGACAACGATTTCAACAATTCGATAACCGGTCCCAGATAAATATCCCAAGTACGCTCGCTTTCAAGAACCGGTTTTTCCTTTCCCCAAACAGCAATGCTACTTGCCTGAGAAACATACTAATTTGAAAACAAGTGTCAACCAAACAGGTTGGTGAGTTCACAGGTTTTTGAAAAAAACATTTAAACAGTTTATCATGGAAAAGAAGGTAATATTTCAATGTCGTGGTAGTGAAAATCTCGTAGACTAGCTAGGTCCTACGAACCGTAGACACCATGAGCTCATAATCAAACCGAAACCAAGAAGCAGACTCCCTGCAACATATATTCTCTCGTTACTCAAGGACCATGACACCTGACCGGGGAGTGGGTTGTCAAGCCTGATAGATCTACCATATATCCTGCGGTCCCTCGCGAGAGTAACGATTACGACTGTGGGCACAAAAATTACTGTTGCGCAAAACCACTCGGGAACAAATCCACGAGAACCATGCCCAACTGCACTTACTCAAGAGCTATCAACCATCACATACCACACAAGTATAAATATTACAAATATTCTTTTCCCAAACACAGGTAGTTTCTCCCCCGATTTTGAAAACAAAACAGTTAAAAAGTGGCCGTGAAACTTACCTCAATGCGTTCCTGCTAGCAACAGAGATTTCCCAATAACCAGACTGTTCTCACTAGCGCCCTAAAACCCAAGGGACACATTAAAAGTCTAAACACAAGTCTACTATGTAAGTTGTTCACCCAACTTAACTAGACTTGAACACATTCCACTAAGGAACCAGATTTCACACAAACGACCCGTTGGTGACTCAAATTTAGTTATTATAAATCATAAGTTAACTTTTTTAAGTCATATTATATCCAAATAATAAAGTTATATTTTTTAAAAATCTATTTTAACTCCAAACTTAATTATTTATAATAATTTGTCAAAAATGACAATTTTATCGTATTTTACCGACAAAACCGACAACGCAACATACAAACACATCAACATGCATTATGACCTAAGTGACTTAAAATACTTCAAAATAAGTATTTTATACTTATTTTCACACAAAATTTGCTTCTTAAAATTAGCTACAAAATTATGTCGAAATTTTGCGTTAAAACGACGCTTTTATGCCATTTTTAGACATAGTTTTCAAGTATTTCATTTTATACTTTTCTTACAACATTTATATATTAAAATTTTCATATTTTTATCATAAAAAATTATAAATTTTTGAACAAAATCAGATTCATAAAACGATTCTTCTTATATGTTAAAAATTGTCGAAAACACGTACTTTCGGTTCTCAATAACCGTTATGTCATTACAATTCTAAAACCACTTGATTTTATACTTTAAATATGTTATAGAATTTATTTTTATAGTTACATAAGCTGTTCCAAATTATTTTTATAGAAAACTCTATTTTTATAGTTTTTATCTTATCAAAACATCCATTTTAAGGTAATAAAAATTATGGCTAAGTTATCTATCCATTCTTTATTCATTTACCACAAAAATATTTATATTTTTAAGTATATTACAACTTTTAGATCAGATCTAACATATTTAATAAAATAACAATTATTATTATTATGTTTAAAACTCAATAGCTATATAAAAAAAGTTACATACATACCCATGCATGCTTACATATACTACCATCATGCATGTCATGTTTTCTACCATATATATATATATATATATATATATATATATATATATATATATATACTTGTGTATATATACATTATCCTCTTGCACATGTATACTTGAAATAATCATACATACATACGTATGCATACGTACATGTACAGTCAAATCATGTGTACATCCATCCATGTATGTAAAATTAACATTATTCTTTCATATACATACATATATACACACACGATTACATACATACATATACATGCATGTCAACAAAACCCACTTATACATACATATGAGTTCATGCATATAACCATCTCACCAATACATACATATGTATATATATATATATACAAACACATAAATATACTTATATGTTCCTGCATGTAACTTATTTTACATCCACATACATATATATGCATCTATATGTACATGCATGTGATTAAAACCACCATCAAATCAAAATCATCCATGTATGTTTGAAAGACATAAACACCCATATATATTTATATATACATTACGATACATACATACATATATGTATGTATGTATGTATGTATTTACGTTTCACACACACACATTTCACACGCACACACACACACATTACCAATACCCATTTGATTTAAACTTCATGTTTGGGTGAACAACTTGAATAATAACCCACTTAATAATGAAGAGGTTTTACATTTATAAATGGTCCACAATGGTGGGTTTCTTTGATCAAAGCTCTTAAAATGCTCCAACTATCACTCAAGAACACATAGACTTGAACAAGAATGAAGGATGGATGCTTGCAAAATTTTGAAATGGAGAATTAGAGAGAGAGAGAGTATGATGGTGAGAGAGAGATGGGGAGAAGTGAGAGAAATGGATAACTTGTGTGTAGGTGCAAAGTGATTTGTGAGAGATTTGGAGGATTTTAAAAGGAAAGTAGGTGTAGCCCACATGTGACATGTGTATTCCACATGTCATCCTCTTGTGCAACTTTAGGTTTAAACCAGATAAAACAGGTATATTCTGAGTCCTACGGTGTATAAACTTTGTACCGGAAATTTAATAAAAATAGGATTTTTATTCTAAAATTAATAGAATATTTAATCATACTAAAACGATCACTTTATAGTCGAAAATAATGACCCTAAATATTATTTGGATAATTAATTCCATTTTGCTCGGCTAAAACGCAGATAAAGTCGGTTGTCAGTAAAATTAACAGTTTGCACCAAAGTTCACAGATTTCATCGTTAACTTAATTTATACATTTATGATTTATCATTGTATGATAAACCAAGCATATCCACTAAATTCATTGACAGAGTCGTCACCAACGTTCGTTAAACACCGCCGAACGGTACCGAAATCTCAAAAATTTACCAAATGCAAATACATGCATTTAAAAATACTCTATGCTAGACTTTTTAATCAACATTAGTTTAGTAATAAATATATAATATTTACCGCATTAAATAAATAAAGTTTAGTATACTAACCATTACGGATCATCGTTCGTAAAAATACCGGATGTCAAAGTCTCGACTAGTTTAGGAAATTTCGTCTAGAAATTATAAACCACTACGAACTTTTCACCTTATAATGAATCATGTGGGGATACGACTTTCTCATCTTATCCTCGCGCTCGCAAGTAAATTTTGGGCCGCGTCTTGAATTACACCTCACTTTCACTAACTTTATCCGACTACGTCGAAGCTTATGAAATTCCCAATCTGAGATCTCAATAGGCTCTTCAACAAAATGAAGTCTTTCATCAACATGAATATCTTCAATTGGTACAACAGTCGTTTCATCAGAAAGACACTTCTTCAAGTTAGATACATGAATCACATCGTGCACACGACAAAGTTGTGACGGTAACTTGAGTCGATACGTAACTAGACCAATTCGATCCAAAATCTCGATAGGTCCAACATACCGGGGACTAAGCTTCCCTTGATTGCCAAATCTAACAACTCCTTTCCAAGGCGAGACTTTTAACATTACACGATCTCCGATCTGGAATTCCAATGGTTTCCGTCGATTATCAGCATAACTTTTCTGCCTATCCATAGCAGCTTTCAACCTATTCTTTATTCAAAAGACTTTATCAGTGGTCTCTTGAATAATTTCAGCTCCAGTAAGTTTTTTTTCACCAACTTGTACCCAACACAATGACGAGCGACATATTTTTGCCATAAAGAGCTTCTAATGGTGCAACTTTAATGCTCGAGTGGTAACAATTGTTATAAAAAAATTCTGCTAGCGGTAAATGAACATCCCAGCTACCACCAAAATCAAGTACGCATACGCGAAACATATCCTCAAGTGTCTGAATAGTTCTTTAGCTCTGACCATCTGTTTGTGGATGATAAGCAGTACTCATATCCAAACGAGTACCCAAGGCTTTTTGCAAAGATTGCCAAAATCATGATGTAAACCGACTGTCCCTGTCAGATATAATTGGCACTTGAACATCATGGCTTGAAACGATTTCCTTCAAGTATAATATTGCTAACTTCTCCATTTTATCAGTTTCTTTGATTCGAAGGAAGTGTGCTGACTTATATAAACGATCGACAATTACCCAAATAGTATCATAGCCACCGGACCTTCAGGGTAATTTCATTATAAAATCCATTGCAATACATTCCCACTTCCATTCTGGGATCTCAGGCTGTTGCAAAAGTCCGGACGACTTTTGATGTTCTGCCTTCACCCTGGAGCAAGTTAGACATTTACCGACATATTCGGCAATTTCCCGTTTCATATTAGGCGACCAATAAAATTCTTGCAGAACTTTGTAATCTTGTTTGATCCTGGATGGATTGAATATCGGGACTTGTGAGCTTCATCCATAACCAGTTCACAAAGATTACCAAAGAAAGGCACCCATATACGATCCACGAAATATAAAATTTAGTCGGACTCTAGAATTAACTCCTTAACCATTTGGTGTAGGCCTAAGGTTTTGACATTTTCAACTTTAAGTGCTTCAAGCTGTGCATCATGAATTTGAGCTGTAAACTTGTTTGGATACTTAATCACAATGCACGCACTCGTAAAGTTTTGTCTCTAACCTTTCTGCTCAAGGCGTCTGTCACTATGTTTGTTTTTCCAGGATGATAACAAATTTCACAATCGTAATCATTGAGCAGTTTGACTCACCTATGTGGTCTCATATTTAGATCTTTTTGATCAAAGATATGTTTGAGGCTTTTATGATCGGTGAAGGTAGTACACTTCGTTTCATAGAGATAATGCCTCCATATCTTGAGTGCAAAAATAACCGCTCCCAATTCTAGATCATGGGTGGTGTAATTCTTCTCAAAGAGAACAAATGTACAAAGCTTAGAAATCTGAACAAATTCTCAAAGGTTCCATCAAAAATGAAAAAAAAAAACATAAAAATAAACAAATAGTATCAAAGCTCTGATATTGTTAGTATTGGAGCCTCTAATCTAGTAATGTCGAATCTCTTCTTCGATACTATTATAATCAACATTATTAGGTTTGCCTATACTAATAGTGTCGGAAAATACATAGAAAATTTTCAACATTTTTATAAAATTTACAACTTTAAACATAAAATCTAATCAAACTATACAACTATCACACTATGTTCTTGATGCATGCAGTCTTCATATCATAAACTGAAGATTGTGCTATCAGGTGCACTAACATATCGTTTTTACCAAACTACTTAACTGGTTTTTCTATTTTGAATTCAATGGTCATCATATGGATATTATTTTTGAAAAAAAACCCTATGAACCGGTTTATAACAGGTAAAAAAATCGGTTTGGATTTAAATGGTTTATAACTGGTTTGGCCCACATAAGTTATAATCTGTTAGAAACAATTGTTTTATTCAGAACCAAAAGTTGATTCAATAACCGTTTGGTAGACAGTTATTAGTTGGTTCGGTTATTAAAATCAGTTTTGACCATCTGTAACTATACGGGTTAGGGGTGTTCATAGTATGACTTCAAACCACAAAATTTTCCTAACCAAAACTGAAAAGTTTATTAAAGTGATTTTGCTTTAACAAGTTTGTAGTCAAAAGGGTCAATAACAAAAATTTGGAGGACTAAAGCGGCCAAACACATAAATCAATTTCTTTTTCTGTTAATTTGAATCCCCATTCCAACCCTCGTCTAACGGGGTTTACATTCAGGTCGATCAATAACGCTTGCTTTTTTTTAAATCGCTTGCTTTAATGCAAAGCATTCATGGATATACGTTGTAAACATGATTTTAAAGTTAAACAGATGACTAATTTGAACTTAACACCATTTACTAGCACGAACCATAACTGAAGAATTTGAAACAAACTTGTAACTAAAACTCGATTAAACTAGTATTTAAAACACAAGTTAAACATCCAAAAAGATCAAAGACATTACTCTGAATCAAAAATGTGTGAAAGCCCCTTCAGAAGTTCTCAAATTCCTTAGAATCAATTCACGTTTTTACTCGGCTTTGTTCTAAACGCAAAATCCCTCTATTCAAATCAATATCAAGTAATTATTAGTTCCATCAAGGTCTTTCATATGCAAATAAAAAAAGCCCTAAGGAATTAGGGATTTATGAATAATGAATCATCAAATTTGACGTATTTTGTAATTTCGGTTCTTGTGAGAAAGAGGGAAAATTCTAAATAGACACATAAACAATTCGGTCCATCCAATCCCAGAGAACCACCACGGACCAAACAGTAAGACACAAGGTTTAGCCGTGGGTGGGCCATGCTCGAAACCCGACCATACCATTTCTTGGGAGATTTTTGCCTTTTTTATTTTAATTATTTTAGCCTTCATTTTAGACTAAAAAATTCAAAAAAAATTTCTGTGTATTCGAATATTATATTTATATTATGTTGTAAAATTTTTGAAATTTTTTGGTGTATAATTTATATTTCTATTTATATGTAATTAAATAAATAAATATGAAGAGATTAAAAATATTAAACATTTCTACAAATTCTAGAAAAAGTACAGAAATTTTAAAATCATGTTGTAAGCATTATGCAAATCTTATAATAATATTCAAAAATATTATTTTTATACAATTGATTATTTATTGGTGAGATAAATTATTTATTCAACATAAAGTTTAGTTAAAGATTGCTATCAAATGTTGCAAAAGGTTTATAAATTCAATTTTTAGAATATTTTTAAATAAATATTCTTGAATTATTTATAAAGTTTAAAATAATATTAATTTACTATTATGAATATCAATATTCAGGTAAATGAATCATATTTCTAATTTTTTTTTCGTTATAATTATTTAAAATTATAAAAGATTGAGTTTAGAACCTCTAAATTGCGGGTTTTTGAAAAACATTGTGCCTTGTAGGAGATCAATTAGGAAAGACTTAGACTTTTAATGATCATGTTGAACTTTAAAACTTATAAAAATTCATACCCCAATGTAGGGTAAATTAACTTCACAAACTCTTAACCATATTCATGAACAACTTGAGGACAAAGCTTTGACAAGTGAGTTATTTCTCATACTTTCCTTTTTTACTTTTGAAAACTTTGAGAATGTAAAATATGCCTTATCCCAAACTCATTGTATACATAGAGTCAAACTATAATGATGCAAGCACCTAGTTTGGTGGATTAGTCTTTAAGTGTTATGTGAATTACTTTTTGGATAAAACATGTTATGACTTGGAATTCTTGTATGCATATTCATAATACACAAAAGTATCCTAAGAATGTTTAGATACATTCTTTGTAATGACTTTGATCTATGTGTTAAAAAAGTGAATTCTGCATTTGTAAACTTGTGAATTAACTAACTTAATCTAGGTCTTGCAAGCCTTGATTTGTAAATTATGTTATGATACATGTTTGAGGAAAATTGTATTGGACAAAGGACATTGGAAAGAACTTGATTACTTATACATGATGAATCACAAAATACATTTAATGACTTGTGATGAAATTCTTTAGACTTAGCATGTTTTCTATTAAACTCCTAAGAACATAGACTTAGAGGCTGTTTGGTAGCATCTGAACCATTAAGTGCTGAATGGTTAAGATGTTTAAATGGTTAAGAAGATTTGAATCATTAATTGTTGAATCAGTTAAAACTCTTTGGTTGAACATTTGAATGAATATACAGAATGACTATTTTACCCTTTTGAAGTCTTTTTTTTTTCCGGTGATAATATAAATAATAAATGCAAAATAAAATCCAATCATGATAAAATCCAAACATCCAAATTACACAATAGTCCTTCAAAATCCTTAAGAAAAATGCTAAAATTCAAACATAGATTAAAACTTGACGAACATTGTCATGCAAGTTGACTAGCTATATGGTCACACAAACCATTCACATATTCATTGTCTTGTGACCCCTATTTTATGTCCTGAATTGAATGAGTGTCACTTATTTCTCCTTGTGTTTGTGTTTCAGCAAAAACACTGTTCTTATCGTGTAACATCAGTGCCGAAACCGTCACCGGAACAGTGATCTCTACAGCATATGAATAGTAAACAGGTACGAATCATATACATTTCAGTATGTTTCATTATTCATATCATTTATCATTGTCATTCTGTGTGTTCATAGAACAAATTCAGAAACATTTAACAGAAATAGTTCAGAACAATGGTTCTTACGTCAGATAATTGTCTGGCAATACAGAACTATTATGTGATTATTTGATTAGGAGTTATACGTATAAACGTAAGTGAGGCATTACAGAACAAAACACACGAATATCGTTATGTGAATGCTAAATTGATGGTTTATTCGTATAGGTGACGATCTGTACGAATATATCTGAAAGTTTAACGTTCTGAATGATATTCTATAATTAGAAAACAAGATTGAAAAGTATAGTTATCATCGTGTTCGTACGGGTGACGATTCGAACGAATACGCGCGACAACCGTACATTTCGATTTAAACAGTAAATTAATATTCTAAATTTTAAATTAATAAGAAGATATTAGTTAATTTATTAGGAATCACAACCTTGAATAATTAAGTGATTTCTAATTTTACAAACCGCGTCACTTCGTCGCGAAAACTACGCGAAACGACAATTTTTGCGCGAAACCGAACGAGACCGAACATCCGGATAAATATTAACTCATTAAATGAAACATTTATGTCACCACCTACCCCCAACACCTCCATTTTTCTCACATTTTCATTTTCAAACTCTCTCTCTCTAGAGAACATTTTCTCTACCTTCTCTCTACAATTACGAGCTCGATTCTTGGCGGATTCAAGAGTGCTAGGTGCCTAAACGATCATCTCATCACGTAGATCACGGAAGTACTAGGAGTTCAAGCATCTAACCGTCGAAATCGAGGTAAAAAATCGATCTTATTTCGGTTTGGTGTGTGTGTTTCGTGACCCCTAAGATTATTGGTGTTAACCGGTTATAAAATGTTTGAAACACTTGAGTTAAGGTACCTTGCACGTCTAGGTGGCTTTAGGAATGAGTTGTAACAGGTTTGAGGTTTTGAGGATGAGGATGGAAGCCATGGAAATTACAAGTTCGTGGAAGTCTAGTCGGCCGAACCCTGAGAAGCCTTGGCCGAACCTTTCTGGTGAGCCGAACCCTCGCAACGACCTGCATGGCTCTACAACGAACCCTGCAAGTTCCCAGTCACGAACCCTGCTTCCTTGAGCCTCGAACTGTCACACCCCCACCTCCGCGTCACCAGACGACGTCATTTGTAAAAGTAGCGGAAGCATAGCGGCGAAGTCTCGAAGGTGAGGGGTGACTTACTTGATCCGGTATCATAACACACATAGTTAAGAAAAGCACTAATTACAAATCACGACAATTATTTATTACATGTCCTGAATATCCGTACACAACTTAAGTTCCTTCTATTACATCCCAAGTCCTAATTACATGGTGCGTGCACAGTTGTTTCCTCACCGTTGGTACTGATTACCTGTAAAAGATTTAAAGTTTAAAAATATCAGTATAAAACTGGTGAGTTCATAAATAAGACTCGATACAATATGATATGATAGTAAAGTCAATGGTACACATTAACATAAGTGAATAATCATGTGACCCGTATCCAGATCCTTTCTGACAGTCCAGTCTAGAAAATAACCGAAGTTAAACTCCGTGCCTCTAACTCAATGTCTCACTACATCAAGTCGATACCAGGAATGGTGACAAGCATTCACACAAGGGTAGACGCTATCTATCCATGAATGGGGTTGTCAGCCCGATAGTACTATCTTTGTCCACACATTCGGCCCCACATGGGTTAACCAGATACAGTTGGTTTTGAGGACTTTTGTTGTACACAGAAAATAGTCATAATCCCATGACACCCACATGCAAGCCGGTATTGCAATTGTTACTAAACATATCACACGTTTGATAAAGATTTCATAATAGTCACCCCGATGTTAAGAAAACAGTAAAAGAAAAGGGGTTGTATGAAACTCACCTGATAATACAAATGTAGCAGAATATCACAAGACTTGATAGTAAAGGGTGATTCTGCATTTAGTTATATTTAATAGGTTATTTATGTTCCAGTTTACTGATTAGATCTTCCTGAACGTTCAATGTCAAAGACATTGCTTAGTAAATCATCAACTCGATGTTAAATGTTTAATTGTTTAGTTTAGTATTATATCATACAATGTATGATAATGTAGGAACCTACATTGCATTAGATTCCTAATACAAAGTTGATGACACTCTTGATTAATCAGAATAATCTCTGATTAACCAGATAGTTAATGTTGTTGATTATGATACTGTAACAGTTTCTAGATAATTTAATGGCTTAGAAATGATCAATCCTTGTTATTGATTACCCAATTATTATGAGATATCACAATGTAGTATTATAATAGGTATAATAACCATGTTTAACATACTAATCTGACTGTTATCATAAACATCAGATAATCGTTCCAACGAGTATGTTAATGATTGTGATTAGTTTGAAACACTTGGATTTAACCTTGCATTTCAATGATTAATCCAACTAATCACCTACATTGTTATAATCAAATGGATTAAACCATTATAATCATGGGTATGATTTCCTGCAAATCGGGCATTACAACGGATCAAAACAAGGATTTAACCGTTAGAACTTCCTGTTCTTTGTTTATAATCAATCCTAGCCATCATCTAGGCAATAATCAACAATCCTAACTATGTCATTACGTTCAAAACCAAGATCTAATCAATCAAAATCAAACTAGAAGGTTTAAACGGATCATTACCTAATCAGACGGATTTCTGACTTCAAAATAACGATCAGAACTTGTTATGATAATCCCTGGTGCGATCCTTAGCTTCAAAAGGCTTAAGATATGAGTTTTGATGGTGAAAAACTGAGGTTCTTCGTCTGGTTTGCGAAACAGAAGCAAGAAGAAGAAAATAATTTCTTCTTGCATGAATTCTGATGAAATAGATCAGACTTCTGCACCGCCACATCCGTCGCGTACCGCGACCAGAAGCCCAAAAAGGCTTCGCGTACCGCGAAGAAATCCGGAGATCTCAGATTTCTATCGTGCATCGCGTACCGCGGAGAATTCTAAGCCCACCTCCGCGTACCGCGGTGAGTCCATTCGACCATTACTTAGAATTTTTTCTTCGTTTTTCGATTCCGGGCAATCCGTAACTCGGTTTCACGCACGGTTTTCTCCCATGTTCCCAATTTCTCGCACACTTTAAACCTGTAATGATTAAAATCATCAATTTAACACAGATTCCTAAAACGACCAAACGTGCTCGTGTTATTGATGACGTAATGTTTACCTGCAATTGTCACAGTCTCCTCCTGTTACAGAAATTTCGTCCCGAAATTTGCTTTAACTCCTACAGTTTGATCGCCTATGTAAACAAATGAGGATACTTCTGTTTCATGCGATCTTCACGTTCCCAAGTGTACTCTGGCCCTCGTTTAGAATTCCATTTGACTTTTACAATTGGTATTCGACTTCGTTTGAGGGTCTTTTCATCTCGATCCATTATTTCGACTGGTTCTTCCGTGAACTGTAGGTTTTCGGCAAGATGTATCTCATCAAGAGGTATGACTAGTGACTCGTCCAATAGGCACTTTTTCAGATTCGAAACATGAAACACATCATGTATGTTACTAAGTTCTGAGGGTAACTCTAATCTGTATGCTACCATTCCAATCCTTTCAAGAATTGTAAATGGTCCTACAAATCTTGGTGAGAGTTTTCCTCGTTTTCCGAATCTGAACATACCTTTCCAGGGAGAGACTTTTAGCATCACTTTATCACCAATCTGGAATTCGAGTGGTCTACGTCGATTATCAGCATAACTCTTCTGTCGATCGCATGCTGCTTTAATTCGTTCCTGAATGAGCGCGATCTTATCAGTCGTTTCCTGGATCAGTTCCGGGCCAATAATCTGACTTTCCCCTACTTCTGACCAACACACAGGAGATCGACATTTGCGCCCATACAAAGCTTCAAATGGAGCACATTGGATACTAGTATGATAGCTGTTATTATAAGAAAATTCAACCAATGGCAGATGAGTATCCCAGCTACCTCCAAAATCAATTACACAGCTTCGAAGCATGTCTTCTAATGTTTGATTTGTACGTTCAGTCTGCCCATCCGTTTGTGGATGATAAGCTGTGCTCATGTTGATCTGCGTACCCAAGGCATGTTGAAGAGTTTGCCAAAAACGTGACATAAATCGACTATCTCTATCAGAAATAATAGAGATTGGCACTCCATGTCGCATTACAATTTCGTTGATGTAAAGTTTAGCTAAACGGTCCATGGAATAGTCTTCCCGAATTGGTAAGAAATGTGCTGATTTGGTAAGACGATCTACGATGACCCAAATAGTATCATGGTTATGCGCCGTTCTGGGTAATTTAGTGATGAAATCCATGGAAATTTGTTCCCATTTCCACATAGGGATTTCTGGTTGTTGCAATAGCCCAGATGGTCTTTGATGTTCTGCCTTAACCTTAAGGCACGTTAAGCATTTATTCACATATTCTGCTATTTGTTTCTTCATACCAGGCCACCAGTAGAAGTCTTTGAGATCTTTATACATCTTATCAGCACCTGGATGAATAGAATATTTGGATTTGTGAGCTTCGTCCAAGATAATTGGTCTGATATTACCAAGTACTGGGATCCATGCTCGGTTTTTGAAATATAATATCCCATCCGTTTTGGTTTTAAGTTGTTTATCTAATCCTCGTAATTTCTCAACGGTATAATTTGTTGTTTGCAAGGCCTGCCGTTGAGTTTCACGTATTTGTGGGTTTAGACTAGTTTGAATCGTCATTTCCAGCGCTTTCACACGTATGGGTTTGACTCTCTCTTTGCGACTTAAAGCATCGGCTACAACATTTGCTTTACCTGGGTGGTAATGGATTTCGCAGTCATAGTCGTTCAGAAGTTCCACCCATCGCCTTTGTCGCATATTTAGCATTTTCTGATCTAGAATGTGTTGAAGACTTTTGTGATCTGTATAGACCGTAGACTTTGTCCCGTACAAGTAATGTCTCCATATCTTGAGTGCAAACACTACTGCACCAAGTTCTAGATCGTGAGTGGTGTAATTCTTCTCGTGGACTTTTAGCTGCCGAGAAGCATAGGCAATCACCTTGTTGTTCTGCATCAGCACACACCCGAGTCCTTGACGTGAGGCATCACAGAAAACTATGAAATTCTCTGTGCCTTCTGGTAGTGCCAGAATAGGTGCATTGCAGAGTTTATGCTTCAACAGTTGAAATGCCTCCTCCTGTTGAGAGTCCCATATGAACTTTTGATCTTTCTGGGTTAGAGTAGTTAAAGGCAAGGCTATCTTTGAAAAGTTCTTGATGAATCTTCTGTAATAGCCCGCTAACCCTAAGAATTGACGAATCTCTGTTGGGGTTTTCGGTGTCTCCCATTGCTTTACCGCTTCAATCTTGCTGGGATCCACTTGTATACCATTTTCATTTACTACATGCCCAAGAAACTGGACTTCCCGTAACCAGAACTCACATTTGGAAAATTTGGCATAAAGTTTCTCATGTGCTAAAAGTTCCAAGATCAGTTTTAAGTGTTGCCCATGTTCTTGTTGACTGCGGGAGTAAATGAGAATGTCATCAATAAAAACAATCACGAATTTATCCAAGTAAGGTCTACACACACGATTCATCAGATCCATAAACACTGCAGGCGCATTAGTCAGCCCAAAGGGCATCACTAAAAACTCATAATGCCCGTATCGAGTTCGAAAAGCTGTTTTAGAAACATCATCATCATGGATTCGTAGTTGATGATATCCAGATCTGAGATCGATTTTTGAAAAATAGATAGCACCTTGCAATTGATCGAATAGATCATCTATACGGGGTAGTGGATAACGATTTTTGATTGTCAATTTATTGAGTTCCCGATAGTCGATACACATCCTGAGAGTACCGTCCTTCTTTTTCACAAAAAGGATAGGTGCGCCCCAAGGTGAGTAACTCGGTCTAATGAAACCTTTGTCTAAAAGTTCCTGTAATTGACTCGATAGTTCTTGCATTTCCGATGGAGCCAATCGGTAAGGAGCTTTAGCTATAGGTGCTGCTCCTGGTACTAAGTCAATACGAAACTCAACTTGTCTCACTGGGGGTAATCCTGATATATCGTCAGGAAAAACTTCAGGATATTCTCGAACTACAGGAATGTCTTCAATACGTTTTTGATGTGGTTTGTTTTCAGTCACGTGAGCTAAAAAGGCTTGACAGCCCTTTCTTAAGAACTTTCGAGCTTGCATACATGATATGATACTCAGTTTCCTGCCAGCCCTTTCACCTTGTATCATAAGTGTATCACCATTTGGTAATGAAATACGAATCATCTTATTTTGACATATGACTTCCACTCGATTTTCTGAAAGCCAGTCCATACCAATAACAACATCAAAGCTTCCCAATTCAATAGGAAGAAGATCAATATTAAAAAGATGATCGTTTAGATTCAATAAACACCCTTGAATCACATTGTTAGTCATAATTGACTTGCCATTAGCAAGTTCAATGACGTAAGGGTTTGTTAGGTTATCAACGGCCAATCCGAGTAGTGAAGCGAAATCAGAGGAAACAAAACTTTTGTCCGCTCCGGTGTCAAAAAGAACAGATACATAGTGATTGTTAAGAAGAAACGTACCGGTAGTGTTGTTATCACGTCGAGCCTCTTCCGCCCCTATCTGGAAGGCTCTTCCTCTTGCTTCATTGCCCTGGTTGGTGTTGTTGGTAGGGCAGTTTTTCATGAAGTGATCCGGGCTTCCACATCTGAAACACGACCGGTTGATTGGTTGTGGTTGTTGTTGTTGAGTTCCTTGGTTTGATCGGCGAACAGGGAGATTGCAATATTTGGAGAAATGCCCGACCTTGTTACAATTGTTACAAACAGGGCAGGGTCCCACATGATGAAATGGGCACTTAAGACATTTAGGTGCTTGCCCTACATAGGCTTTTCTCTCCAAAGTTGTGGCAATGTATCCCTTTGCCATTTGCACATTCCGGCTGGGTTCCACCGGAGCCCCTGGTTTGCCTTTCCCAACCCATTTTCGTTTCACCCCTTTAACAGTGCTGGGGGTAGTGGTTGCCAGACTGCTGCTTGACTCACCTTTCATTGTCAAGGTACCACTTCTTACTGCAACATCGGTAAGCCTGGTGGTTAAGGTGATAGCATGTTTCAAAGTACGTGGTTCAGCTGCCGTGACCATTCCCTTGATTTGAGGTACCAGACCTTTGATATATTTTTCTATCAAAGCCTGCTCAGTTGGAAACATGTTTGGCAGCAGACATGTTAATTCGTGAAATCGATCGGTATATTTCAAACAATCAGCACCGATCATAGAATGGTTCCAAAATTCCTCTTGGAGCTTTTGGATTTCAGTGATGGGACAATATTCTGACAGAATCAAAGTTTTAAACTCGTCCCAAGTCATAGCATCCACAACAGCCGTGGTCAAGGTTTTTGCCTGGGTATTCCACCAGGTCAATGCTGAGTCTGTCAGTGAACAAGCTGCATAAGACACTTTATGTTCAGCCAAACACTGGCTGATCTTGAGCTTAGTCTCCATGCTCTCAATCCATTTCAAAAGTCCTGACGCTCCTTCCTTCCCCGTAAAAGTAGGGGGATTGCAAGAAGCGAAGTACTTATAAGTGCATCCTCGTTGTGGAGGATCCGGATTGATTGTGTTGGTACTAGTCGTATGGCGGGTTTCAACATGTCCGCCTGTAGCATTATGCTCCGTATGGACTCTACCCGAGCCAGAAGCACGATTTGTTTGATATTGGGCCAACATGCCCGTAAGAACAGCGGATAATTGATCACCTGCTATACGAGCAACGTCCGCTTCATTTAGACTGGGTCCACTCACAGGTGGATCCGGAATGGATTCTTGAGTTTGAGGATTTTTAGCAGAACGACCTCTTCTAGGGGCCATAGTCTGATCACACACAGATAAAGTAAAGTCAAAACAAGAATCCATAGTCGTAATAAAGACAAATGTTGTATAACTACTTTGAGTTTTTTCACAGTTATATTGTACACCACTAAGTCATGTTCATAGTTGCAGTTATACTAGTACGTCTGTTTGTCTTGCCAAGCGTATACTAGTATCATTTTATAGTCTACCAAAATGACACCGATTTAGACATGTTACTACACTGATATGTACTAGTATTACATTATTTCACTATAATGTAGTACCGATATTAATATATTTCTACACGTGTTTGTTATGTACTAGTATTACATTATTTCACTATAATGTAACACCGATATTGATATGATCTTATCACAAATTTTGTTACGTACTAGTATTACATTATTTCACCGCAATGTAACACCGATATTGTTATGACTCCACGAGTCTTGTTATGTACTAGTATTACATTACTTCACCGCAATGTAACACCGATATCGTTATGACTCCACATGAGTCTTGTTATGTACTAGTATTACATTACTTTACCGCAATGTAACACCGATATTGTTATGTTTTCGCACAAGTTTTCTTTTTATATGACTTGAAAAGTTAGCACCGGCTATAATGTAAAGACACAATGTTGCACATACAATGTTAAAAGAAAACTTTTATTATAACTGTCACAGTTGTACATTAGGATTAGTACATATACAAGAAAATATCCTAATGCAGTTGTACCCACTATTACAACCTAACCGTCCGAGGCCTATTTTACAAGTCAAAACTTCCTCGGAGTAGTACAGTCCAGCCTATTCGATTCCTTTACCGTAGTAAATACAGTAAACATGTGATAATGATGGCCACCGCTGCCATCACTATTGCTACGTCCAACAGTCGTAGCTCCATCCTCATATTGCCTAACCCTACCATCCATCCCCTAACTCTCTCTACCCCACTCCTACACATACCACCTAAAGTCCACTGAAGTCTACCCTCAATCACCTCCCTCCATGCCCTGGCACCTGCCTCCAGGACAGCAACATGTTCAGCTAAACTCTCATAGGCCGTGCGAGTTTCCCACAGAGTGTCACGTGTTTCCTGCAATGAAACACGCGATAACTGAAGATCCAATGTAACCCGTTGCAGCTGAACTCTCATCTCAGCCTGCTGAGATGACTCGCCTTCCTCATGTATGGAATGAGGTACATCCCGAGGTGCTAGTGGTCCTCTCGGAACAGGACCTGTCGAGATGCGGGCTCGTCCCCGCCTTCCTCCAAACCCTGTAAATACTGGTACTTGCTGTGGTGGTGTAGGGCTTTGTGCCCTCCTGATAGCTGGTGAGTCAGCATCTAACAGACGCTGAGGTATAGGTGATGTAGGTGGTAGTGATGGTAAAGTCTGGTGGGACATTTGAGATGACGGCACGGTCTGTGTTGATCCTGAACTTGTTTCCGTGCCAACTGAATCACTTTCTGAGTCTGACATCGTTGTATTGACATACAAGTTCGTATTAGTAACGTAAAATAAATAAATAACAACAACATTTATTTGAGTGTTTATATTTGTTAACTATGTTCGGTGCTCTCAGTGTAACTATTCGAGCCTATGGTTATAATCTAGGTTTCTAAGTCCGCCTAAATTCTATAACCAGTGTCTCTGATACCACCCTGTCACACCCCCACCTCCGCGTCACCAGACGACGTCATTTGTAAAAGTAGCGGAAGCATAGCGGCGAAGTCTCGAAGGTGAGGGGTGACTTACTTGATCCGGTATCATAACACACATAGTTAAGAAAAGCACTAATTACAAATCACGACAATTATTTATTACATGTCCTGAATATCCGTACACAACTTAAGTTCCTTCTATTACATCCCAAGTCCTAATTACATGGTGCGTGCACAGTTGTTTCCTCACCGTTGGTACTGATTACCTGTAAAAGATTTAAAGTTTAAAAATATCAGTATAAAACTGGTGAGTTCATAAATAAGACTCGATACAATATGATATGATAGTAAAGTCAATGGTACACATTAACATAAGTGAATAATCATGTGACCCGTATCCAGATCCTTTCTGACAGTCCAGTCTAGAAAATAACCGAAGTTAAACTCCGTGCCTCTAACTCAATGTCTCACTACATCAAGTCGATACCAGGAATGGTGACAAGCATTCACACAAGGGTAGACGCTATCTATCCATGAATGGGGTTGTCAGCCCGATAGTACTATCTTTGTCCACACATTCGGCCCCACATGGGTTAACCAGATACAGTTGGTTTTGAGGACTTTTGTTGTACACAGAAAATAGTCATAATCCCATGACACCCACATGCAAGCCGGTATTGCAATTGTTACTAAACATATCACACGTTTGATAAAGATTTCATAATAGTCACCCCGATGTTAAGAAAACAGTAAAAGAAAAGGGGTTGTATGAAACTCACCTGATAATACAAATGTAGCAGAATATCACAAGACTTGATAGTAAAGGGTGATTCTGCATTTAGTTATATTTAATAGGTTATTTATGTTCCAGTTTACTGATTAGATCTTCCTGAACGTTCAATGTCAAAGACATTGCTTAGTAAATCATCAACTCGATGTTAAATGTTTAATTGTTTAGTTTAGTATTATATCATACAATGTATGATAATGTAGGAACCTACATTGCATTAGATTCCTAATACAAAGTTGATGACACTCTTGATTAATCAGAATAATCTCTGATTAACCAGATAGTTAATGTTGTTGATTATGATACTGTAACAGTTTCTAGATAATTTAATGGCTTAGAAATGATCAATCCTTGTTATTGATTACCCAATTATTATGAGATATCACAATGTAGTATTATAATAGGTATAATAACCATGTTTAACATACTAATCTGACTGTTATCATAAACATCAGATAATCGTTCCAACGAGTATGTTAATGATTGTGATTAGTTTGAAACACTTGGATTTAACCTTGCATTTCAATGATTAATCCAACTAATCACCTACATTGTTATAATCAAATGGATTAAACCATTATAATCATGGGTATGATTTCCTGCAAATCGGGCATTACAACGGATCAAAACAAGGATTTAACCGTTAGAACTTCCTGTTCTTTGTTTATAATCAATCCTAGCCATCATCTAGGCAATAATCAACAATCCTAACTATGTCATTACGTTCAAAACCAAGATCTAATCAATCAAAATCAAACTAGAAGGTTTAAACGGATCATTACCTAATCAGACGGATTTCTGACTTCAAAATAACGATCAGAACTTGTTATGATAATCCCTGGTGCGATCCTTAGCTTCAAAAGGCTTAAGATATGAGTTTTGATGGTGAAAAACTGAGGTTCTTCGTCTGGTTTGCGAAACAGAAGCAAGAAGAAGAAAATAATTTCTTCTTGCATGAATTCTGATGAAATAGATCAGACTTCTGCACCGCCACATCCGTCGCGTACCGCGACCAGAAGCCCAAAAAGGCTTCGCGTACCGCGAAGAAATCCGGAGATCTCAGATTTCTATCGTGCATCGCGTACCGCGGAGAATTCTAAGCCCACCTCCGCGTACCGCGGTGAGTCCATTCGACCATTACTTAGAATTTTTTCTTCGTTTTTCGATTCCGGGCAATCCGTAACTCGGTTTCACGCACGGTTTTCTCCCATGTTCCCAATTTCTCGCACACTTTAAACCTGTAATGATTAAAATCATCAATTTAACACAGATTCCTAAAAGGACCAAACGTGCTCGTGTTATTGATGACGTAATGTTTACCTGCAATTGTCACACGAACCTTTGTCCACGAGTCTGGAATCTTTGGCGAACCATCCTTGGCCGAACCATGGGTGATCACGAACCTTAGGGTGGCGAACCTTTCATGTCCAGCCGAACTCTACAATTCTCAACCTCAGCCAAACCTTCATGGTAGACCAAGCCACGAACCTAGGAGGGATGATGATGCAGTCGAACCTTAAAGGTTCGTCGAGTTACTGCCATTGCCGAACCTCCTTATCAATTTAGCCGAACCTACGGGCTAACCAATAGGTTCGCTGCCCTAAGCCCAATGTCGAACTAAGGTTTGTTTAGTTAGATCGATGTGGAATCTAGAATCAACAAAACTAGTGTAAGTGATCTAGGGAGTGGTTAGTTGGCCATAAAACCTAAGTTGCATGAGAAGTTGATTTCCATAATGGACATGCATGGGGAGATCTAGTAGATGCATGCATGAATTGGGGGTGTTATGATTTTGTTTAACTTGTAATAAGGATGTAGGGTTAATAAGAGATACGGGTTTTCATGAAACACGATAACACATCAATATTAGTATTAACATCTTTTGAATTAGTCTAACACATGTGAAGGATTTTCCAAGAACTCATATGGATTACAATCAAAGTTGGATGATCAATTTGGAAATCAAAGACTTTCATTTGGGCTCAAATGGGCCCAATGGGACTTGATTGAGTCCATCATATGTTACACGTTTAATTAAATTTTAATAATGATGTTTTTTTTAATATAGAATTGGAAATGTGTGAATGTTTCCAATTAAAATCTCGTTTAATTTGAAATAAAATTTATAATTGTCATTGGTTTCTTTTAAATTTATTTTGTTATAAAAGTTAATTGTAATATCATTGATTGGAATTTTGTTGTAAAATAGACAATATAATTGTCGGGATTTAAACGGCAAACAAAGGAAACTCTGCCGAAATTTTCTAAAATATTAAAGTAAGTTATTATACTGATCATGGGAAATGGGATCATAAGAAGGGTAATTAAGACAGATTAGATCTTAGATACACGTAGTACTAAGACACTTAGTTGCACACACAACAAGACCTAAACTTTAGGCACAACGACTACTACGCGTACTTATTATATTCGAATTCTATTAAAATAACTCAGGAACTGAAGAAATCTAGCTACAAACAAGAGCGCGCATTTTGTGTTAAATCAATTACATAGCAACACATGTGAGTTCATTGCCCCTTTTCTAACATTTTTTTTGTTTTAAAACGCGGGGCTGAGAAGCATGCGTAAACTATTTATTAAATTGTTTACTTAAATGCTTTTAATTTTATATGTTTCCATATATAAATGTTATCCTAGACCAAGTCTAGAAGGTTTTATGCAGGTTTACTAACTGATTTACTTATAAATAAAGTGAATAATCGGATTAAACTAAAATGTTTCAAACAGATCAAAACATTTCAAAAGAATCAAATCAAACATTTTGACAAAACAAGTGTGGGAGTTCAATGAATCAAATCAAACATTTTGACAAAACAAGTGTGGGAGTTCAATGAATCAAATCAAACATTTTGACGAAGCAAGTGTGGGATTTCAACGAATCAAACGAAACAATCTTTGCAAAGACAATATTCAATGTTCTACAAATCAAGTGTTTGTTGAACTATGAATCAAGTGTACATTTTGATCAATGAATCTAGTATTCTACGATCAACGAATCAAGTACATCTTGTAACAGAATCAGACGAATCAATAAATCATTTTTAAGGGAAATTCCTGGGAAATATCAGAGATAACATATGCCAAAACAGACGAAACAAAAACCTTACATTTCAAGAAGTCCTAGCTAGACCGTTTGATTTGTAGGTCATATGTTTGAGGATATTTACAGATTCCCTAACTACTAAGTACCTAGATTGACAGACTAGTCTACTCGAGTATGACCAAAGGCCCTAATCAGTTGGACTTAGATTTTATTAAATGTTATTTATTTATTTATTTAAACATTTATAACTGTTTATACAATTACTGTGGTTGATCATATTGTGTGATGAACTTATGAAATCAATATGGATTTCAAATGATTGTAATTACAGGAACAACAAACAGAAGAACTTATGGGTTGTGTTAAGGGTAAAATGCTTAATTATCATTAGCAGCAATGTCATATGCATATTAGTATGTGGTGGGATGTTGGCTAGGGCTTGTCCCTTACATATGCCCTATATATAAGCATACCGATATGAATATTACATGTGGTGTTAATGAGGTTAGGGTCTTTACCAAAGGAGGTTTTCAAATCATTTTCAATTACTAAAACTATATGAACTCACCAACCATGTGTTGACTTGATCTTTTTGCATGACTTCTCAGGTGACGAACACGTTAATTAAGAAGTCATTTCCTTTGGACTGGGACTTCAGATAGGAGACTTAGTATTTTGGACCTGCATACTTTTGAAGACATCATTATACAATTTATTTTGTATATCTTGTGTAAATACAAGATAGTTATTTTATGATGTTTACAATAGATTTACATTGTTAAATTATAAACGATACTGATGTAATTTAACTTTGTAATTCTATTATCTTAGCATTTCTCAGTTATATCATGTGAAATGTAAACAATCTGATCACTTTCGATTATCACTCACGATATCGCGCCTCGGGAACCTTCCGCCCGACGGGGACTTCGATCCTACCCCGCCGGCTCGGGGTGTGACAGATTGGTATCAGAGCCGTGGTTATAGAGAAATATAAGTCACTTATTTAAACGGTTTGGCCTAGACTATAACCTAGGGACCCTGCATATAGAGAAACAGGACTTAGGAGTTTCTTGCATACTGTCTTCTATATTTGATCATCTCACTAACCAATAACTTTATTGGTTACGATCAGAATGCCGCCGAGAAGACAGCCTCCCTTGTTACCTCTACCACCACAAGATTTGGCTCCACACCATCACCAAATGACTCACCGCCTCCTCCTCCACCTCCTCCTCCGCCTCCTCCATTGATTACTCAAGCATCTGGTTCGGGCACAGCACCGACCTTGGATCCTGCTACTATCGCTCTGGTGACGTTACTGAGTAGCCAGATGACAAATCAGATGAAAGAAGCAGTACCGGAGATGTTCCTTCGTCTTCGTAATGAAATCCTCAACACTGGCAACACATCAGGAGAAGCCAGTGGAAAAACTGGAGATTCATCTCATTACTCCTACAAGTCCTTTGTAGGATGTAAACCACCCAGCTTTAGTGGGTATGAAGGTGCCATTGTATTAATCCAATGGATTGAGAAGATCGAGGCAACATTGGATCTTTGCAGCTGCCCCGAACACCACAAGGTTCGTTACTCAGCTGGAACATTCAACAAACGGGCTCTGACCTGGTGGAACGGTCAGATCAACGCCTGAGGAAGAGAGGAAGCTATGGCAATGTCATGGGAAGACTTCAAGGCACTGCTGCGAACATAATTCTGCCCCAAGAATGAGCTGCAAAAGTTGGAGGTTGAACTATCCAACCATGTGATGAAGGGGGCTGATCACATGGGCTATACTACTCGCTACCACGAGCTAGTTGCTTTGGTGCCAGACATGGTACCGACTTTAGAGAAGAGGATAGACCGTTATGTAGGTGGACTTCCCGCCTGCATTCAAGGCATGGTTGTTTCAGCCAACCCTACTACTGTTGAATCTGCAGTGAGACTGTCTGGGAAACTCACTGACCTCATGGTAGCCTCTGGAGTTCTAAAGAAGGAGGCTGAACCCAGTAAGAACAAAGCTGAGTCTTCCAAGAAACGCCACCACCATCAGAAGAAGAAGCAGAAGACCATCAAGAACTACACAGTGGCCACACCTCTTCAACAACTGGCAGCAGCACCACAAAACCCAAACCGCAAACCTTACACAAGCACGTTTCCTCTGTGTGCCAAGTGTCAGTATCATCACCCTGCTGACACTCCATGCAAGCAATGCACGGGATGTGGAAGAAAGGGCCATTGGGTCCAGTACTGTCGGATGACACCTAACCAAGCAGTCAACAATGCTGCTTTGGCTCTCACTCCACCCGCTAATCAGAACAATGGTGGATGCTATAACTGTGGCGAACAAGGCCACTTTGCGAAGAACTGCCCGAAGAAGGTACAACCAGCAGTTCAAGCACCCCGTGGACGAGCCTTTGCTATCGGAGCACCGGCCGCATGCCAGGAGTCAAATGTGGTCACTGTACGTTTCTCTTACATGACTTTTATGCATCTATTCTATTTGATACTGGTGCGGATCAGAGTTTTATCTCTACCGACTTTGCATGCCAACTAGATTCCATAGAGGAACAGTTAGACTCCCCTTACATTATAGAAGTAGCTAACGGGAAACAGATCACAGTTAGTACAGTTTATAGGAACTGCCCATTGACACTAAATGATTATACATTTACCATCGATTTGATACCGATGGAGTTGGGTAGTTTCGATATCATTGTTAGAATGGATTGGCTTTCGTCTCATCGAGCGGAGGTCATTTGCTCTGAAAAGCTGCTTCGAATTCCATTGCCGAGTGATTGTGTATTGGAAGTGAAAGGGGATCAAGCAAAATGAAGTGTCAAAATCATCTCTTGCATAAAGGCGCGTAAGTGTCTACAGAAGCAGTGCATAGCTTTTCTGGCTCATGTAGTGGAAAAAGGGAAAGACAAGAAGAAAATTCAAGATGTACCGGTAGTGAAAGAATATCCTGAAGTATTCCCTGAAGATCTGCCAGGTTGCCACCTGTGCGACCGGTAGAGTTTCGTATTGACTTAATTCCTGGAGCAACCCCAGTTGCTAAATCTCCCTACAGGTTAGCACCTTCAGAGATGCAGGAATTGTCTAATCAATTACAGGAGTTACTTGAAAAGGGTTTCATCAGACCGACCTATTCACCTTGGGGAGCACCGGTCTTGTTCGTGAAAAAGAAAGACGGATCGTTCCGAATGTGCATAGATTACAGGGAGCTGAACAAACTAACCATCAAGAATCGATATCCTTTGCCGAGGATTGATGATTTGTTTGACCAACTGCAAGGAGCTCAGTACTTCTCAAAGATTGACTTGCGGTCTGGATATCATCAGCTGAGAGTTCTAGATGAATACATACCGAAAACGGCCTTCCGAACCGGATATGGGCACTATGAATTCTTGGTGATGCCCTTCGGATTGACAAATGCACCTGCGGTTTTCATGGACCTCATGAACCGAGTGTGCAAGCCGTACTTGGATCAGTTTGTCATTGTCTTTATTGATGACATACTGATTTATTCCAAGACCAAAACAGAACATGAGCAACACCTTAAAAAGATCTTGGAGCTGTTGAAGAAAGAGCAACTCTATGCTAAATTCTTAAAGTGTGAATTCTGGCTAAGAGAAGTTCAATTTCTGGGTCACGTAGTCAACAGTGAGGGGATTCATGTAGATCCTTCCAAGATCGAGGCAATAAAGAATTGGGACACTCCGAAGACACCGACGGAGATACGGTCTTTTCTAGGATTGGCAGGTTATTATAGGAGGTTCATCTCGAATTTTTCTAAGATAGCTCTGCCTCTCACTAAGTTAACTCAGAAAAGTGAACCGTTTGTCTAGGAGAAGAAACAAGAAGATGCCTTCCAGACATTGAAACAGAAACTATGTGATGCTCCAATCCTATCTCTTATAGAAGGCTGTGATGATTTTGTTGTATACTGTGATGCTTCCCATCAGGGACTTGGTTGTGTGTTAATGCAACGGGACAAAGTCATAGCCTATGCATCAAGACAGTTAAAAGTTCATAAGAAGAACTACACTACTCATGATCTTGAACTGGGAGCAGTAATCTTCGCACTGAAGATTTGGAGACATTACTTATATGGCACCAAGTGTACCATATTCACTGATCACAAGAGTCTGCAACACATCTTTGATCAGAAGGAGCTCAACATGCGACAACGCCGTTGGGTTGAACTTCTGAATGATTATGATTATGTAATCAAGTACCATCCGGGAAAGGCGAACGTTGTAGCCGATGCCTTGAGCCGAAAGGAACGGGTCAAACCCCTACGCGTTAGAGCAATGGGGATAACCGTGCAGACCAGTTTAAGTGACAAGATTATCCAAGCACAACAAGAAGCACTTGACCGAGGTAGTTTGAAGAAGGAACTTGATTGCGAAGCAGAGAAACAGTTTGACACGAAGCCTGATGGAATGATCTACTACCGAGAACGCATATGGATCCCGGCGGTAGATGAATTGAGAAAACTTATCTTCGATGAAGCACACAAGACTAAATACTCTGTTCATCCAGGCGCTGATAAAATGTACCAAGACCTGCGTGTATTTTATTGGTGGCCTGGAATGAAGAAAGACATAGCCGAGTATGTTGGTCAGTGTCTGACGTGTGCAAAGGTAAAGGCGGAACATCAGAGACCGTCTGGTCTACTGGAACAGCCTGAGATTCCGCTCTGGAAGTGGGAACAAATAGCTATGGATTTCATTACCAAGCTACCACGCACTTCCAGTGGTCATGATACAATTTGGGTGATCATTGATCGTTTAACAAAATCTGCTCACTTCTTACCCATGCGTGAGACTTTCACCATGGATAAACTGGCAAGATTATACATCAATGAGATAGTGGTACGCCACGGTGTGCCATTGTCTATTATCTCTGATCGAGACAGCAGATTCACATCAAGGTTCTGGCAATCACTGTAGAAATCTCTAGGGACACAGTTAAATCTGAGTACAGCTTACCACCCACAAACGGATGGTCAAAGCGAACGTACTCTTCAAACCCTAGAGGACATGTTGAGAACATGTGTATTGGACTTCGGTGGGAACTGGGACTATCATTTGCCACTGATCGAGTTCTCCTACAATAATAGTTATCACAACAGTATCGGATGTGCACCATTCGAGGCTCTTTATGGCCGGAAATGTCGATCACCGATCTGTTGGACTGAAGTTGGAGACAATCGCATAACGGGGCCAGAACTCATTCAAGAAACCACTAACAAGATAGCTCAGATTCAAAGAAGACTACAAGCAACAAGAAGTAGACAAAAGAGCTACGCCGACAAACGGCACAAGCCGTTGGAATTCCAAGTGGGAGACCGTGTAATGTTGAAGGTATCCCCATGGAAAGGCGTTGTACGCTTTGGAACAAAAGGCAAATTAGCACCACGATACGTGGGACCGTTCGAGATCCTTGAACGAATTGGTCCTGTGGCGTATAGACTGAGATTACCTGATGAACTCAGGGGTGTGCATGACGTGTTTCACGTCTCTAACTTGAAGAAATGCCTTGCTGACGAGTCTCTCGTCATTCCAATCGAAGAGATTCACGTTGATGAAAAGTTACATTTCATTGAAGAACCTTTGGAGATTATGGATCGCAAGGTTAAACAACTGAGGCGAAGCCGTATTCCGATTGTAAAGGTTCGATGGAATTCAAGACGTGGACCCGAGTTCACTTGGGAACGTGAAAAACACATGAAGTTAAAGTATCCCCAACTGTTTGAAGAGGAAGTTGTACCCGATAACGACTCTTAAATTTCGGGACAAAATTTCTCTAACAAGGGGAGACTGTAACATCAGTGCCGGAACCGCCACCGGAACAGTGATCTCTACAGCATATGGACAGTAAACAGGTACGAATCATATACATTTCAGTATGTTTCATTATTCATATCATTTATCATTGTCATTCTGTGTGTTCATAGAACAAATTCAGAAACATTTAACAGAAACAGTTCAGAACAATGGTTCTTACGTCAGATAATTGTCTGGCAATACAGAACTATTATGTGATTATTTGATTAGGAGTTATACGTATAAACGTAAGTGAGGCATTACAGAACAAAACACACGAATATCGTTTTGTGAATGCTAAATTGATGGTTTATTCGTATAGGTGACGATCTTTACGAATATATCTGAAAGTTTAACGTTCTGAATGATATTCTATAATTAGAAAACAAGATTGAAAAGTATAGTTATCATCGTGTTTGTACGGGTGACGATTCGAACGAATACGCGCGACAACCGTACATTTCGATTTAAACAGTAAATTAATATTCTAAATTTTAAATTAATAAGAAGATATTAGTTAATTTATTAGGAATCACAACCTTGAATAATTAAGTGATTTCTAATTTTACAAACCGCGTCACTACGTCGCGAAAACAACGCGAAACGACAATTTTTTGCGCGAAACCGAACGAGACCGAACATCCGGATAACTATTAACTCATTAAATGAAACATTTATGTCACCACCTACCCCCAACACCTCCATTTTTCTCACATTTTCGTTTTCAAACTCTCTCTCTAGAGAACATTTTCTCTACCTTCTCTCTACAATTACGAGCTCGATTCTTGGCGGATTCAAGAGTGCTAGGTGCCTAAACGATCATCTCATCACGTAGATCACGGAAGTACTAGGAGTTCAAGCATCTAACCGTCGAAATCGAGGTAAAAACTCGATCTTATTTCGGTTTGGTGTGTGTGTTTCGTGACCCCTAAGATTATTGGTGTTAACCGGTTATAATATGTTTGAAACACTTGAGTTAAGGTACCTTGCACGTCTAGGTGGCTTTAGGAATGAGTTGTAACAGGTTTGAGGTTTCGAGGATGAGGATGGAAGCCGTGGAAATTACAGGTTCGTGGAAGTCTAGTCGGCCGAACCCTGAGAAGCCTTGGCCGAACCTTTCTGGTGAGCTGAACCCTGGCAACGAACCTGCATGGCTCTGCAACGAACCTTGCAGGTTCCCTGTCACGAACCCTGCTTCCTTGAGCATCGAACCTTTGTCCACGAGTCTGGAATCTTTGGCGAACCATCCTTGGCCGAACCATGGGTGATCACGAACCTTAGGGTGGCGAACCTTTCATGTCCAGCCGAACTCTACAATTCTCAACCTCAGCCGAACCTTCATGGTAGACCAAGCCACGAACCTAGGAGGGATGATGATGCAGTCGAACCTTAAAGGTTCGTCGAGTTACTTCCATTGCCGAACCTCCTTATCAATTTAGCCGAACCTACGGGCTAACCAATAGGTTCGCTGCCCTAAGCCCAATGTCGAACTAAGGTTTGTTTAATTAGATCGATGTGGAATCTAGAATCAACAAAACTAGTGTAAGTGATCTAGGGAGTGGTTAGTTGGCCATAAAACCTAAGTTGCATGAGAAGTTGATTTCCATAATGGACATGCATGGGGAGATCTAGTAGATGCATGCATGAATTGGGGGTGTTATGATTTTGTTTAACTTGTAATAAGGATGTAGGGTTAATAAGAGATAGGGGTTTTCATGAAACACGATAACATATCAATATTAGTATTAACATCTTTTGAATTAGTCTAACACATGTGAAGGATTTTCCAAGAACTCATATGGATTACAATCAAAGTTGGATGATCAATTTGGAAATCAAAGACTTTCATTTGGGCTCAAATGGGCCCAATGGGACTTGATTGAGTCCATCATTTGTTACACGTTTAATTAAATTTTAATAATGATGTTTTTTTTAATACAGAATTGGAAATGTGTGAATGTTTCCAATTAAAATCTCGTTTAATTTGAAATAAAATTTATAATTGTCATTGGTTTCTTTTAAATTTATTTTTTTATAAAAGTTAATTGTAATATCATTGATTGGAATTTTGTTGTAAAATAGACAATATAATTGTTGGGATTTAAACGGAAAACAAAGGAAACTCTGCCGAAATTTTCTAAAATATTAAAGTAAGTTATTATACTGATCATGGGAAATGGGATCATAAGAAGGGTAATTAAGATAGATTAGATCTTAGATACACTTAGTACTAAGACACTTAGTTGCACACACAACAAGACCCAAACTTTAGGCACAACGACTACTACGCGTACTTATTATATTCGAATTCTATTAAAATAACTCAGGAACTGAAGAAATCTAGCTACAAACAAGAGCGCGCATTTTGTGTTAAATCAATTAGATAGCAACACAGGTGAGTTCATTGCCCCTTTTCTAACATTTTTTTTTGTTTTAAAACGCGGGGCTGAGAAGCATGCGTAAACTGTTTATTAAATTGTTTACTTAAATGCTTTTAATTTTATATGTTTCCATATATAAATGTTATCCTAGAACAAGTCTAGGAAGGTTTTATGCAGGTTTACTAACTGATTTACTTATAAATTAAGTAAATAATCGGATTAAACTAAAATGTTTCAAAGAGATCAAAACATTTCAAAAGAATCAAATCAAACATTTTGACAAAACAAGTGTGGGAGTTCAATGAATCAAATCAAACATTTTGACAAAACTAGTGTGGGAGTTCAATGAATCAAATCAAACATTTTGACGAAGCAAGTGTGGGATTTCAACGAATCAAACAAAACAATCTTTGCAAAGACAATATTCAATGTTCTACAAATCAAGTGTTTGTTGAACTATGAATCAAGTGTACATTTTGATCAATGAATCTAGTATTCTATGATCAACAAATCAAGTACATCTTGTAACAGAATCAGACGAATCAATAAATCATTTTCAAGAGAAATTCCTGGGAAATATCAGAGATAACATATGCCAAAACAGACGAAACAAAAACCCTACATTTCAAGAAGTCCTAGCTAGACCGTTTGATTTGTAGGTCATATGTTTGAGGATATTTACAGATTCCCTAACTACTAAGTACCTAGATTGACACAAGGTCATAATCAGTTGGACTTAGATTTTATTAAATGTTATTTATTTATTTAAACATTTATAACTGTTTATACAATTACTGTGGTTGATCATATTGTGTGATGAACTTATGAAATCAATATGGATTTCAAATGATTGTAATTACAGGAACAACAAACAGAAGAACTTATGGGTTGCGTTAAGGGTAAAAATGCTTAATTATCATTAACAACAATGTCATATGCATATTAGTATGTGGTGGGATGTTGGCTAGGGCTTGTCCCTTACATATGCCCTATATATAAGCATACCGATGTGAATATTACATGTGGTGTTAATGAGGTTAGGGTCTTTACCAAAGGAGGTTTTCAAATCATTTTCAATTACTAAAACTATATGAACTCACCAACCATGTGTTGACTTGATCTTTTTGCATGACTTCTCAGGTGACGAACATGTTAATTAAGAAGTCATTTGCTTTGGACTAGGAATTCAGATAGGAGACTTAGTATTTTGGACCTGCATACTTTTGAAGACATCATTATACAATTTATTTTGTATATCTTGTGTAAATACAAGATAGATATTTTATAATGTTTACAATAGATTTACATTGTTAAATTATAAACGATACTGATGTAATTTAACTTTGTAATTCTATTATCTTAGCATTTCTCAGTTATATCATGTGCAATGTAAACAATCTGATCACTTTCGATTATCACTCACGATATCGCGCCTCGTGAACCTTCCGCCCGACGGGGACTTCGATCCTACCCCGCCGGCTCGGGGTGTGACATATCGTACTCCATAAATTAAAGATCATGGATGTTGCATCGCCTTATAAAATTATGGAGAACAAAACAAGCAATCACTATGTCTCGTTGTATTGGAAAAGAAAATAAGCCATTTGTTTTAAGATTGGGAATCTTGCTTTCAAAACACTAGCATTCACCGTTTTCTCTTCCTCTTCTCCTTGAAGTGGGGGATCCATTTGTGTGCATTCAATATCCTCAAAATCAATAAGATTATGCTCAAAGACATCCTTAAATGGATGAGGAAGCGTAGAATATTGCCCCCAACTATCAAAGCCACTAGAAGTAGAACGCTCAAATAATTACATAAGTCTGGATACGCAAATGGTGCACTTCTCAAAGCTTCGGCATGTTTATTGGACTGTGTGAAAATGTATTATAGAATAGTATAAGAATACTGAAATACAATAATATAAAGTATTTATAAAAAGAAATACCTTAATCTCTAATTGCCTATTTTCTTACGACAAGTTAAACATGTTTGTTATTTCTTTGCAAAAATATAACAAAAATACATTACCATACAATTAACATGTAAACATAGATTTTCTAATCATAAGTTGTTGGTGCATACAGTGTCCCTAGTTCAATGTAATAGTCTATCATGATTGTATAAAGTTGATATATGTAGTGAAATAAGTATTTTGCATTGTTTATTTGTGTTTAACATGTTTGACTTTGACTTTGTATATCAAACAGGACCATTCGTACGAATGAACCTAAAGTTGAGTTCATTCGCAGGAATGAACACTTAACGAATGTCCAGTCAAGTGAATGAATCAGGATTCTGATTCATTCGTGCAAATGAATCAGGGATTTGATTCATTCGTGTGAGAGGCTTATTCGTGGATCGTCATTCGTGTGGGTGAGTGGTTTGTGTGACTTATTCGTATGGATGGCTGATGCCTATAAACATCTGAAAAAAAGAATGTTTTAACAGTCCTGCACATTCCCTGTCAAATCCCCTAGGGTTCATAGCCGCCCCTTGCATTCCAACTTCGTTCTCAGGCCCGTGGTGTTCGAATTCGATCAAAACGTTGCTCCCCAATCATCGGATTACCACAGGGCTTCTAGATTTCGATTCGAAACCCACCGAATAGGATTCTGCACTATTCGTGGGCCTTTCGAGTAGAATCCGCAAGGAACCATGTTGTTTCCAATGTCCTACAGAGTGGTATCAGAGCTTTGGCTCTTGATTCTGCTTGTTTTCAATCAGATCTAGTGATTTTCAGATTGTTCTAGTGATTTTTTGCACAAACCCTGTTTTCTCTTCTTCAACAGTTTACTTTTCTATTGCAGAACTTGTGTTTTTGTGGTTCTTTTGCTGATTTGTTGATTCACGAACCTTGGGAAGGTTATTGTGAAGTTGTCTACCAATTTGGTGGTGAAATTCAGCCTAAACATCAAGTTTGAAGGATTTTTGCGTGACTGAAAACCCAGATTGTATGAATGGGGTTTTTGGGCGAATAGCTACTCACACGAATAAGCCACTTGGGCGAATAGCTATTCATTCATTCAACGCTAACACGAATAGATATTGATTTGCATGAGTCTTGCACGAATGGATCTCTCATTCGTGTAATCACTTCTGTCATTCGCCTGACTTGTTCATGAATCAAATCTCATTTGTTTGAATCATACATTCGTCACAATATTCATTCGTTTGATCTTTCCATTCGCTTGACATCACTTGTGTCGGTTATTCATTCGCTTGACCTACCATTCGTCTCTTCATTCTTGTGATGCCAATTCATTCGTACCCATCATTTGTATCGCCAACTGTTATGGATGAACTTGCATTGATGGCAAACCAGAACTTGCATTGATGTCAAACAAGAACAACAAGATTCAGAATCTGTTACTTACAGAGACGGAGATAGGGAACTCCAACAAAGCTCCAAAGTTGCTTTCTTTGGATGATTATCCGCACTGGAAGTATAGATTTGAGATTCACATCAATGGGGTGGACACAAACTTGTGGATGATGATTTAAGGTGGGTATTTGAGACCACTCAATAAGAATGGAACTCCCATGCTTGTCCCTCAGATGACTGAACCTCAATGAAGGTTATATGATTTTGAGAAGAAGGCCTATGGGATGGTGTCTCAGTGTATTGCCACTGACATATTCCATCAGTTCGGACAGTTAACTTCTTCCAAATTCCTATGGGATGCTTTGCAGCATAGACATGAAGGAAATAATGCATTGAAGATCATCAAGTCTAAAGCATTAAAGAAAGAGTTCAACAGCTTTATGTATATCGGAAACGAGTCTCAAGATGAACTAATTGCCAGATTTTATCATCTTCTTAGTGAACTCTTTAATCATCAAGTCAAGACAACAACTGAAGAGAAAATTCAATGTCTGGCTGATGCATTACCTCCCAAGTGGGAATCTTTCCCTATGGTGCTGAAGCAGAGTGAGATGCTTGCTTCTATGGATATCAATGACTTCATTCAAAAGCTGAAGGAACAAGATATAGAGAACATGTGGAAAGCCAAGAGAGTGGCACAAGTTCAAGATCCTTCCATATATTATTCTATTCCCACAGGGGAAAGAACCTCTTCACATGCTCCTTTGAAGACTGCTTTTATGTCTTAGACCAAAGAGGTTCCTGGCTCAAGTCAGGCTCATTTCAGTCAGTCTAATGCTACTTATACCTCTCATTCAGAAGATAGCCATTCTGTCATCAACTTGAAGGCATATGATTTTGACAAAGTGACAGTGGAGGTTGCTAAAGAGCAAATGGGCCTCTTGTCAACACTTGTGAGGTCATATGATGGATTACTGGCTGGACAAATTGGAAATCCACACTTGAAAAATGAAGATTACTCACATATTGACCCATATGACATGGAAAGGATAGAAATTTTGTGGGCTCTGGCAAGTGCAGTCAGAAGGGTAAAGGATTTTGTCTAAAGACCAGGGAAGGATATCAATCTGAACAAGGATTCAAAGTTTGGTTTTGACATGTCATCAGTCACCTGTTACAACTGTGGCAGCAAAGGTCATTTTGCTAGACAGTGCAACAAGCCAAAGAAGATGGGAAACAAGAATCCTTTTCAAAATCAAAGATCATCTTCTTCAAATCCTAAAAGACGATTAGTACCTATTGAGACTCCTTCTCATGCTAGTTCTTCAAATGCAAACAAGGCCCTGATGGTTCAGAACAATAAAGGGAGAATTGGGATTTCAGATTCAATTCTGATAAGGGAACATGCTAGAAAGCTTGTGTTGCATAGATCAAGGAAGTTGCTGAACCTAGTGCTGAGAATGATTTAGAAGAAATGAAGACTAGGTTGGATGAGTCATCAGGATCAGAGGATGAAAGCTCTTCAGACTCAGAAAATCAAGGAGAAATAAGACGCCGACTCTGAAGATTAGCACACCACACAATTTGCTTTGCTGGTGGATACTGCTTCTTCATCCCAGATTTGTTAGGTATATGATGACTGTTCATCACTTAATTTCAGATGTTTTCATTGTGCTGACCTTGAAAGTAAGGTCTTGGCTTATCAGGAGCATAATGCAGACCTTATCAGTGATCTCAACCAATGTATTGAGGAAAATCTTGTTTTAAAATCAAATGAAAACGATTTTCAAGCTAAAATTGGTTTATTAAAAAGGCAATTACATGAGGCTGAGATCGTTGTGCTTAAGAAGTAAGATGCTATAATTTCTTATCTCAACACAATTAATGAAACAAAGAAGAAGCTATCCATAGATGAATGCGACTATGAGACTTTGAGTCAAAAGCTCAAGAGCTATGAAAGTGCTTCATATATCATTGAGCACATGATCAGTGATGGGACTGATCTGAAAGGGAAGGGTAAAGAAGCAAAGTACAACCATTTTCCTCCACCAGTTCTAAATTGTTTTGTAAATTCACCTAATGAAAAAAAATCATAGATCATCAACTTAAAACTCCATTAGTAATTGATCCTATTGGAGTCATTTCAGATGAGGGTTCTTTATTGTCTGAAGAATCATTTGTGGAGGGAGTGGTAAAATATTGGGTCTTTGATTCTGATTCTTCATCCCATGCTACTACTGTTAAGAATCAGACATCCTGTGCCAAAAAGGTTGACCCAATCCCATCTAAGACAAATTTGTCTTCAAAATTCTCCAAAGCAATAGGCTTTATGAAGTCTTCAAAGGAACGTGAAGCAAGTGGGTCCAACAAGATTGACAATCTTGTTTTTAATGGGACGAAAGGGTTTGGGTTTCAAACATGACAAGTCAAAGTCAAATGATTTTAATAGAAACCATGTTCCTAAATTTAAAAACAAACAGTTTCACAATAAAACCAAAAATCTTTCTTCTAAAGATAAACGAGTTTGTTTTGAATGTGGTGAATTAGGGCACTTTGCTAGATCTTGCCCTCACTTGGTTAGACCACATTTTGCATCACATAGAAAAACAAATCAGTCTTTTGTTAATGAGGTCAAATCTGTTCATCACTTAACTTAAGTCAAACCCAAACCCTCCCTCTCATCAAGCCTCTGGATAAGGGTAAAAGGGTAACAATTGATTAGAACATACCCAATATTGTTTCTGTCAAACAATCCAAACCATCATCTGTTTATTTGAAAAACTCTTTCAGCAAACATGCTATCTGGAAGGTTAATTCTTCCGAGGCTTCAGTTTCAAACTTTGAAAAATCTTTAAATCTTTCAAATAAAATGACTCAGGATGGACAAAGGATTGAAATGAAAATCCTAGACTCATTGGGTCAACCCAAGACTGTAAAGGCTTGGGTTCCCAATTTCAACTATTTTTTTGTGTATGTGTAGGTTGCCCCAAATGCTGCTCTTAACAGCACTTGGATTGTTGATAGTGGGGCATCAAGGCACATGAATGGAGACATATCTCTTCTTACCAATTTTAATCCAATTATAGGAGGATATGTAGCTTTTGCAAGAGATAAAGGAGGGTTTATTACTGAAGAAGGAATTCTCTCAAATGGTCAAGTTTCATTTGACAAGGTGAAGTATATGAAGCAGCTGGAGAATAATCTTCTCTATATGTCACAAATCTGTGACAAGAAATACAAAGTTCTTTTTGATGATTCAAGCTGCTACATTCTCAAGAAAGGTATCACCATCCATGATGATTGGATTTTGATGTCAGCTTCAAGAAAGCATGATTTGTATGTTCTCAACATGGACACAGCTTCAACTACATCTTCTACAGCTTCATGTTTTATGTCTAAGGCAACAAAAAAAGATTCAATCCTTTGGCATAAGAAGATGGGCCATTTGAGCCTGCGCAAGATGAATCACTTAGTTCACAACAATCTGGTTGAGGGAGTAAGTTTAAGAAACTTTAAATTGCCTGATGTCTACATTTCATGCAAGAAGGGAAAGCAAACAACACAGTCTCATAAACTCAAAAAGTTTAACTAAATTACTGTTCCACTTGAGGTTCTTCACATGGATCTGTTCGGTTCCGTCAACCGCAAGAGCATTGCTGGAGATCAATATTGTTTAGTCATTACTGATGAGTACTCCAGATACTCTTGGGTGTTCTTCATGAAGGAGAAATATGAAACGTTCGAGTGTATTCAGGTTTTGCTAACTAAGCTTGAATCACTTTATAAGCTCAAGTTTCGTATGCTCTGAACATATAACGAGACTAGATTCAGGAATCATAACATGGAGACTTTCTGCAATGAACGTGGTATTGTTCAACAATTCAGTGATCCATATGTTCCTCAAATGAATGGCGTTGCTGAGCACAAGAACAGAACGCTAATTGAGGCTGCTTGGACTATGCTTGTTGACTCATCCCTTCTGGTTCAATTCTGGAATGAAGCAGTGGGTAATGCCTATAATACTTTGAACCAGTTTTGGATTGTTAAGAGACATGGGAAGACTTGTTTTGAATTGATCCATAACAGAAAACCAAATATCAAGTATCTTGAGCCGTTTGGTGCTCCATGCACAATGCTTAAGAAACATGAGCAAGACAAGTTCAATGAAAAGGTGGAAGAAGGGTATATTCTTGGGTACATCACTCCTAATAAAAGAGTATACAACAGATCAACTCACAATATGGAGGAGTGGTACCATGTGGATGTTCAAAGATATCCTATGCCACCACCTGAAAAGGGTCTAGATTGGATGTTCGATTATCCAAGTCTATTTGATTCTTTCAATATGCCTCCCATGAACTCTTATGAAGATGTTGCTATTCAAATGATGTATGATGCAAAGAATCCACCTGATGAACCAGTGTAACCTTCATCTGTTCCAGTTCCTATGCAGACACATGATGACAGTTCAGACTTAGATGATCATCACTCTCAGCCTGATGTCCCAGAACCAGATGTTGAAAATATTGTACCTGATCTTGACGATCTAAATGTTAATAATCTTGATCCAGAAGTTGTTGTTCCTACACATCCTGTGGGAAGAATTAGCAACATGCATCTTGTAAAATCAGTTCCGGAAACGTCGCCAGAACAGTGATCTCAACAGTAACATGAGCAATAATCAGGTACAAACTATACGTGTTTCATTGTATGTCATATTCATATCATGTATCATTATCATTTTATGTTATCATAGCACAGTTTTAGAATCAATTCAGGAAACAAAACTCAGAAACATGGTTCGTCAGTCAGATAATTATCTGGCAATGCAGAACCATCATGTGACTGTTAGTTAGGATTCTATTATGTATAAACATATGTGAGGCTTTACAGAACAAAACAAAACAGATGTCGTTACGTGAATGCTAAAATGACGGATTATTCGTACAGGTGTCGATCTGTACGAATATATCTGAAAGTTTAACGTTCTGAATGATATCCAATAGTTAGAAAACCATATTTAAAACTTTAGTTATCGTCGTGTTCGTATGGGTGACGATTCGAACGAATATGCGCGACGACTGTACGATTCGATTTTAAACTGTAAATTAAATATTTTCAGAAAATTTAAATAAATGAAAGATATTTAGTTAATTTACTAGGAATTACCACCTAAATAAATTTCTAAACTTCACTTTTAAGATCGCGATGTTTCATTACGAAAATGAAGGAAAACCGACGCCCTCACGTGAAACCGAGCGAAGCCGAACGAACCCGAACATAACCGGGTATTTCTAACCCATTTAATGTGGCAATTAATGCCACAACCACCACCACCTACCAGATTTTCATCCCCATTTTCGGAGCTCTCTTTACTTTCTCTCTCTAAAAGATCACCACATCTCCTTCAATCCTTCACGAAATCGAACATTTTTGGTGTGAAAACAACCACCACAACTTGTAGGTCATAGAAGTACAACCGATCTAAGCTTTTATCCAACAGATTTAAGGTAAAAATCGATCCTTTGTTCGGTTTTAGGGTTTTGGAAACCCTAGGTTCGAACCCTATGAGAACCCAACTAAAATCCTTCTACACCTTAGGAGAACACCACAAAGTCACTTTAGAATGTGCTAGGAACAAACCTCCTTCACTCCCTGGTCGCTTAGCTCGAAAATCAGGTGCTGCCACACACCAGGCCGCTACAGCTGAATGGCCAACAGCAGCTCGTCGAATGGCCAAGGCTTCTCATTCGTTCGGCCGGCCTCCATTCTGTCGGCCAACCGGTCCATTCTGTCGCCCAAGAAGTTTCCTTCGGTTGGCCATGCTGGTTCGGCCTAAGCTCATTCGACCTGCTCCCCTTCGGCCAAACCTCCTGCGAATGAACCTCTTCGGCCGGGCACTCATTCGACAGCCTTTCATTCGGACCATCCTCATTCGATTGGTTAAGTTTGCTTCGGCCATGCTCCATTCGATCGGCTAGATTGTTTCGGCTAGATCCCTTTCGGTTGGGACCTTCTTCGCAGGAACTCATTCGGCCCAAGGGTAACCAATTGGTCCATCAATGGAATGCATATGAATCGTGTGTGTAGGCATGCACGTGAACCGAAATGGGTATGCATGCATGGGATTCTAGTGTGTGTGTGTGCATGGGAATAACATTAGGGTTCATTATGTACAACCAACCTTGGGTGAACGAAACTTCCTTTAAATGACTGTGGTAGTCATTTCGATTGAGATGGGTTAAATTACATGGGTTATCTAATAAAAGCTATAGTAGGGTTTTTTTTTACTAAAGGGAGTTTTCATAAATCACATTATAACTTATACATTAATGTCATCATCTTTTGGGATTAACATATTTGAGAAGGCATGTTGAAACAAAGACACTAAGTCTAAGGCTATGGTGTTGTTCCCACGAGTAACTTCTAACACTTAGACAATTCACAAGAAACATACAACTACATTAGGTCGTTCCTTTGAACTACCTAGGATTGGTTGCATACGTAATCGATCAAGGAATCATGAACAATCAAGATCTAGTAAAGGGCCAAGGTTAATCAATTAAGATTAATCTAAGCCCATCATGATAACTATACTTTTCTTAACTTAATTATGTTTGTGAATAAAGAAATTGATTTATTAACCTCACTAAATTAAATAAATGGTTTTAAACTTAAAAGCTTAATTAAATTGAATTAACTTAAAAGTATTTTAACTGAAGACTTGTAATTAATACTGTGGGATCAGGGTTAGTTATGGGTAAAATGTTTAGCTTAGATAGAAGGAATTCTAGAAAAACGTTATTAACATAGGACACTTAGTTGCACACCAAGACTAAACCCTAGATACGACTGTTATAAATACTTATCGCATACGAATCTTCTTAAAACAAATCAGGGACTGAAGAAACATAGTCTACAAGCAACGAGAGCGTATAATCTGTTGTGGCTTCATTCTTAGCAACACAGGTGAGTTCATTGCCCGTTTTCTAAACATTTTTGTTTTCAAATGCGGGGCAGAGATGCATGCATAAATTATTTTCGTAAGATTATATTTACTTAAATGCTTTTACTTAACTTATGTTTATATGTATAATTGTTAACCTAGATTCTGTTTAGGTATACAATATACAGGAATTCAAAGTAAGTTTTTTATTCATTATGAGTAGATAACTATTTCAAATTAAAGAACTAATTTCAAAAATCTACTTTCAAAGAACTAAAGATCTAAAGCGAAGAACTATTTCCAAAGGTCTACTTACAATGAACTAAAGATATATTTTCAAAGAACTAATGGTATACTATAAAGAACTATTTTCAACGGTGTGTTGTCAAAGAACTAACGGTATATTTCAAAGAACTACGTACAAAGAACTACTTTCCAAGGGTTTGACTGGAAAATATCAAAGATAGCATGTGCCAATCTCAGGTTTGAAAGATGTCCTAGCTAGACTGATTGAATATGAGACGCATGTTTGATGATATTTATAGTATTCCCTAACCGTTTTGAGGAACATCTGGGAAATACTCAAAGATAAAATGTGCCAAAGAACTAAAGAATTATACGAACTATGAATGGTCTAAAGAACTATAGAAGCCTGTATATCAAAACATGTCCTAGCTAGACTGATTGATTATTGGTCGCATGTTTGATGAGATTTACAGATCTCCCTTACTACTAAGAACCCTGATTGCTAGACTAGTCTACTCGAGTTGACCAAGGCCCAATCATTAAGTCTTAGATTTTATTAAATGTTTATTTATTTATTTAACTAAGCATTTATTGAAATGTTTATACAAATGTTATGGTTGATCATGATTGCGTGATGAGCTTAAGGAATCAATAGAGATTTCAAATTTGTGTATCTACAGGAACTAAGTACTGAAGAACTAATGTGTTAATGGTGGGGGTAAAATGCTTAAATATCATTAACAACAGTGTCATATGTGGTTTAGTATGTGGTGGGATGGCGTCTGGGCGGGTTGTAGGCTCGACCCTTTAGTATGCCCTATATGTAAGCATACCGAGTTGGATATTACATGTGATGTTAATGAGGTTAAGAATGTTATCCAAGAGTTTAGCAAAAGTTTTATGTGCGTGTTTAGAACTATGATGGAGATGTAATTGAATGGTAGGTAAAATGCTTAATTATCATTAATAACAGTGTCATATGTGGATTAGTATGTGCTGGGATGGCGTCTGGGCGGGTTGTAGGCTCGAGCCTTTCGTATGCGCTATATATAAGCATACCAATCTGGATATTACACGTGATGTTATTGAGGTTAAGGTTGTTACTGAAAAAGGGTTTGCAAAGCTATTTTCGAATACTAAACTATATGAACTCACCAACCATGTGATGACTTGATCTTTTTGCATTACTTCTCAGGTGACGAACATGAGAATTAAGATATTACTGCTTTTGGACTAGGATGCCAGATAGTGGACCTAGTATTTTTGGACCTGCGTATTTTTGGAAATCATCTACAGAGTATTTCGTATATCTTGTGCAGATAGAAGATAGAAAACTTTTGATGTTGATAGTAGATTTACATTGTTAAATTATGAACAAAACTGATATAATTTAACTTTGTAATTCTATTCTCATTTAGCAGTTTCTCATTATATATCATGTGCATTGTAAACAATCTGATCATCATGATTATCACTCTCGATATCGCGCTCCGGGAGCCTTCCACCCGACGGGACACACGATCCGGCCCGCCGGCTCGGGGTGTGACAGATTGATATCAGAGCCATTGTTATAGAGAAATATTGGTCATTTATTTAAATGACTTGGCCTAGACTATAACCTAGGGACCCTTATATAGAGAACGTAGGATTTATGCTTGCATTGTGTCTTCTGCATTTTATCACTGAACTAACCAATATCCTTTTAGTTATGATCAGAATGCCGCCTAGAAGACAATCTCCTCTGTTACCACCGCCACCGTAGGCACCTCACTCATCAACACCTACACCACCTGATTCACCACCGCCGCTTACTCCTCTTCCACTCATTCTGAATGCAACTCCAGCGCTAGATCCTGCTACGGTTGCCTTGGCAACACTACTGAGCAGCCAGCTGACTAATCAGCTGAAAGAGGTGATACCATATATGCTTAACCGTATTCAGAATGACGGTAACAACACCGGGCATTCATCTGGGGAAGCCAGTGGGAATACTGGTAGTGCATCTCACTACTCCTATAAGTCATTTGTAGGATGTAAACTGCCCAGTTTTAGCGGTACTGACGGAGCCGTTGGATTAATCCAATGGATAGAAAAGATAGAGACTACTCTGGATATCAGTAGCTGTCCAGAGTATGACAAAGTTCGTTATTCTGCTGGATCTTTCAACAAGCAAGCTTTGACGTGGTGGAACTCACAGATTCAAGCTAAGGGAAGGGAAGAAGCTATGGCGATGCCATGGGAAGAGTTCAAGACATTGTTGAGAGCTGAGTTTTGCCCCAAGAACGAACTGCAGAAACTGGAAGTCGAACTGTGAAACCATGTGATGAAAGGGGCAGATCATATGGTTATACTACTCGTTACCATGAGTTGGTTGGTTTGGTGCCAGACATGGTACCAACATTGGAGAAGAGGATTGATAGATATGTGGGTGGACTCCCCGCCTGCATTCAGGGTTTAGTTGTTGTAGCAAACCCTGTCACCTTAGAGTCTGCTGTGAGTTTGTCTTAGAAACTCACTGATTTGATGATTGCCTCTGGAACTTTGAAGAGAGAGGCTGACTCGGGCAAACACAAGGAGGAATCATCTAAGAAACACCATCATCACTCCAAGAAGAAACAGAAGGTCATCAGGAACTATACGATGGCCACCCCTCTCAACCAAGCAACAGCCGCACCACAGAAACCTAACAAAAAGACCCTACACTTGTGCATATCCTTTGTGTACCAAGTGTCAATATCATCATGCTGCTAACACTCCCTGCAAACAATGTACGGGATGTGGACGAAAGGGCCATTGGGTCCAACACTGTCGGATGACACTTAACCAAGCAGTCAACAATGCTGCTTTAGGTCTCCCTCCACCCAATAATCATAACAACGGGGGATGCTACAACTGTGGCGAAATTGGCCACTTTGCAAAGAACTGCCCGAAGAAAGCACAACTGGCAGTTCCAGCACCCCGTGGAAGAGCTTTTGCTATAGGAGCTCCAGCTGCATGCCAAGACCCGAATGTGGTCACTGGTACATTTCTCTTACATGACTTTAATGCATCTGTTCTATTTGACACTGGTGCAGATCAGAGTTTTATCTCTACCGATTTTGCATGCCAACTAGATTCTATAGAGGAAAAGTTAGATTCCCCTTACATTATAGAAGTAGCCAATGGGAAACTGATCACGGTTAGCACAGTATATAGGAACTGCCCATTGATAGTTAATGGTCATACATTCACAATCGATTTGATACTGATGGAGTTGGGTAGTTTCAACATCATCGTTGGAATGGACTGGCTTTCTCTTTACTGAGTGGAAGTCGTCTGTTCTGAAAAACAGCTTCGAGTTCCATTGCCGGATGATCGTGTATTGGAAGTTAGAGGGGATAAGGCAAAACGAAGTGTCAAAATCATATATTGCATAAAGGCGCGTAAGTTTTTACAAAAGCAGTACGTAGCTTTCTTGGCTCATGTTGTGGAGAAGGAGAAGGACAAGAAAATGATTCAAGAAGTTCCGGTAGTGAAAGAGTATCCAGAAGTGTTTCCTGAAGACCTACCAGGTTTCCCACCTGCGCGACCGGTAGAGTTCCGTATTGACTTAGTTCCTGGAGGAACTCCTGTTGCTAAATATCCCTACAGGTTAGCACCTTCAGAGATGCAGGAATTGTCAAACCAGTTACAGGAGTTATTGGATAAAGGCTTCATAAGACCGAGCTACTCACCTTGGGGTGCTTTGGTTTTGTTGGTAAAAAAGAAACATGGATCATTTCGGATGTGTAGAGACTACCGAGAGCTGAACAAGTTGAATATCAAGAATCGGTATCCATTGCTGAGGAATGATGACTAGTTTGATCAACTACAAGGGGCACGTCATTTCTCAAAGATTGATTTACGGTCTGGACATCATCAACTCATGGTTGAAGACGAAGATACACTGAAGACGGCGTTCCGAACCAGATATGGGCATTACGAGTTTATGGTGATGCCTTTCGGATTGACAAACGCACCGACGGTTTTCATTGACCTCATGAATCGAGTGTGCAAGCCGTATCTGGATCAGTTTGTTATTGTCTTCATTGATGACATACTGATTTATTCCAAGAGCAAGGTAGATCACAAGCAACATCTCTGGAAGATCCTGGAGCTGTTGAAAGAAGAGAAACTCTATGCCAAATTCTCTAAATGTGAATTTTGGCTAAGAGAGGTTCAATTTCTGGGTCATGTAGTCCACAACGAAGGAATACATGTAGATCCTGCCAAGATCGAAGCTATCAAGAACTGGGATATTCCGAAGACACCAATGGAGATACGGTCTTTTCTGGGATTGGCTGGTTATTATAGAAGGTTTATCTCAAATTTTTCTAAGATAGCTTTGCCTCTCACCAAGCTAACTCAGAAAAGCGAACCGTTTGTTTGGGAACAGAAACAAGAAGATGCTTTCCAAACATTAAAGCAGAAGTTATGTGATGCTGCAATCTTATCTCTCCCAGAAGGCTGTGATGACTTTGTAGTATACTGTGATGCCTCCCATCAGGGACTCGGTTGTGTACTAATGCAACGAGACAAAGTTATCGCTTATGCATCGAGATTGTTGAAGATTCATGAGAAGAACTACACTACTCATGATCTAGATCTGGGAGCAGTGGTATTCGCGTTGAAGATCTGGAGACATTAGTTATATGGCACTAAGTGTACCATATTCATTGATCACAAAAGTCTGCAACAAATCTTTGATCAAAAGGAACTCAACATGAGGAACCATCGTTGGGTTGAGCTTTTGAATGATTATGACTATGTGATCAAGTACCATTCGGGCATGGCAAATGTGGTAGCTGATGCCTTAAGCCGGAAGGAATGGGTCAAACCCTTGCGTGTTAGAGCAATGGGAATGACTGTGCAGACGAGCTTACGAGACAAGATTATTCAGGCACAGCAGGAATCAGTTGATCGAGGAAGTCTGAAGAAAGAACTTGACTGCGGAGCAGAGAAACAGTTTGAAACAAAGCCTGATGGAGTTATCTACTACCAAGATCGTATATGGATTCCGGTGGAAGACGAATTGAGAAGACTTATATTTGATGAACCACATAAGACTAGGTACTCCGTGCATCCAGGCGCTAATAAAATGTACCAAGACTTACGAGGATTTTATTGGTGGCCGGGAATGAAGAAAGACAGAGCTGAGTATGTGGGTCGATGCCTTACGTGTGCGAAGGTAAAGGCGGATCACCAGAAACCGTCAGGTTTACTGGAACAGCCTAAGATTCCACTCTAGAAGTGGGAAAAAATAGCTATGGACTTCATTACCAAGCTACCCCGCACTTCCAGTGGTTATGATACGATTTCGGTTATCATTGATCGTTTGACAAAATCTGCTCATTTCTTGCCAATGCGTGAGACTTTCACGATGGATAGACTGGCGAGATTATACATCAATGAGGTAGTGGTACGTCACGGTGTGCCATTGTCCATTATTTCTGATAGAGACAGTAGATTCACATCAAGGTTCTGGCAATCATTACAGAAATTTCTAGGGACACACTTAAATCTGAGTACAGCTGACCATCCACAAACGGATGGTCAAAGCGAACGTACAATTCAGACCCTGGAGGACATGTTGAGAACCTGTGTGTTAGATTTCGGTGGAAATTGGGACTCTCATTTGCCACTGATTGAATTCTCCTACAACAACAGTTACCATTGTTGGACTGAGGTTGGAGATAGTCATATAACTGGGCCAGAGCTTATTCAAGAGACTACTGACAATATTGCTTAGCTTCAACAAAGACTACAAGCAACAAGGAGCAGATAGAAGAGCTATGCTGATAAACGGCGTAAGCCGTTGGAATTCCAAGTGGGAGACCGAGTCATGTTGAAGGTATCCCCATGGAAAGGTGTAGTCCGTTTTGGGAAGAAAGGCAAGTTAGCACCACGATACGTGGGACCATTCGAGATCGTCGAATGTATTGGTCCTGTGGCGTATAGACAAAGGTTACCTGATGAACTTAGTGGAGTGCATGACGTGTTTCACGTCTCTAACTTGAAGAAATGCTTTGCTGACGAATCACTCATCATACCAGTTGAGGAAATTCAATTGGATGAGCATTTGCACTTTATCGAGGAACCTTTGGAGATTATGGATCGCAAGGTTAAGAAAATGAGGCGAAGCCGTATCCCGATTGTCAAGGTTCGCTGGAATTCAAACTATCCCCAACTGTTAATAGAGAAAGCCATACCTGATAACGATTATTAAATTTCAGGGCGAAATTTCTCTAACAAGGGAGACTGTAACATCAGTGCTGGAAACGTCACCCCAATAGTTATCTCAACAGTAACATGAACAGTAATCAGGTACAAACTATACGTGTTTCATTGTATGTCATATTCATATCATGTATCATTATCATTTCATGTTATCATAGCACAGTTTCAGAATCAATTCAGAAAACAAAACTCAGAAACATGGTTACTCAGTCAGATAATTATCTCGCAATACAGAACCATCATGTGACTGTTAGTTAGGATTCTATTATGTATAAACCTATGTGAGGCTTTACAGAACAAAACAAAACGGATGTCGTTACGTGATGCTAAATTGACGGATTATTCGTATAGGTGACGATCTGTACAAATATATCTGAAAGTTTCACGTTCTGAATTATATCCAATAATTAGAAAACCATATTGAAAAGTATAGTTATCGTTGTGTTCGTACGGGTGACGATTCGAACGAATATGTGCGACGACTGTACGATACGATTTTAAACTGTAAATTAAATATTTTCAGAAAATTTAAATAAATGAAAGATATTTAGTTAATTTACTAGGAATTACCACCTATAATAAATCTCTAAATTTCACTTTTAAGATCGCGATGTTTCGTTACGAAAATGAAGGAAAACCGACGCCCTTACGCGAAACTGAGCAAAACCAAACGAACCCGAACATAACCGGGTATTTCTAACCCATTTAATTTGGTAATTAAAGCCACAACCACCACCACATACCAGATTTTTCATCCCCATTTTCGGAGATCTCTCTACTTTCTCTCTGTAAAAGCTCACCACCATATCTCCTTCAATCCTTCACGAAATCGAACGTTTTTGGAGTCCAAACAACCACCACAACTTCTAGATCATAGAAGTACAACCGATATAAGGTTTTATCCAACAGATTTGGGGTAAAAATCAATCCTTTGTTCGGTTTTAGGGTTTTGGAAACCTAGGTTCGAACCCCAAGAGAACCGGGCTAAAATCCATCTAAACCTTAGGAGAACACCACAAAATCCCTTTAGAATGTGCTAGGAACAAACATCCTTCACTCTCTGGTCGATTTACTCGAAAATCAGGTGCTGCCACACACCAGGCCGCTACGGCCGAATGGCCAACAGCAGGTCGTCGAATGGCCAAGACTTCCTTCGGCCGAATTGCCAAGGCTTCTCATTCGTTCGGCCGGCCTCCATTCTGTCGGCCAACCGGTCCATTCTGTCGCCCAAGCAGTTTTGTAACATCAGTTCCGGAATCGTACCAGAACAGTGATCGCAACAGTGCTACGAACAGTAATCATGTACGAACTATATGTATTTCAGTTTGATTCATATTCATATCATAATTCATTGTCAATTCATGTTATCAAGTAGTGAATTCAGAATCATTTTAGAGAAACAAAGTTCAGAAAACATGGTTCATCAGTCAGATAATTATCTGGCAACACAGAACCATGACGTGATTACTTGTTATGATTTTATTATGTATAAACGTATGCGAGGCTTTATAGAACGAAACCACACGGATGTCATTACGTGAATGCTAAATCTGCGGATTATTCGTATAGGTGACAATCTGTACGATTAAATCTGAAGATTTAACGTTCTGAATGATATCCGATAATTAGAAAACAATATTGAAAAGTATAGTTATCGTTGTGTTCGTACGGGTGACGATTCGAACGAATACGCGCGACGACCGTACGATTCGATTTTAAACAGTAAATTAAATATTTTTGAACACTTAAAATAAGCAAAAGATATTTAGTTAATTTACTAGGAATAACCACTTAAAATAATTCTATAAATCTTATTTTATAAACTATGTCGTTTCGTGACGAAAACCACAAGAAACCGATGTGTTACGAGAAACCGAACGAGACCGAACTTACCGGGTAATTAGAACCATTAAATGAGATCATTTAATGAGTAACCAACCCCCACCAACCTCCTCCTTGTTCTCATTTTCGTCTTTCAACTCTCTCTCTCTCTCTCTAAAAATTGATTCTCCACCTTCTCTCTACAAGAAATCAATCAATTCTCAACCATTTCAAGCATACTTGGAGCCAAAACGACCATCTCGTCATGTAGATCACATAAGTACAAGTAGTTTAAGCTTTCATTCACCATTTGTGAGGTAAATCTCAAACTTTGTTTCGGTTTGTAGGGTAAATCACGATCCCCTTACTTGTGGTCGATCTAATCGGTTTTAAACACTTAGTAGTATTGAAATAAGCCATGGTTAGCAACTAGAAAACCCTAGAAATCGATTTGTAACAGGTTGGAGTCGAAGAAGAAAGTGATACTACTGGTTCGTGACTCAAAAAAGGTCGGCCGAACCTGTGAGGGGTGGCCGAACCTGTTTAGACAACCAACATGTAGACGAAGCCACCCTAGACGAACTTGTGAAAGAAACAGCTGGCCGCGAACCATATCCATGCTAACCCTAGTAGCCACGAACTTTCAAATGCCAATGAACCAAGCTCCACAATCAACGAACCATTTGGGCCGAACCTTGCAGGTGACGAACTAATGAGACCCCGAACCTTTCTCCAATTTGGCCGAACCCTACCCTTGAAACTAACCTCCATGCCACGAACCTTAGGGAACCCCGAACCATCTGGGCCGAACCCTTGTATGTTGACCGAACCTAACTTAAGGTGTTGCCGAACCTAAGGCTGTAGGGTATAGGTGCCCTGATCCAAGTGACAACCAAATCTAAGGGTTGTTGGAAGTCGATATCGTGGTATCTAGGGCTGTTGAAATTAGTTAAGAACCAATGGTATGTATTTATTTACTCCTGCATGCATATATATGTATATATATCTGTGTGTACATGGAAATTTGAGGTAGATGCAAGGGAAGCATATAAGGCCATGGTGATAATAATAAGGGAGATGGTAAACCTTGTTATTACTTAAACATAGATGGTGATCATTAATTTAGCTCAACATGCATGCTTAGAATGAATTCCTTTGTGTGTGCATGGGAATAACATGGAGTCTTCATTTCCATGCAAACCAACTATTAGGGAAAAGTCTTAACATGGATAATTAACTTAGATAAGTTAACATTTTTTGAAGAATTATTCGAAGAACTTGATTGGCGATCAATTGGAAATCAAAGCTTATCAATGGGCCTAAGGAGGCCTAATGGGTTTAATTAAGCCCATCATATGTAAATGTTATTTTAAATAATGTTAATAATGTGCTAATAAAACAAAATGGTTTACAAAATTTGTTAAAATAAATTAAATGATTTTCTAAATTTATGTTTAATTAAAATGAAATTAATTAAAAACATGTTAATTTAGACTTTGTTATAGTTAGCTGTTGGGATGTGGGTACAAATGGGAATCTAAGCTAGAATAGTTAGATTAAACCTTAGAATCACATTAGAGATTTAGGACACTTAGTTGCGCACCGAAAACCAAACCTTAGGTACGACGACTAATACGTATACTTATCGTATTCGAATTCTTTTAAAACAACTCAGAACTGAAGAAACCTAAGCTACAACAACGAGCGCGTAATTTGTGATAGATCATTTGCACAGCAACACAAGTGAGTTCATTGCCCCTTTTCTAAACATTTTTGTTTTAAAACGCGGGGCTGAGAAGCATGCATAAACTGTTTTAATTAAATTTTTTACGTAAATGCTTTTACTTATTATGAATTGCTTATTATATATGCTTGTTTATACTCCTAGACTCCTGTCTATGGAATTACTATATAGAAAGAACTTACAAGTTAATTAATTACTCTTATGAGGAATAGCTTAATTCTAAACTCTAAACAAACCCTTAGTCAATCAAGCTCAAATTCAAGATTCTAAAATTCAAAGTGGAATCAAAAGAACTAAAGCTAAAGATTAAAAGCAATGGAAATCAAATCCAGTGTGTGATCAGTAAACTAAGGATCCTACTCATAAATCTATAATCATTGTGAAAGCATGGAATTCTAAAGATCAAAATCAAGAGACTCAAGGAAATCAGAACTGTGTGTGAATCATTGAAATAATGAAATCATTAAAATCTAATGAAATCCTTAATGCTTGAGTCAAGGTGGATGTCAGTTCTATAGAAATCAAGATCACGTGTAACACAAATAAAGTCCCGGCATAAATAGTAGACTCTTGTAGTCAAGCTATCTGGGCAATAACGTGAACTATCAAACAAAATAAAGGGAAATCACAGACAATCAAGAATCAAAGGATATCCGTAAAGTCCCGTCATGTACAGTAGACCAGTGGGTCAAGCTAATATGAGCATCATTAAAGTCCCGACACACACAGGTAGACTCCTTATGAGTCATGCCTAATATGGGCCACGTGTGAGAGGGTACAACTTGGACAACCACCAACAAGTAAGTCTAATTGATTGAGTCAAATAAGACCCAATCATCACGTCTTAGTTGTATTTAAATGCTTAGTTATTAGTTTAATTAAACATTTAATGTTTTATTTCTACAAGTGCTTTTGGAAAATCATGAATACATGTTTAACTCAAGAGATCAAAGGTAAATCTATTGGCGGAATTCAAAATCTAAATTGAAGATGAATGGAGAGAAACGCTTAATTATCATTAACAACAATATGCTAAGCAGTTTAGTATGTGGTGGGACGGTGGATGGGCGGGCGGTAAGTTCAACCCTACATATGCCCTATATATAAGCATACTTGATTGGATAGCATAGGTGGTTGTTGATGAGGTTAAGATTGTCACTTCGGGGGATCAAGGTAAACATTTTCAGGGTAATCAAATGCTATGAATCATATATTATGGAATCAAAGTAGTGGAATGAAATGCTTAATTATCACCAGGAACAATATATCATGTGGTTTAGTATGTGGTGGGACGGTGGCTGGGCGGGCGGTAAGTTCGACCCTACATATGCCCCATATATAAGCATACTGAACTGGATGGTATAGGTGGTCAATGGTGAGGTTAAGGTTGTCATTCAGGTTATTCAAACTCATTTTTATAAAAATTACATGAACTCACCAACCATGTGTTGACTTTATTTTTGCATGACTTCTCAAGTGACGAACATGTCAACTGAAGAGTTATATCTTTTTGGACTACGTTACCAGATAGAGGACCTAGCTTTTTGGACCTGCATATTTTGAAGCATCATTTTACAGATTAATTTGTATATCTTGTGCAGATACAAGATAGAAGATTTATGATGTGATAGTAGATTTACATTGTTAAATTATAAACTTAACTGATGTAATTTAACTTTGTAATTCTATTTTATTTAGCAGTTTCTTAATTATATATCATGTGCAATGTAAACAATCTGATCATTCAGATTATCACTCACGATATCGCGCCCCGGGAACCTTTCGCCCGATGTGGAAGTCGATCCAACCCGCCGGCTCGGGGTGTGACAGATTGGTATCAGAGCCATGGTTATAGAGAAACATAGGTCATATATTTAAACGGTTTGGCCTATACTATAACCTAGGGACCCTGCACATATAGAATATAGGACTTAAGACTTGATTGCGTTGTGTCTTCTGTATTCGATCATTGCACTAACCTATAACTTTATTGGTTATGATCAGAATGCCGCCGAGAAGACCTCCTTCTATTGTACCACCACCACCACCACAGAGTTCAACACCACACTCCTCGACGCCATCACTAGCTTACTCCCCTCTACCACCTCCTCCTCCTCCACTTAATTCACCTCCAGGTCCGAGCACTACTCTGATACTGGGTCCTGTTACCATTGCACTAGTAACCTTACTGAGCAGCCAGCTGACTAGTCAGCTAAAGGAGGTGATTCCTGATATGCTCAATCGTTTACGCAATGACTGCATCAACACAGGGCATTTATCAGGAAAAGCCAGTGGAAACACTGGCAGTGCTTCGAATCACTCCTATAAGTCCTTTATGGGATGTAAACCGCCGACATTCAGCGGAAATGAAGGAGCCGTTGGTTTAATTCAATGGATAGTTTCGAATGTGCATAGACTACCGCGAGCAGAACAAGCTAACCATCAAGAATCGGTACCCATTGCCGATGATTGATGATTTGTTTGACCAACTGCAAGGAACCCAATACTTCTCAAAGATTGACTTGCGGTCTGGATATCATAACCTCAGAGTTCACGACGAAGATATACCGAAGACGACGTTTTGAACAAGATATGGGCATTACGAATTCTTGGTGATGCCTTTTGGATTGACGAATGCACCAGCGGTTTTCATGGACCTCATGAACCGAGTGTGCAAGTCGTATTTGGACCAGTTTGTCATTGTCTTTATTGATGACATACTGATCTATTCTAAAAACAAAGTAGATCACGAGCAACATCTCAAAAAGATCTTGCAGCTGTTGAAAGAAGAGAAACTTTATACCAAATTCTCTAAGTGTGAATTTTGGCTAAGAGAAGTCAAATATCTGGGACATGTAGTCAACAGTGAGGGAATACATGTAGATCCTGCCAAGATCGAAGTGTTAAAGAATTGGGATACTCCGAAGACACAGACGAAGATACGGTCTTTTCTAGGATTGGCGGGTTATTACAGAAGGTTTATCTCAAACTTTTCTAAGATAGATTTTCCTCTCACTAAGTTAACTCAGAAAAGTGAACCGTTTGTCTAGGAGCAGATACAAGAAGATGATTTCCAGACATTGAAACATAAGTTATGTGATGCTCCAATCTTATCTCTCCCAGAAGGTTGTGATGACTTTGTTGTTTATTGTGATGCCTCCCATCAGGGACTTTGTTGTGTACTGATGCAACGGGATAAATTTATCGCTTATGCATCAAGACAGTTAAAGATTCATGAGAAGAACTACACTACTCATGATCTTGAACTGGGAGCTGTAATCTTTGCATTGAAGATTTGGAGACATTATTTATATGGCACCATGTGTTCCATATATACTGATCACAAAAGTCTGCAACACATCTTTGATCAGAAGGAACTCAACATGCGACAGCGATGTTGGGTTGAACTTCTGAATGATTACGATTGTGTGATCAAGTACCATCCGGGAAAGGCGAACGTTGTAGCTGATGCCTTGAGCTGGAAGGAACGAGTCAAACCCTTGGGTGTCAGAGCAATGGGAATGACTGTGCAGACAAGCCTACGAGACAGGATAATTCAAGCACAGCAAGAATCAGTTGACCGAGGAAATCTGAAGAAAGAACTCGACTGTGGAGAAGAGAAACAATTTGATACTAAGCATGATGGAGTGATCTACTAACAGGATCGTATATGGATTCCGGCGGTAGACGAATTGACAGAAATTATCTTCGATGAAGCACACAAGACTAAATACTCTATTCATCCAGGCGCTGATAAAATGTACCAAGACTTGCGTCGATTTTATTGGTGGCCTGGAATGAAGAAAGACATAGCCGAGTACGTCGGTCAATGTCTTACTTGTACGAAGGTAAAGCGGAACATCAGAAACCGTCTGGTTTACTGGAACAGCCTTAGATTCCGCTCTAGAAGTGGGAACAAATAGCTACAGACTTCATTACCAAGCTACCCCGCACTTCCAGTGGTCATGATACGATTTGGGTTATCATCGATCATTTGACAAAATCTGCTCATTTCTTGCCGATGCGTGAGACTTCCACGATGGATAAACTGGCGAGAGTATACGTCAATGAAATAGTGGTACGCCATGGTGTGCCATTGTCCATTATTTCTGATAGAGATAGCAGATTCACATCAAGGTTCTGGCAATCTTTACAGAAATTTCTAGGGACGCAGTTAAATTTGAGTACAGCTTACCCTCCACAAACGGACGGTCAAAGCGAACGTACAATTCAGACCCTAGAGGATATGTTAAGAACCTGTGTGTTGGATTTTGGTGGAAATTGGGATTCTTATTTGCCACTGATTGAATTCTCCTACAACAATAGTTACCACAGTAGCATCGGATGTGCACCATTCGAGGCTTTGTATGGTCAAAAATGTCGATCACCGATATGTTGGATTGAAGTTGGAGACAATCGAATAACTGGGCCAGAGCTTATTCAGGAAACAACTGACAAGATTGCTTAGATTGAACGAAGACTCCAAGCTACTAGGAGCAGACAAAAGATCTACGCCGACAAACGGCGCAAACCGTTGAAATTTCAAGTGGGAGACCGTGTCATGTTGAAGGTATCTCCGTGGAAAGGTGTAGTATGTTTTGGAAAGAAAGGCAAGTTAGCACCACGATAAGTGGGACCGTTCAAGATCATTGAGCAAATTGGTCCTGTAGCGTATAAACTGAAATTACCAGATGAACTCAGTGGTGTGCATGACGTGTTTCACGTTTCGAACTTAAAGAAATGCCTTGCTGACGAATCACTTATCATCCCGATCGAAGAAATTCAAGTGGATGAACAATTGCATGTTAGTGAAGAGCCTTTAGAGATTATGGATCGCAAAGTTAAACAACTAAGGCGAAGCCGTATTCCGATTGTAAAAGTTCAGTGCCGGAATCGTACCGGAACAGTGATCGCAACATTTCTATGAACAGTAATCAGGTACGAACTATATGTTTTTTAGTGTGATTCATATTCATATCATAATTCATTGTCAATTCATGTTATCAGGCAGTGAATTCAGAATCATTTCAGAGAAACAAAGTTCAGAAAACATGGTTCATCAGTCATATAATTATCTGGCAACACAGAACCATCATGTGATTACTTGTTAGGATTTTATTATGTATAAACGTATGTGAGGCTTTACATAACAAAACAACACGGATGTCGTTACGTGAATGCTAAATCGATGGATTATTCGTATATGTGACGATCTGTACGAATAAATCTGAAGATTTAACGTTCTGAATGATATCAGATAATTAGAAAACAATATTGAAAAGTATAGTTATCGCCGTGTTCGTACGGGTGACGATTCGAACGAATACGCGCGACGACCGTACAATTTGATTTTAAACAGTAAATTAAATATTTTTGAACATTTAAAATAAACAAAAGATATTTAGTTAATTTACTAGGAATAACCACTTAAAGTAATTCTATAAATCTAATTTTATAAACTATGTCGTTTCGTGACGAAAACCACGAGAAACCGATGTGTTACGCGAAACCGAACGAGACCGAACTTACCAGGTAATTAGAACCATTAAATGAGATCAATTAATGAGTAACCAACCCCCACCAACCTCCTCCTTGTTCTAATTTTCGTCTTTCAACTCTCTCTCTCTAAAAATTGATTCTCCACCTTCTCTCTACAAGAAATCAATCAATTCTCAACCATTTCAAGCATACTTGGAGCCAAAACGACCATCTCGTCATGTAGATCACAAAACTACAAGTAGTTTAAGCTTTAATTCACCATTTGGGAGGTAAATCTCAAACTTTGTTTCGGTTTGTAGGGTAAATCACGATCCCCTTAGTTGTGGTCGATCTAATCGGTTTTAAACACTTAGTAGTATTGAAATAAGCCATGGTTAGCAACTAGAAAATGCTAGAAATCGATTTGTAACAGGTTGGAGTCGAAGAAGAAAGTGATACTACTGGTTCGTGAGTCAAAATAGGTCGGCCGAACCTGTGAGGGGCGGCCGAACCTGTTTAGACAACCAACATGTAGCCGAAGCCACCCTAGCCGAACCTGTGAAAGAAACAGCTGGCCGCGAACCATATCCATGCTAACCCTAGTAGCCACGAACTTTTGAATCCCAATGAACCAAACTCCACGATCAATGAACCATTTGGGCCGAACCTTGCAGGTGGCGAACCAATGAGACCCCGAACCTTTCTCCAATTTAGCCGAACCTTACCCTTGAAACGAACCTGCATGCATACAGCCACGAACCTTAGGGAACCCCGAACCATCAGGGCCTAACCCTTGTATGTTGACCGAACCTAACTTAAGGTGTTGTCGAACCTAAGGTTGTAGGGTATAGGTTCGCTGATCCAAGTGACAACCAAATCTAAGGTTTTGGAAGTCGATATCGTGGTATCTAGGGCTGCTGAAATTAGTTAAGAACCAAGGGTATCTATTTATTTACTCCTGCATGCATATATATATATATATATATATATATATATATCTGTGTGTGTGTGTGTGTAAATGGAAATTTGAGGTAGATGCATGGGAAGCATATTAAGGCCATGGTGATAATAATTAGGGATATGGTAAACCTTGTTATTACTTAAACATAGATGGTGATCATTAATTTAGCTCAACATGCATGCTTTGAATGAATTCCTTTGTGAGTGCATGGGAATAACATGGAGTCTTCATTTCCTTGCAAACCAACTATTAGGGAAAAGTCTTAACATGGATAATTAACTTAGATAAGTTAATGGTTTATGAAGAATTATTCGAAGAACTTGATTGGCGATCAATTGGAGATCAAAGCTTATCAATGGGCCTAAGGAGGCCCAATGGGTTTAATAAATCCCATCATATGTAAATGTTATTTTAAATAATGTTAATAATGTTAATAATGTGATAATAAAGTTAATATGTAAAGTCCCGGCATGTACAGTAGACCAGTGGGTCAAGTTGATATGGACATCATTAAAGTCCTGGCATACACAGGTAGACTCCTTGTGAGTCATGCCTGAGATGGGCCACGTGTGAGAGGGTACAACTTGGACAACCACCAACAACTAAGTCTAATTGATTGAGTCAAATAAGACCCAATCATCATGTCTTAGTTGTATTTAAATGCTTAGTTATTAGTTTAATTAAACATTTAATGTTATATTTCTACAAGTGCTTTTGGGAAATCATGAATACATGGTGAACTCAAGAGATCAAACGTAAATCTATTTGTGGAAATCAGAATCTAAATTGAAGATGAATGGAGTGAAACGCTTAATTATCATTAACAACAATATGCTAAGCAGTTTAGTATGTGGTGGGACGGTGGCTGGGCGGGCGGTAAGTTCGACCTACATATGCCCTATATATAAGCATACTTGATTGGATAGCGTAGGTGGTTGTTGATGAGGTTAAGGTTGTCACTTCAGGGGATCAAGGTAAACATTTTCAGGCTAATCAAATGCTATGAATCATATATTATGGAATCAAAGTAGTGGAATGAAATGCTTAATTATCACCAAGAACAGTATATCTTGTGGTTTAGTATGTGGTGGGACGGTGGCTGGGCGGGCGGTAAGTTCGACCCTACATATGCCCTATATATAAGCATACTGAACTGGATGGTATAGGTGGTTAATGGTGAGGTTAAGGTTCTCATTTTCATAAAAATTACATGAACTCACCAACCATGTGTTGACATTATTTTTGCATGACTTCTCAGGTGACGAACAGGTCAACTGAAGAGTTATATCTTTTTGGACTAGGTTACCAGATAGAGGACCTAGCTTTTTGGACGTGCAAATTTTGAAGCATAATTTTACAGATTTATTTTGTATATCTTGTGTAGATACAAGATAGAAGATTTATGATGTGATATCAGATTTACATCGTTAAATTATAAACTTAACTGATGTAATTTAACGTTGTAATTCTATTTTGTTTAGAAGTTTATTAATTGTATATCATGTGCAATGTAAACAATCTGATCATTCCGATTATCAGTCACGATATCGCGCCCCAGGAACCTTCCGCCCAACGGGGAAGTCGATCCAACCTGCCAGCTTAGGGTATGACAAGTTTCCTTCGGTCGGCCATGTTGGTTCGGCCTAAGCTCATTCGACCTACTCCCCTTCAGCCAAACCTCCTGCGAATGAACCTCTTCGGCCGGGCACTCATTCGACAGCCTTTCATTCGGACCATCCTCATTCGATCGGTGAAGTTTGCTTCGGCCATGCTCCATTCGATCGGCTAGATCCCTTTTGGTTGGGCCCTTCTTCACAGGAACTCATTCAGCCCAAGGGTAACCAATTGGTCCATCAATGGCATGCATAGGAATCGTTTGTGTAGGCATGCACGTGAACCGAAATGGGTATGCATGCATAGGATTATAGTGTGTGTGTGTGTGTGTGTGCATGGGAATAACATTAGGGTTCATTATGTACAACCAACCTTGGGTGAACTAAACTTCCTTTAGATGACTTTGGTATTCATTTCGATTGAGATGAGTTAAATTACATGGCTTATCTAATGAAAGCTATAGTAGGGTTTTTTTTACAAAAGGGAGTTTCCATAAATCACATTATAACTTATACATTAATGTCATCATCTTTTGGGATTAACATATTTGAGAAGGCATGGTGAAACAAAGACACTAAGTCTAAGGCTATGTTGTTGGTCCCACGAGTAACTTCTAACACATAGACAATTCACAAGAAACATACAACTACATTAGGTCGTTCCTTTGAACTACCTAGGATGGGTTGCATACGTAATCGATCAAGGAATCATGAACAATCAAGATCTAGTAAAGGACCAATGTTAATCAATTAAGATTAATCTATGCCCATCATGATAACTATATTTTTCTTAACTTAATTATGTTTGTGAATAAAGAAATTGATTTATTAACCTCACTAAATTAAATAAATGGTTTTAAACTTAAAAGCATAATTAAATTGAATTAACTTAAAAGTATTTTAACTAAAGACTTGTAATTAATACTGTGGGATCATGGTTAGTTATGGGTAAAATGTTTAGCCTAGATAGAAGGAATTCTAGAAACACATTAGTCACATAGGACACTTAGTTGCACACCAAGACCAAACCCTAGATACGACTATTATAAATACTTATCGTATACGAATCTTCTTAAAACAAATCAGGGACTGAAGAAACATAGTCTACAAGCAACGAGAGCACATTATCTGTTTTGGCTTCACTCTTAGCAACACAGATGAGTTCATTGCCCCTTTTCTAAACATTTTTGTTTTCAAATGCGGGACAGAGAAGCATGCATAAATTATTTTCGTAAGATTATATTTACTTAAATGCTTTTACTTAACTTATGTTTATATGTATAATTGTTAACCTAGATTATGTTTAGGTATACAATATACAGGAATTCAAAGTAAGTTGTTTATTCATTATGAGTAGATAACTATTTCAAATTAAAGAACTAATTTCAAAGATCTACTTTCAAAGAACTAAAGATCTAAAGCGAAGAACTATTTCCAAAGGTCTACTTAAAAAGAACTAAAGATCTATTTTCAAAGAACTAATGCTATACTATAAAGAACTATTTTCAGGGGTGTGTTGTCAAAGAACTAACAGTCTATTTCAAAGAACTATGTACAAAGAACTATTTTCCAAGTGTTTTGACAGGAAAATATCAAAGATAGCGTGCGCCAATCTCAGGTTTGAAAGATGTCCTAGCTAGACTGATTGAATATGAGACGCATGTTTGATGATATTTACAGTATTCCCTAACCATTTTGAGGAACATCTGGGAAATACTCAAAGATAACATGGGCCAAAGAACTAAAGAACTATATGAATTATGAATGGTCTAAAGAACTATAAAAGCCTGTATATCAAAAGATGTCCTAGCTAGACTGATTGATTATAGGTCGCATGTTTGATGAGATTTATAGACCTCCTTTAATACTAAGAACCTTGATTGCTAGACTAGTCTACTCGAGTTGACCAAGGCCCAATCATTATGTCTTAGATTTTATTAAATGTTTATTTATTTATTTAACTAAGCATTTATTGAAATGTTTATACAAATGTTATGGTTGATAATGATTGCGTGATGAGCTTAAGGAATCAATAGATATTTCAAATTTGTGTATCTATAGGAACTAAGTACTGAAGAACTAATGTGTTAATGGTGGGGGTAAAATGCTTAACTATCATTTGTGGTTTAGTATGTGGTGGGATGGCGTCTGGGAGGGTTGTAGGCTCGACCCTTTCGTATGCCCTATATATAAGAATATCGAACTAGATATTACATGTGATGTTAATGAGGTTAAGTTGTTATCCAACAGTTTAGCAAAAATTTTATGTGCGTGTTTAAAACTATGAGGGAGATGTAGTTGAATGGTAGGTAAAATGCTTAATTATCATTAATAACAGTGTCATATGTGGATTAGTATGTGGTGGGATGGCGTCTGGGCGGGCTGTAGGCTCGACCCTTTCGTATGCCCTATATATAAGCATACTGATCTGGATATTACACGTGATGTTAATGAGGTTAAGGTTGTTACCGAAAAAGGGTTTGCAAAACTATTTTCGAATACTAAACTATATGAACTCGCCAACTATGTGTTGACTTGATCTTTTTGCATGACTTCTCAGGTGACGAACAGGTGAATTAAGAAATTACTTCTTTTGGACTAGGATGCCAGATAGTGGAACTAGTATTTTTGGACCTGCGTATTTTTGGAAATCATCTACAGAGTATTTCGTATATCTTGTGCAGATACAAGATAGAAAACTTGTGATGTTGATAGTAGATTTTCATTGTTAAATTATGAATAAAACTGATGTAATTTAACTTTGTAATTCTATTCTCATTTAGCAGTTTCTCATTATATATCATGTGCATTGTAAACAATCTGATCATCACGATTATCACTCCCGATATCGCGCCCCGGGAACCTTCCGCCCGACGGGACACACGATCCGGCCCGCCGGCTCGGGGTGTGACATATCCTCAGATGAACATCATTGGAGATTCGAATGATAGGGTGAAGACTAGGAATCAATTATCTTCAGCCAGCCTTGCTGACATACTTGACTTTGGAGATATATACTTTTGTGCCCACTCATGTTTTTTCTCTCAAGTTGAACCCAGAACCATTACCGAAGTTTTGAAAGAGGAACCATAGGTCGACGCGATGCAGGAAGAGTTGCTGCAGCTTAAGATGCTTGGATTTTGGCAGCTTGTTGATAGGCCTAAGGGTGCTAAAGTCATTGGCACTAGATGGGTTCTGCGCTGCAAATGTGATAATAATGGGATCATAGTCAGAAACAAAGCACGTCTGGTGGTGCAAGGTTTTAGACAGATTGAAGGGATCGACTACAATGAAGTGTTTGCATTGGTTGCTCTTCTTGAAGCAATCCGAATTTTCCGGGCTTATGCATCCAACAAGAAGTTCAAAGTTTATCAAATGGATGTCAAAAGTTCATTCCTTCATGGTGTAATTAAAGAAGTTCTGTATGTCAGTCAACCTCCAGGGCTTGAAGATCCATTACACCATGACCAAGTCTGCAAGCTAGACAAGGAATTATATGGATTGCACCAAGCTTCACGAGCATGGTACGAGACCCTCTATACTCACCTTTTGACCTCTCACACACCGAGCCGGCGGGAACGGATCGGCTTTCCCGTCAGGCGGAAGGTTCCCGGGGCGCGATATCATTGTGATAATCGAAAGGATCAGATTGTTTACATAGCACATGATAATTAAATGATAAATGCTAACATGACAATGAAATAGAATTACAAAGTTAAATTACATTGTTTCCTCATAATTTAACTAAGTAAATCTAATCAAAAGAATCAATGAGTTCATATCTTGTATCTGTAAAAGATATACAAAAGATGATTCATAGTTTTGTCACCCAAAAATATGCAACACAAAAGTAGCTAGGCCTTCTAAATGTCCACTAGCTATGTCCCTGTAGTCCTGGTGACTAAACCTGTTCGTCACCTGAGAACACATGCATTTAAACAAAGTCAACACTAGGTTGGTGAGTTCATAAATATAGTAATTGAAAACCTTGATTTCTTCACATGCACAATCACAATGTATTTTATGTTACTTGTATGTTGTTTGATTCACCCATTCACCCAATGGCTTCTCAATAGTTATATTCGCAAATGGTATATCATCCTAGTAGTTATGCTTATATATAGGGTATATGTAAGGGAACCAAGCCCTAGCCAACATCCCACCACATAACTACTAGAACTCTACCCTACTTGCAATACAACTATCAATATCCATTCTCATTTCACTTGTTCGTCTCGTTTGTGGATCACCTGTTATATCATGTATAGAATAAATATAATAATAGGGTTCTAGTTATCAAACCAAACTATAGATAACCCTTATATGTATTAAGGATATTAGATTTACTTAATCTGCTCCTTGTATTATTCTATTACTTGTGGGGTTAACTGTTGATCACTTTTAAATATTAAAAGTGTTAATTAACAACTTGTGATATGTTCCCAAAATGCAACACATAGAGCCTAAAAGGGATCCATTGTGATCCTCACGAAATCATATTACAATGCATCCGATTTACCTCTATCTCGTCGTGTGTTCTCATTGTTGTTAACAAAGTTAAATAAGAACTTGTCTTATTACTTTATGTTAATTGATGTGTGAATGATGTTGTTATCATGAAGTTACATTATCATGATTATCATTCCAATTGCTCCATATGATCACCATGTTGTCATTAAGCCGTAGTAAGAACTAGTCTTCCTACACTTAATCGACTCAGGTGGTGGGTGATAGTTGTCCATGTAGGCACCATGTTGCCATTAAGCCGTGGTAAGAACTAATCTTACCACCCTTAATCCGCTCAGGTGGTGGATAAGAGTTGTTCCATATAGTTACCATGTTGCCATTAAGCCGTGGTAAGAACTAGTCTTACCACCCTTAATCCGCTCAGGTGGTGAATGAGAGTTGTTCTATGTTATCTTGTAATATATATTGAGTTGTAAACTAAGTGCTATAAGTACTTGTCTTATTACACTTAGTTAACTCTAGTGTTGAATGGTATTAAGAAGATATATTATCTTCAAATCATTCAAGTGTTTTGTTATTGTCATCATGTTTCCCTATGATTATCCCATTGATTGTTCTTGTACGAATAACTAGGTGTTGTGAGATATACTCTTGCAACTATGTTATTCTAATGTGTTGATGGATTATGAATTTATATTATCATATTCATTCTAGTTGTTTATGTCATGTCATAATCATACAAGCATGCATACAATGATAACTGATAATAAAGCAAGCAGTATTATCTAATCATAATGTAAATAATATGTTAAACATAAAACTTTTTTAAATAATTAAAAGTTAAGCATGTTTCTCAGCCACGAGACTTTAAAATCAGTTAAGATTAGAGGAAAGGGGCATATGATCTCACCTTGTTATTGAAGTGGTTGACTTAGCTTAAAAGAAGAATGCACGCGCTCTTTGATTTTACTTGTTGATTTCACGATCCTCGTTTTTCAGCGGCTAAATCTCCAGATCTTCTGTACTTCTAAGTAGAGGGTGGTTGTAGCTTCGATTTGGCACCAAGATCTTGCAAAATGGTTGAGTTTTGAATGATTTATGGTAGAGAGAAGTTAGTGAGAGAGAGGGTAACCGGATTTTGAAGCTAGAGAGACAGTGGGTGTGTAAAAGGTGAGGAAGAAAGCCTCATTTAGGGTTTAAATACCCTGTGGGTATTCGGTTTCGTTTCGGTTGCTCGGTTCGCGTTTTCGTTGCGTTTCCGGAACGTAACGCGTAACTTACATGTTTTAAAATAAAATGAATGGTTTTAATTATTTTGATGAGTTTCAAAATTGTAAAATATTAAATATTTTATTTTCTTAAGTTATTGTCATTCGTATCGTATTCCGTTTTCATTTCGTATAAACGCGTCGCCTTCGCGCGCATTCGTTCGAATCGTCATCCGAACAAACACGACGATGGTTTTGCTTTCCGACTTTTGTTTTCTACTTTTCAGTCACTATTTCAGAACATTAAACTCACAGATATGTTTATGTGAATCGTCACCCACGCAAACACACTGTCAGTTCGCTATTCTTAAACAACACTGCAACATTATTTTAAATTGTATTTCCTCATTGTCGGACTCAACTAAACCTCCTGTTATCACATTATTTTCAAACTGATTTGTCGGCCATCTGATTCCTGTCATCTATGGATATCAGATCGCAACGGATTTGTTCTTGGTATTCACTTGCACACTGTTGTTTCTCTTGATTAGTTGTGTTAAATGTACTTAGGTTTTCACCTAAATACTAACAACTATTGTTTATAATGAGTGTTGTACTTACGGCATTTAAGTTTACACATAAATTCGTACAACTGTTTCTTGTATTTTGAATTCTGTTAATACAAGTACTGTTCACAAACATGTATTTACACATAGTAAGTAATGAAAGTACACATACCGTACGGACTTGCCGGACGATCTGGTACTGGATGTCACAGTCTCCCCTTGTTAAAGAAATTTCGTCCCGAAATTTAAGCATCAAAGTAGGGATCTAATTCTCGAACAGGTAGGGATACTTTGTCTTCATGTTGTCCTCGCGCTCCCAGGTAAATTCTGGTCCACTCTTGGAGTTCCATCGAACCTTTACAATAGGGATACGGCTTCGTTTCAGTCTCTTGACTTCACGTTCCATAATCTCTACAGGTTCATCAATGAAATGTAGTTGCTCATCAACTTGTATCTCTTCCAACGGTATAATCAATGTTTCGTCTGCTAAGCGCCTCTTGAGGTTTGATACGTGAAACACATCGTGTACTCCGCTGAACTCATCAGGGAGTTTGAGTCTGTATGCCATAGCACCTATGCGTTCAGTAATCTCAAACGGTCTGACATACCTTGGTTCTAGTTTGCCTTTAGCCCCAAAACGAACCACGCCTTTCCATGGGGACACTTTCAGCATAACTCGGTCACCCATATCGAATTCCAAAGGCTTGCGCCATTTGTCTGCGTAACTCTTTTGGCGGCTACGTGTTGCTTGTAGTCTCTGTTGTATCTGGGCTATCTTATCAGTCGTTTCCTGAATAAGTTCAGGCCCAGTGATTCGGTTGTCTCCCACTTCGGTCCAACAAATTGCAGACCTACATTTTCTACCATATAGTGCTTCGAACGGAGCACATCCAATGCTGCTGTGGTAGCTGTTGTTGTAGGAGAACTCAATGAGTGGTAAGTGTGTATCCCAACTTCCACCGAAGTCTAGGATGCATGTCCTCAACATATCCTCTAGGGTTTGAATGGTTCTCTCGCTTTGTTCATCCGTTTGTGGATGATAAGCGGTGCTCAAGTTAACACTTGTCCCTAAGGATTGTTGCAATGATTGCCAGAACTCTGAAGTAAATCGACTGTCCCGGTCTGAAATAATAGATAATGGCACACCGTGCCGGACTTCTATTTCATCAACGTAGAGTCTCGCTAGTTTTTCCATCTTGTAAGTTTCTCTGATCGGCAAGAAGTGTGTGGACTTGGTCAATCTATCAATGATGACCCAAATTGAATCGTGTCCGCTGGAAGTGCGGGGTAGCTTGGTAATGAAATCCATAGCTATTTGCTCCCACTTCCATTGTGGTATATCCGGTTGTTCCAGCAAACCTGAAGGTTTCTGGTGTTCAGCTTTGACCTTGGCACATGTCATGCATTTGCCAACGTAAGTGGCAACATCTTTCTTCATTCCCGGCCACTAATAAAACGACCAAAGATCTTGGTACATCTTATCGGCACCAGGATGAACGGAATATCGTGTCTTGTGTGCCTCCTCAAATATAAGTGTTCGAAGTTCATCTACTGTCGGGATCCACACACGATCCAGATAGTAGATAACTCCATCTTGTTTTGTCACAAACTCTTTCTCGGCTCCACAATCGAGCTCTTGTTTCAAATTGTCTCTAGCCACTGCTTCTTGTTGTGCTTGTAGGATTTGATCTTTCAGACTTGTTTGCACGGTCATTCCCATGGCTCGAACGCGCAAGTGTTTGACTCTTTCCTTCCGGCTCAAAGCATCTGCAACCACTTTTGCTTTGCTCGGATGGTATTTGATCACACAATCGTAATCGTTCAGGAGCTCAACCCAACGTCTCTGTCTCATGTTAAGCTCCTTCTGATCAAATATGTGCTGTAGGCTCTTGTGATCTTTGAAAATAGTGCATTTGGTACCATACAGGTAGTGTCTCCAAATTTTTAAAGCAAACACAACAGCTTACAGTTCTAAGTCATGTGTTGTGTAATTCTTATCATGTATCTTTAGCTGTCGTGAGGCATAAGCAATGACTTTGTCTCGTTGCATCAAAACACATCCGAGTCCCTGATGGGAAGCATCATAGTATACTACAAAGTCATCATTGCCTTATTGGAGTGTTAAGATAGGAGCATTGCACAATCTTTGTTTCAGTGTCTGGAATGCCTCTTCCTATTTCTGAGTCCACACAAAAGGTTCACTCTTCTGTGTGAGTTTGGTGAGAGGCAAGGCTATCTTAGAGAAATTCGAGATGAATCTCCTGTAATAGCCCGCCAATCCCAAGAATGATCTGATCTCTATTGGTGTTGTAGGCACATCCCAGTTCTTGATTGCTTCAATTTTGGCAGGATCCACATGAATACCATCACTGATAATCACGTGGCCCAAGAACTGAACTTCTCTTAACCAGAATTCACACTTGGAGAATTTGGCATAGAGTCGTTCCTCTTTCAGAAGTTCCAAGACTGTTTTGAGGTGTTTTTCGTGTTCCTTCTCGTTCTTTGAATAAATCAGTATATCATCAATAAAGACGATAACGAACTGATCTAAGTACGGCTTACACACCCGGTTCATTAAATCCATGAACACAGCCAGTGCGTTCGTCAATCCGAATGGCATCAACATGAACTCGTAGTGACCGTATCGGGTTCGAAATGCCGTCTTTGATTTGTCTTCCTCTTGAATCCGGAGCTGGTGATAACCTGATCTAGGTCTATTTTGGAAAAGTACTGTACTCCCTGTAACTGATCAAACAAATCATCAATCCTCGGTAACCGGTGCCGATTCTTGATGGTGAGTTTGTTGAGCTCTCTGTAATCAATGCACATGCTGAAAGTTCCATCCTTCTTCTTAACAAAAAGAACCGGAGCTCCCCACGGGGAAAAGCTCGGTGGGATGAATCCCTTGTCGAGTAGCTCTTGTAGTTGGTTGGACAACTCCTGCATTTCTGATGGTGCTAGCCTATAAGGAGACTTAGCTACAGGATTCGATCCCGGAATCAAATCGACTCGAAACAACACCGATCTCTCGGGTGGCAGTCCTGGTAGATCATCCGGAAACACGTCCGCATAGTCTTTCACCACTGGTACATCTTGAATCTTGATTTCTTTCTTGTCTTTCTCGATCACGTGCGCTAGGAATTCAACGCATTGTTTTCTGAGGTACTTGCGAGCCTTCATGCACGATATTATCTTAACACTGCCTTTCGCTTGATCTCCATGAATCTCCAAAATCCCATTGTTCTCCACTGGAATGCGTAGTAGCTTATCGGAACAGATGAACTCAACTCGGTTAAGAGATAGCCAATCCATTCCGATGATGATGTCGAAACTGCCCAGCTCCATCAGTATCAAGTCGATGGAAAAGGTGTGATCACCAAGTGTTTGTGGGCAATTCCTAAGTATTGTGTCTACTGTGATCTGCTTGCCGTTTGCTATCTCAATAGTGTAAGGGGAGTCTAACAATTCCTCAACATAATTAAGATGGCATGCAAAATTGGATGATATAAAACACTGATCCACACCAGTGTCAAATAATATGGATGCATAGAAGTCAGATAAGAGAAATGTACCCGTGATCACGTTCGGGTCGTGTCGAGCCGCAGCTGCTCCAATCTAAAAGGCTCGTCCTCTTGCTGCTGGAGCCCTTGGTTGAACTCTCTTGGGACAATCCCTAGAGAAGTGTCTAGGTTCACCACAAGTGAAGCATGACCTGTTATCAACAGCAGCAGTAGTGGCTGCGTTGTTGTTTCTGTTCTGAGCCCTCGGGCTCCTGCATTGAGCTACCAGATGACCAAACTTCCCACAGTTAATGCAGTGTCTGCACTGGATGCTTGGTAAATGATGATACTGGCATGTATTGCACAAAGGTGCAGTGCAAGTGTAGGGCCTTCTGATCTGCAATGGTGGTGGTTAGTCGAGCACCGGTGTCTGAGTGGTCGCAGCGAAGTTCTTGACCACTTTTTGTTTCTTAGCCGGCCTCTTATCCGGCTTCCTTGAAGTTCCAGCTTTGGCTGAGTCAGCCTCTTTCAAATAAAATGAGTGGTTTTAATTATTTTGATGAGTTTCAAAATTGTAAAATATTAAATATTTTATTTTTTTAAGTTATTGTCGTTCGTATCGTATTCCGTTTTCGTTTCAGAGTCGTCTTCGCGCGTATTCGTTCGAATCGTCATCCGAACAAACACGACGATGGTTTTCCTTTCCGACTTTTGTTTTCTACTTTTCAGTCACTATTTCAGAACATTAAACTCACAGATATGTTTATGTGAATCGTCACCCACGCAAACACACTGTTAGTTCGCTATTCTGAAACAACACTGCAACATTGTTTTAAATTGTATTTCCTCACTGTCGGACTCAACTAAACCTCCTGTTATCACATTGTTTGCACACTGATTTGTCGGCCATCTCATTCCTGTCATCTATGGATATCAGATCGCAGCCGATTTGTTCTTGTTATTCACTTGCACACTGTTGTTTCTCTTGATTAGTTGTGTTAACTGTACTTAGGTTTTCACCAAATACTAACAACTATTGTTTATAATGAGTGTTGTACTTACGGCATTTAAGTTTACACATAAATACGTACAACTGTTTCTTGTATTTCGAATTCTGTTAATACAAGTACTGTTCACAAACATGTATTTACACACAGTAACTAATGAAAGTACACATACCGTACGGACTTGCCGGACGATCTGGTACTTGATGTCACATGACCAACGGGTTTAGAAGAGGTGTTATTGACTGCACATTATTCATTCGACAAAAAGATGGTGATTTGCTCTTGGTGCAAGTATATTTGGATTATATCATCTTTGGATCCACGAATGATGTTATGTGCAATAATTTTGAGAAAGTTATGAAGGATAAGTTTGAGATGAGCTCCATGGGTGAAATGAAATTTTTTCTTGTATTGCAGGTGGATTAGTCTGAGAGATGAATCTTTATTCATCAGACCAAGTATGTTGGTGAAATTCTGAGCCGGTTCAGTATGTCAGAGGCAAAACCTGCTCGTACCCCACTGGCTGTTAATCACAGGATTACTCCAGATGAAATAGGGGAATTAATAGATGCCACTCTGTATCGGGGAATGATCGGATCTCTTATGTGTCACACTGCTTCTTGACCAGGCATCATGTTTGCTACGTGCTTGTGTGCACGTTATCAATCAAAACCAAGAGTGTCTCATCTTATTGCTATGAAAAGGATTTTTCGTTATATGAAGGGTACACAAGATTTCGGCTTATGGTATCCTAATGATGATGACTTTGAACTTACTGCCTACAGTGACTCGGAATATGGTGGATGAAAGCGAGATTTCAAATCAACATCAGTGGGGTGTCAATTATTTGGAAAACGCCTAGTTACCTGGCTGTGTAAGAAGCAGACGTTGGTGTCTCCTTCCACGTGTGAAGCTGAATACATTACAGCTGCAAGTTGTTGTCTCAAATCATCTGGATTCAGCAATAGCTCAGGTACTATGGGTTAAATTTTTCTAACACTCCTATTTTTGTTGATAACACTGCTGCCATTGATGTCACTAAAACTCATGTCCAGCACTCAAAAACAAAACACATCAACATTAAATATCACTTCATACGTGATTGTTTTGAAAAGAAATTAATCGATGTTATTAAAATTCACAAGTATCACAAGAAAGCCGATTTTACACTAAAGCTTTTGATAAACCCGTATTTTTATATCTGTTATCAGCTAATGGTGTTTTTCAGAAAACTGAAGTCATTCCTTCCTCTGAATCTAACAAATGATCATTTTTCTTTATTGTATGTATAGAATTTCCTTTGCATTTATTTTACTTATTCAAAAACCCAAAAAGATTTTTAATTTTAGGTTTTTAGGGGGAAAAAGTATTCTATTGAAAAACCAAAAACATTTAAAAAAATGTGAAAAATGAGAAAGTCTTAGTTGGGAACTGATGTGTTAATCAGTCATATTATTTGAAGAAAAATTGAGTGTATAAACTGAAAACACATAGGTGTTATGCTATGATGTACTGACAGGCATGCTTTACAAGTTTTAGACGATTAGTGTTTGTTCAAAATGTCTGTTTTGTGGGATCTACCCTAGAAGACTAAACTAAGGGATAAATAGATTATAACTCAAGTCAAGCATACACCTGGTATCATACGATCTTATGGAATTTCTAAAGATTCATGAGTTCATGTCCTTATACATGCCACATTGCTGGGTCACAGCCTAGCTAAAGCCGTCTGTTCGGATAAGAGTGATTGAATCATATGAAATAAAGGTAAGTCCGAATCTGTACACGTGCCATATTGCTGGGTCGCAGCCTATCTGAATCCGTCCATCCAGATAAGATAAGCTAGAAAATACAAAAATAAAATAAGTTCGATTCCATATATGTGCCACATACTGGGTTGCAACCTAGTTGAAGCCATCAATTTGGATAGAACTAAAATTCTCAGTCAATACAGTTCTTTGACGTGCTATACTGCTTTGTAAAGACCTAGCTGAAGCCGTCCATGAGAATGTATTGAACTTAAGAATGTTGTTAAAAGAAAAATGCAAAAATAAAATAACTTGGAACCTTATAGAATTTATGATCTTAGGTATTAAGTTATACAGAGATGAGTTATAAACTAGTTTTGACCTTTGTTAGTTGACTAGAACGGGTAACTCAGTCAGAAAATATGGATGCTCACTGGATTGTCAAGAAATGAAGTTTAGTCAGGTTTAAACAGAAAAATATTTCTGTAATTGCATCACAAACCCAATGTGTCAAAATTTTAACACTCAAGGATGCTGATTTGATATGTTCTGGTATATATGTTACTTTCCCGAAAGATTGCTCAAAAAAATATGTGTTTTGCTTGTTATAGCTCAGTTGTACAGTTTCCTTTTAATCATAAAAATAGAAAAAGATCTTTCATTTATTTTAAGTGATCATTTTTTTGTTCATGTATTAAATCTTGCCTCAATTTATCATCAAACCAGACAAAACTTCATAATTATGGGGTTTGAGTGCTTGTTTTTGACAAATGGTCAAAAGGAATTAAGGTTGTTAACTCATTTGCACGAATGAATCATTTTGATTGTTCACTCGCACGAATGGTTCACACGAACGAATGTATTATGTACCCGAATGAGACTCTAGCATGATGTGACTTATATTTAAGTGTTCTCATTCTTCCGAAGACTCATTCGCCCTCACACTTGTTCGTTAACTGTGTGTGTGAACCCATTCATCCCTTCGAGATTTTTTGATCATGATTTCATTTCTAGCCGTTTATTTGCCCCATTCTGATCAGATAGAGTCTCTTGATTGTTTTAGGTACTTGTGGAAACAAAATTTTCCATCTGTGAAGCGGTTTGAGACAAGATCCGTTCGAGCTCTTAGGGTTTTAGGTTTCAATCTTGTCGCCGTCAAATAGGCAATGAAATTGGAATAAAATCAATATAAAACCGATTCAAATCAACTAATCGGGGTTGTCTATTAACAATAACACCATTTTTGTGCTTTGATCGTGAACATTTGGGAGTTAGGGTTTTGGTTCTTACAGACGAACGAACGAATGATTCATTCTTGGGACTTGTCACACGAATGACTTAGTTGGTCACTGTTCCCTCACGAATGAGTTCAGTCACATGACTGAGTTTGAACTTGTGACTCATTCATGTGTTGATCACATTCGTGTCTCAGACTCATTCGTTTGAGTTTTCATTCGTGCATAATAAGCGTTTGTTCTATTTATTCACACGAATGAAGAACCTTGTTCAAAATTTTTCAACTGTTTTCATTTCTGTCAATTTTAACTGAATCGTTTATTTTTATTGATTGCAGAATGGCTGATCTTAAGGCATTCTCGAAGAATAACATCTGCGCTCATCTTGACTCTGCTACTCGGAATGCGGCCCAGTTTGCTGGCATTATAACTTTTCTAAAACAATCCCGGATTTTCACAGATATATCCACTATACATGTTCCATACTTGTCGCATCAGAGATCGTTCTGGGCATCAACTGATATAGACTGCACAGTCGAGCCTACAGTTATTAGGGGCAATGTTGGAGGAACAAAAGTTGTTATTTCTGCTGAGCACATAAGGAGGGTGTGTGGTTTTTAGGATATGGCAGACCACCTATGATATTGGGATCACTTTGTACGAGGTTTCTTCTTGCGATGCAAGTATGACGGTGATCTTGGAGTGGGAGTCCTCAACAAAGCAAACCTCAGCCCGCCTTTCAAGTATCATTGCCATACTCTACTGCACTATTTGGGATATAAACGTGGTGGATTTGATGAGTTGAGAGAAACAGTGTAGTATGCTTTTGTTGCTTTGATACTGAACATTCCCTACAATTTTTCAAAGATGGTGTTTACACATATGAAGGAGAATGTTAGCATGAAGGGTGATAAGAAGTACCTCATGTACCCGAGGTTCATTAAGATGATTATGGATGCACAGCTACCTGATCTTCCAAAGACAAATGAAAATATTATACGGTTAGAGCACATGACAGATACTACGCTCAACCGTGTGCTTTCCGACAGGGAAAAGGACTCCAAGCCACCAGCTCATCGCCTTTTCGGACATCTCATTAATCCTGATTATATTGCACCTTTGAGGATGAGATGGAGGCACGAGGACTCAGATTATGATGTAGAGGATATTATTGTGCCAGATGATGATAGTGATGATGATGGTGATGATGATGCTGTGATGGTGGTGCTGGTGATGGTGGTGCTGGTAATGGTAATGGTGGTGATGGTGATGGTAATGGTGATGATGATGATGGACACGGTGATGAGGAAAAGGATGAGAGAACAAGCCTCAAGTATTGAGGAGAATGTGAATCCCTCTTTCGTTCCAGAGTTTGATATTCCTCCATATCCTCTTACCTCCACTGTTACTGCTACACGGACATCTTCTCCACCAGCCTCCAAGAAGAAGAGGGCTAGATTTGTAGTGCAAAGAAGGACATAGGAAGTTTCCGTTGCAGCTTCCATTGCTGCACCTGCTGCAACAGTTGTGACTTCTTCACTGTCCAGGTCTATGGCTGTTCCTGCATGTCATACTGCTACTTTCCCTCAGACCTCCTATGCTGCTGCCATTTTTACAGTTGCCTCCTCTGGTCCCTCCATTACACATACCGATCCTTACATACCAACTCTTTCAGTTGTTGAACAGCTTAGCACACTAAACAATTTGGTAATTCAATTGATGGAGAGGACCACGAGCAAGATCAAGCCAATGGCCCAGCTAACATAGAGGGTTAACGAGCAGGATGCTCTACTTTTACATGCTTCTAATCAGAGAACTGATTTGAGAGCCAAAAATGCTGACCTTGGGGATCGTTTGCTCAAGTCAGCTCATGAGAACAACCAGCTCGCCCTGACTGTTTATGGGTACAATAAGAGGATCCTCACCCTGGAGACAGACAACAAACGCTTATCTGAGGCAGTTGAAAGTCTTAAGGAGTCTACACTAAGGATCGAGGCCTCCAATCCTAATTCCGATGATTTAGATAAAGAAGACGAAGAAGATGAAGACTCTGGTGAGGAACAAGATGATTATGATAGCACTAATAACGATGATGATAAGGATGACAATGACGGAGCTAGGGATGCCACTGCCAGTTCATCTAGTTGTTCAAAGAAGTCCTCTGCTGGAGAGATCAGAACCTAAAAGAAACATGATAAAGCTCCTGAGTCATCCACCAAACCAGCTGAAGAAGGAAAAGCTATCGAGGAAGTAGAAGTTGTGCCTTGGAGACATCGTCTTGATGACACGTTGACTATGATTCTTGACGCTTAGGGTATTATACAGCACTCGGTGAGCTATGACAAGGAAGAAGGAGAGATCATTCATTGCCTGACAAAGGAACATATTGCGGAGTTATTCAGGTTAAATCCTGATTAGGTTGTCATTGATGACTCCTCGGTTCCTGCTTCAGATCTCCATATTCCCGAGTCATTCGATGACATTGATGAGGTCATCTTAGAAAATCTGGATGGTGAAGAGGCTGTAAAGTACACCTCTGCCGAAGAAGAGCTACCTACTTTCACTGATCTATTATGTCAACATTCAGAGGAAAAACTCAAACGTAAGATTGACGAGAAGGAAGGAGATAAAGAGGCTTCTGCAGAAGACATTCAGAAAAGGAAGGAAGAGTGATTAAGCAGATAAAGAGGCTACTTTCACTGTCCTCAACATATCCTCTAAAGTTTGAATTGTTCGCTCGCTTTGACCGTCCGTTTGTGGATCTTAAACAGTGCTTAAGTTGACACTGTTCCTAATGATTGTTTTAATGATTGCCAAAACCGCGATGTAAATCGACTGTCCCGGTCTGAAATAATAGATAAGGGCACCCCGTGCCGTACTACTATTTCATCGACATATAGTCTTGCTAGTTTCTCCATCTTGTAGTTTTCTCTAATTGGTAAGAAGTGAGCGGACTTGGTCAATCTGTCAATGATGACCCATATAGAATCATGTCCGATGGAAGTATGGGGTAGCTTGGTAATAAAATCCATAGCTATTTGTTCCCACTTCCATTGTGGTATCTCCAGTTGTTCCAGCAAACCTGACGGTTTCTAGTGTTTAGCTTTGACTTTGGCACATGTGAGGCACTTACCAACATAAGTATGCACATCTTTCTTCATGCCCGGCCACCAATAAAATGACCTAAGATCATGGTACATCTTATCGGCACCAGGATGAACAGAATAACGTGTCTTGTGCGCCTCGTAAAGTATGAGTGTTCGAAGTTCATCTACGGCTAGGATCCATACACGATCCTTAAAGTAGATAACTCCATCTTGTTTTGTCTCAAAGTGTTTCTCGGCTCCACAATCGAACTCGTTTCTCAAGTTGTTTCTTGTCACTGCCTCTTGTTGTGCTTGTAGGATTTGATCTCTCAAACTTGTTTGCACAGTCATTCCCATTGCTCTAACGCGCAAGGGTTTGACTCTTTCCTTCCGAATCAAAGCATCTACAACAACATTAGCTTTGCCTGGATAGTATTTGATCACACAATCGTAATCGTTCAGGAGCTCAACCCAACGTCTCTGTCTCATGTTAAGTTCCTTCTGATCAAATATGTGCTGTAAACTCTTGTGATCGGTGAAGATAGTGAATTTGGTACCATACAAGTAATGTCTCCAAATCTTTAAAGCAAAGACAACAGCTCTCCAATTCTAAGTCATGTGTTGTGTAGTTCTTCTCATGGATCTTCAATTGTCTTGGCGTGTAAGCAATGACTTTATCTCGTTGCATTAAAACACAACCGCGCCCTTGATAGGAAGCATCGCAGTATACTACAAAGTCATCATTGCCCTCTAGGAGTGTTAAAATTGGAGCATTGCACAATCTTTGTTTCAGTGTTTGGAACACCTCCTCTTGTTTCTGTGTCCACACAAATGGTTCACTCTTCTGTGTCAACTTCGTGAGAGGCAAGGCTATCTTATAGAAATTCGAAATGAATCTCCTTTAATAACCCGCCAATCCCAAAAATGATCTGATCTCTGTCGGTGTTATGGGCACGTCCCAGTTCTTGATTGCTTCAATCTTGGCAGGATCCACATTAATATCATTACTGTTAATTACACGACCCAAGAACTGAACTTCTCTTAACCAGAATTCATAATTGGAGAATTTGCCATAGAGTTGCCTTTCTTCAGAAGTTCCAAGATTATCTTGAGATGTTGTTCATGGTCCTTCTCACTTCTTGAATAGATCAGTATATCCTCGATAAAGACGATAACAAACTGGTCTAGGTATGGCTTGCACACCAGGTTCATTAGATCCATGAACACTGCATGTGCGTTCGTCAATCCGAATGGCATCACCATGAATTCTTAGTGACCGTATCGGGTACGAAAGGTCGTCTTGGGTATGTCTTCCTCTTGAATCTGGAGCTGGTAATAACATGAACGCATGTCTATCTTTGAGAAGTACTGAGCTCCCTGCAATTGATCAAACAAATCAGCAGTCCTCGGTAACAGGTACCGATTCTTGATAGTGAGTTTGTTGAGCTCTTTGTAGTCAATACACATTCTGAAGGACCCATCCTTTTTCTTGACAAACAGAACCGGAGCTCCCCATGGTGAGAAACTCGGTCTGATGAACCCTTTGTCTAGTAGTTCTTGTAATTGATTGGACAGTCCCTGCATTTCTGATGGCGCAAGTCTAAAAGGAGACTTAGCCACAAGAACTGCTCCCGAAATTAAATCAATTCGGAATTGCACAGATCTCTCATGTGGCAATCCCAGTAAGTCATCCGGAAACACATCCGCGTAGTCTTTCACAACCGGTACATCATGAATCTTGATTGCTTGCTTGTCTTTCTCCACAACGTGAGCTAGAAATGCGATACATTGTTTCCTTGGACACTTGCGTGCCTTCATGCAGGATATTATCTTGACACTGCGATTCGCTTGGTCACCATGAATTTCCAAGACCTGATTGTTTTCCACTGGAATACGTAGTAGCTTTTCGGAACAGACGAATACAACTCTGTTAAGAGATAACCAGTCCATTCCGACGATGATATTGAAACTGCCCAGGTCCATTGGTATCAAATCGATGGAAAATGTGTGATCACCAAGTGTTAGTGAAAAGTTCCTAAGTACTGTGTCAACTGTTATCTGTTTGCCATTTGCTATTTCAATAGTATAAGGGAAATCCAAAAATTCCACCACATGATTAAGATGGCATGCAAAGTCTGATGAGAAAAAACTCTGATCCGCACCAGTGTCAAATAATATAGATGCATAAAAGTCAGATAGAAGACATGTACCCGTGACCTCATTCGGGTCTTGTCGAGCAGCAGCAGCTCCAATCTGAAAGGCTCGCCCTCTAGCTACTTGAGCCTTTGGTTGATTTGTCTTGGGACAATCCCTCGAGAAGTGTCGAGGCTCGCCGTGTGACACCCGGCAATTTCAGGTAAATTGCAACTCTTACATCCTTTAAATTTCACATTCATACTTGTTGCATTTCATTTAATTATGCTTATTTAGATGACTCAAACACACACAGCTGCGAAACAATAGTTCAAGGAACTATCGAATCGTACATTGCACATTGGTTTTGGAAACCAAGTGTGGCAAACACAAACACTAACACAAAACAATAATTCGGGGAATTATTGAATTGTGCATTACACGTTGATTATGATAAATCAAGCGTGCAAATATTTCGTGAAACACAAATGATCACCGATAATTCGAAGAATTATCGAAACACACACGAGTCTCACGAACGTTGGTGAACAAACCATTGAACAGTAATAAAAGTTCAAACAATGATAAACGATGAGTTATAAGCATGAAATAATCGAAAAACAAGTCGAAATGATTAAAATGAGCCATTTGGGCTCATTCTGCGTTCCAAGCGCTACGCCTAGAACCAAGGTTTGGGTCGAGGCGGTACGCCCGGCACCAGGCACTATGCCCGGGATGCGACTCCCACTTGGGGCTATGCTCGCGGATGAACTAGAAGCCAATATTATTATTTTAATCTAGGCACTACGCCCAGACTCGCGCACCGATGCTAGGCTATGCTCCTAGTAGCTGCAGATGCTAAAAATCACTTTAACACTCAACCTAGCTTAACTATAATAATTTCTATCCTAATTCTTCGGCCAGAGCACCTAAATCTCGAGCAAACAAACCCCTTTCTTCATCATTTGGCCAGAAGACTCCATTGTTGAAGCTTTAAAGCTCCTAGGAAGCCATTGGAGCAAGAAGGAAGCTTGGGAAGCTTGTTTTCTTCGTCACCATCACTTGAACCTCTTAGGAAATCATTCCCATAAGGTTTTAGAGCTGCCATGCACCTGTTCCAACTTCATCTCAGTGTTTTATAACTTCTAAGGTAGCTTTACATGCTTATTCATAGTTAGATCTAACATGCAATCGGAAAAAACCCACATGCATGAACATCCACCCACATGCAACTCCATGTGGTTATTGAGCACAAATTTGTTGGTGATTTTGTGTGATTTTAATATAGATCTACTGATTTTAGAATGTAGGATTGATGGGATTGAGTTTTGATAAGTTATTTTGATGATTTTGTAGAACATGCCATAAAAGAAAACTTTTTTGTTGCATGTTGTAGATTGTGATGATCTAGACATGTTAGACATGTCTAGATGTTGTAACTAAGTATTATCTATCCAAAAGAATCATTGAGTTTTCTATCTTGTAACTGTACAAGATCTACAAAAGACGATTCATAGTTTTGTCATTCAAAACATGCATATCACAAAATGAAGCTAGGTCTTCTAAAAGTCCACTAGCTTAATCCTTGAGTGCTGGTGACTAAAAATGTTCGTCACCTGAGAAAACATGCATTTAAACAAAGTCAACACTAGGTAGGTGAGTTCATGAGTTTAGTAATTGAAAACACTTATTTGTTACATTCACAGTCACAATGTCATGCACAAGTCTCGTTAATATTTGATTCATCCGTCTCACATAATGGCCTCTCCATAGTTATATTTACAAATAGTATTTCATCCTATCAGTTATGCTTATATATAGGGCATACGTAGGGGAACAAGCCCCGGCCGACATCTCACCACATACTTAATAGAGTTCAACACCACTTGCCGTACAACTATGGATACCCATTTCCATTTCACATGTGTTCAACCCATCTGATATTCACCCATAAGATTGTGTTCATCACCCAATGTGTTAGGACATTTTTGTAATATTTTGCTTTCAAAATGTATAAGTTAAGATAGGTTTTTGCTAGGTTCGTCTGGCCCACGAACCTAGGAAAGTTTTGTTAAGGTTCGGCGAACATATGGTTGTGTCATGTGAAGGTTCGTCCAGCGAACCTTAAGGTTCGTCTGGAAAACCTAAGGGTTCGGCTAGGTTCGTTTGTTTTTTGTGTATATATTGCAGGTTTGTCTGCATTTTTGTGTGTGTGACAGATCTGAGAGAGTGAGAGAACCTGGTGTTCTTATTTCACTGTAATCAGATATTGTTGATCAATGAAATGGTGTTTATCTTAATGATTGTGTATCTTTGATTCATATAGATTTGATCTAGATTCTGCATAGATTGAATTGTTAATAGAATTTTCGTTGATCGATCCAGAGTAATCTACAGTGGTATCAGAGCTTTGGAGGAGTTCTATACAAGTCAATTGAAGATTATCAATCATTTTGAAGATTAAGAGATCAAGAGATGGCTGAAATTTCGATTTTCTGTATCTGATTGTTTGCTGATATTGTCAACATCATCTGCTACTATTTTGTTGATTAAAATTATGAAAGTTGTGGCTGAAATCTGTAGATTTTGAAGGTTTTTCCTTAAAATTTTGAAGGTTTTCCCTCCAAAATTTTCAAATTTCACTGATAGGTTCATGAGCCGAACCTTTTTGTATCTCAGATGTAGTTTGTGAAAGAGGTTCGCTGGAAAAGGAGATTTCAGTGGAGGTTCGTGTAGTCAATTTTGGAGAGGTTTGTCTCAAGGTTTGCCAAAGGTTCGTTGATCAAGGTTTGCCAAAGGTTCGTTGATCAAGGTTTGCCAAAGGTTCGTTGATCAAGGTTAGTCAAAGGTTTGTTGCTCAGGGTTTGTCTCAGGTTCATGGGATAAGGTTCGTGAGATCAAGGTTTGGAGAAGATTCTTCTGTCACTTAGGTTCGTGAACTTATATTCCAAGAGAGGTTCGCTGACAGAAAACTCAGAATCATGGCTGATATGTTTGCTCCTGTTGCTAATCAAAATTCTAAGATACAAAGTATTTTGATTAGTGAAACTGAGTCGGGAAGCACAAATAAAGTACCAAAATTACTTGATCTGACTGATTATGAAAACTGGAAAGGTCGGTTTGAAACACATCTTAATGGTACTGATACAAATCTTTGGGAAAGGATTTTATCACCATATGAAAGACCAAAGGTGGTTGGAACAGATCTGGATCAAACTCTTGATAGATTGGATGTTGAGCAAAGAAAGAAATATGATTCTAAAAAGAAAGCGTATTGGATGTTCAGTCAAGCTATTCCTAATCAAATCCTTCATCAATTTGATGAACATAAAACTTCACATGGTTTATGGAATGCTTTAAAGGCAAGAATTGAGGGAAACACCAAACTCAAGAATATGAAAGCCACTGATTTACGAAAAGAGTTAAAGAATTTCAATTATCTTGGAAATGAGAGTGTTGAAGCTTTGATAACAAGATATAGACATTTGTTGATAGATGTTCGTAAGTGTGAAATTGAGTATTCTGAAGAAGAAAAAATAGACTGTTTTGCAAATGCTTTGCCATAACGTTGGAATTCGTTGGTGTTCATTTTAAGAGAAAATCTTCCTGGAATGACATTGGTTGAGTTTATTCAAAAGTTAGAAGAACAGGAAATGAAAGACAAAAGAAAAGAAAGAAGAGTTAATGTAACACAGGATCCTTCACTCTATGATGCATCTGTGGTTACACCTCCTGTTTCTTCTGCAAAGATTCAAACAACTTTTGTTTCAAGTACTACTGATAGTACTTCTGCACTATCTGCATCTACTAGCTCAAGTGCGTCTTATGCTGTGAATGAGAAAAAGTATGATTCTTCATAAATTCCAATTCAATTGAATACAACAAATTTGGGAAAAGTAACAGTGGAAGCTGTCAGAGATCATATGTCAATATTGTCATGTGTTGTTAGTGCTTATGTTGATCAGATAGCTGGAAGGATAGGAAATTCAAATCTAACTTTTGAAGATTATGAGCAGATAGATGATGATGAGATGGAATTGGTTGATACTCAGTGGGCTTTGGCTAGTGCAATAAGAAGAATTAACAGATATGAGAAAAAAACAGGAAAGAAGTTTACTTTTGATAGAAACACAAAGTTTGGATTTAATCCAAAGACCACACAATGTTACAATTGTGGTGAATTGGGTCATTTAGCTCGAGAGTGTAAAAATCCAAAGAAGCAAGGAAACTTGAATCCTTTCAAGCCAAAAGAAGCTTATCAAAAGAAAAAGGAAAAACCTGAAGAATAAACAAAAGCTCTAGCCAGTCAAGCAGACAGAGGATATGACTGGGGAAAACATTATGATGATTTAATGGGCGCATTTATGGCTTCTCTGGATGAAGAAACAAGCAAGGGCAAAGAAAAGGCTGAAGAGGTAAATAATGATCTTTTAGAGATCATTGAAAAGTTGAAAGAAATGAATGCTCAATTGACTGCTGAACTGATCGAGTGCACTGAAGTTAACAAAAAGTTGATTTCAAGAGAGAAAGCTTTTGATAAAAAGATCATTGATTTGGGAAAAGAAAATGACGAATTAAAAATTAAAGTTTTGTAAAGCAATCATGCAGTTTATGTGCATGTCGAGTCAGTAAAAAAGTTGAAGGTTGAATTGTCAGCAGCTAAAACAGAAGCAGAAATGAATAAAAGCAAACTAGAGAATTATCAAAATTCTCAATATGTTATCAATTACTTTGCAGCTATGAAAAGATCATCAAATGATACTACTGGCTTGAGTTTTCATGCAGTACCACCTGCTTCAAGCTATGTTTATAGACCACAAATTGATCCAAATTTGGAAGTTCATCCAGTTTCTTTGAATGAACATGAGTCTGAACAAGCTGTTGAAAGTGCTGGGGTTTCATCTTCTGATGAAAAGGTGTCACTTGACAGCGATGCTCCAATCATTGAAGATATCACTGAGTCAGAATATTCATCTGATATTTTGAGACAAAATGGTTACAAAGTTCAAAATGTTGAGAAAAAGAGTTTGGAATCTCAGAAGTCAAAATTTGAGATTAAGCAAGGTGAGAAGGTAGTGCTTAAAACCACTCAAGTTTCCAAACCAGTGATTAAAGTCAAACCAACCACTACTCTTAAACCGATTGTGTATGTTAGATCATCTAATACACATCAAGGATAGTCTAGTGAAAATTTTCAAAAGAAAAATGTGATTTCTAAGAAAGTTGAAAAAGTGGATTTTTTTCTTTGACAAGTTTGGGGTTGGGCATAAAGCTAAATCAAAGAATTTTCAAAAACAAATGAATAATTCAAAGACAAATTCAACTGGTTTGAGAAACAAAATCTCATTGGCAAAGCTTTTGTCAAAACCTTTTGTTTCATTAAGTTTTTATGATTAACCCACAACAAGAATTCATATTAAGGATAGAAAGTGTTACCGATGTGTTAATATGGGTCATTTGGTTGCTAATTGTGATTTGGATTTCAGTTCAACTGATTGTAGCAGTTTTAAGTCTTTTTCACCAAAAGAAACGTTAAAGTGTTTTACTTGTTGTGGTAAAGGACATATTTCTGCTAATTTCCAAATAACAAAATCAGAAAGAGTTCTGATGAGGAGAGTTGGGTGAATGGTTCAGGTGGAAGTACTAGGAGAAATAGACCTAGTGAAGATGAAATGAAAGTTCTTAGAAAATTCAATCCTGATTTTTTTTGGGTGAAAGAAGAAATCAATCAAAAGAAAAGATTTTTTGAGAATAAAAGAAATGTTAAAAGGATTGTGAAAATTGTCACTTCATCTGATGATGATTTCTTTGAAAATGTGTCATCAAAATCATTTCCAAATCAACAGTTTAAATCTAAATCATTTTGGAAACTCAAAGATAGGTTAGGTGATGAAGTTTCTATGAAAGAGGATGATACAAGTGATGATGGGTATTTGATCAGGTCATCACAAAAGAATGGAAGGGGTCCATTCCGGGAGACTCGACGCCGAAGTGGCGGGGGTCATCCCTTTTGAATACTGACAGGCTTCTTTTAATTTATTATGTAGGTTGCATCCATGGGCCATATTAACAATCGTTGGATTGTTGATAGTGGATGTTCCCGCCATATGACTAGAGAGTTGAACTTGTTAAGAGATTTCAAGTTGGTGAAAGGAAGTTATGTGAACTTTGCTGGAGATAAAGGGGTCAAATTACAGGGTTTGTTAGTTTGAAAAATGGAAAGGTTTGGTTTGATAATGTTAATTTTTGTAAAGAATTAACTAACAATTTGTTGAGTGTTTCGCATATTTGTGATAAGTATTACAAGGTGATGTTCGACAAAGACATGTGTTATGCACTCAAGCAAGGATTTCAGATTTTTGAGGAGTGGATTTTGATGATAGCGGATCGGAGCAAGGATCTTTATGTGCTTGACATGGCAAGCGTGGAGACAGTAAATAAAGTGGGAACATGTCTGGTGTCCAAAGCTACTGAATAGGATACACGTTCATGGCACAGGCGAATGGGACACATTCATATTCGGAAAATGAATCATCTTGTGCATAATCATTTAGTTGAGGGTGTACCTGTTAAACATTTTAAACTTCCGGATGTGTGTGTGTGTCATGTAAAATGGGTAAACGGAAAAGGAAGTCTCACAAAACAAAGAAAATATTTTCAATTGATATGCCACTTGAACTTCTTCACATGGATTTGTTTGGACCAATTAATGTGAAAAGTATAGGTGGTGAATCTTATTGTTTTTTTGTGACTGATGATTTTTCAAGATTTTCATGGGTCATGTTTTTAAAGAATAAATCAGATACTTATGAAAATTTTGTGTTGTTGATAACTAGGTTGGAGACTTTATATAAGTTGAGAGTGAGACGTGTACGATCTGACAATGTGATTGAGTTTAAGAATCACCAGATGGAGGAATTTTGTAATTCCAAAGGCATTCAGCAGCAGTTCAGTGCACCATATGAGCCTCAGATGAATGGTGTAGCTGAAAGAAAGAACAGGACTTTGATTGAGTCTGCAAGAACAATGCTAGCTGATTCTAAACTTCCCATTACTTTTTGGAGTGAAGCTGTGGCTACAGCTTGTTTAACTCTTAACAGAGTGTTAATTGTTAAAAGTCATAATAAAATTTGTTATGAATTGCTTCAGAATCGAAAGCCAAATTTGGAACACTTGGAACCGTTTGGGGCTCCTTGTACAATGTTAAAGAAAGATTTAAAATTCAATTGTAATGTTGAAGAGGGTTTCTTTCTTGGCTATAGTCTTCCTAACAAACGTGTGTTTAATAAACGTACGGGTGCTGTGGAATTATGGTATCATGTGGATGTTCAACGACATACACCTATACCAGATGGGAAGGGTCCAGATTGGCTTTTTGATTACAATAAATTGTTTGAGTCTTTTACTATGTTTTCAACTGTTTCTGATGATGAAATAACTTTACAAATGTTGTATGATTTGCAGAATTCAGAAGAACAAGGTATTTCTCGTCATTCTGAAGATGGAATAATTACATCACATGAGGAAGGCACTTCAGAAGTATTTAATGATGATTGGTCATCTGATGATGAAATGATGTTTTTGAAGATGCAATTTCTCATGATCAAGAAACTGATCAGAATATTACTAATCTGGATCATGATGTGGTTGTATTGCAATTGCCTGTCACACGTGTTCATGTTAATCATCCGATTGCTCAGATCATAGGAGATCCAACTGCAGGAGTACAGACACGAAATCAAGTCACAAATGAAGAAAGTATGTATGTGGAGTTAGAGAAAACTCATGGCAGTCAAAAGCTCTGGATGCATTCAATATTTATTTCACAAATAGAGACAAAGACTGTGACTGAAGCCTTACGTGAGCCTGCCTGGGTGGAGCTGATGCAAGAAGAATTGAATCAATTTCAAAAGTTGGGAGTTTGGCATTTGGTAGATTTGCCAAAAGGAGAGTAAAAGATTGGTACTAGATAGGTGTTGAGATGTAAACGAGATGACCGAGACGTAATTGTCAAAAACAAAGCTTGTTAAGTGGTTTAGGGTGTCGCACCCCAAACCGGCAAGCCGGATCGTGTGTCCCGTCAGGCGGAAAGGCCCCGAGGCACGATATCGGAAATGATAATCATGATGATCAGATTGTTTACATTGCACATGATTTATAATGTGAAAATGCTAAATAGAATATAATTACAAAGTTAAATTACATTAGTTTTGTTCATAATTTAACAATGTAAATCTACTATTAACATCATAATTCCTCTATCTTGTATCTACACCAGGTCCAAAAATACTAGGTCCTCTATCTGGTATTCTAGTTCAAAAGCAATAACTTCTACTCATACCTGCTCGTCACCTGAGAAGTCATGCAAAAAGATCAACTCAACACAAGGTTGGTGAGTTCATATAGTTTTATATGAAAATTAATTTGATAACCTGTCCGAATGACAACCTTAACCTCACTAACAACCACCTATACTATCCAGTCAAATATGCTTATATATAGGGCATATGTAGGGGAACAAGCCCCAGCCACCGTCCCACCACATATCGAACCACATAATAAATTGTTGTTAATTATAATTAAGCATTTCATCCCATACACTGAATCACATACTTGAACCGTTTGAAAATGATAACACTTGAATCGTCTGAAAATGATAACCTTTGAACACCCAAAATGACAACCTTAACCTCACTAACAACCACCTATACTATCTAGTCAAATATGCTTATATATAGGGCATATGAAGGGAAACAAGCCCCAGCCACTGTCCCACCACATATCGAACCACATAATATATTGTTGTTAATGATAATTAACCATTTCATTCACACCATAGACACACTAGTTCTTTGAGGTCCACAAAATATAATTTCTATTGATTCCTTAAGTTCATCACACAATCATGATCAACCATACATTTGTAGAAACATTTCAATAAAATCTAAGACCTAACGATTGGGCCCTGGTCAACTCGAGTAGACTAGTCTAGCAATCAAGGTTCTTAGTAGTAAAGGAGATCAGTAAATCTAAACAAACATGCGACCTATAATCAATCAGTCTAGCTAGGACATCTCTTGATATTCAGGCTTTTTAGTTCTTTAGATCATCCTTGGTTCATATAGTTCTTTAGTTATTTGGCACATGTTATCTTTGAGTGTTTCCCAGATGTTCCTCAAAACCGATTTAGTGAATACTGTAAATATCATCAAACATGCGTCTCATATTCGATCAGTCTAGCTAGGACATCTTTCAAACCTGAGATTGGCACATGCTATCTACGATATTTCCCAGTCAAACCTTTGGAAAATGGTTCTTTGTACATAGTTCTTTGAAATAGATCTTTAGTTCTTTGACAACACACCACCGAAAATAGTTCTTTGAGTAGACCGTTAGTTCTTTAAAAGTAGTTCGTTGTTTTAGATCTTTAGTTCTTTGAAAATAGATCTTTGAAAATAGATCTTTGAAAATAGGTCTTTGGTTTAGATTAATCACCTATTCATAATGAATAGATACTCATTTTATAACCCTGTAAATGGACTACCTAGACAGAATCCAGGATAACCATTATACATATGAAACATATATTAAATAAAAGCATTTAGGTAAATATATTCCAAAGAAAATAATTTACGCATGCTTCTCAGCCCCGCGTTTATAAAACAAAATGTTTAAAAAAAAAAAAAACGGGGCAATGAACTCACCTGTGTTGCTAAGAATTGAATCACAACAGATAATGCGTGCTCGTTAATTGTAGCTTAAGTATCTTCAACACCTGAGTTGTTTTAAGAAGATTCGAATACTATGAGTATTTATAATAGACGTATTCTAGGGTTTTGGTCTCGGTGTGCAACTAAGTGTCCTATGTACCCTCTAATGTGTTACTAAATTTCTCTATGTTATTCTAATTTGTCATACCCTTACCCTTAACTAATAAAGACTTAACCTTGTTTACCTAAGGTTTACAAAATAAAAGACGTCATCTTTTAATAAATCATCAACTAAAAATTCTTAATTGAATTATAATATTTTACATTTAGTAAATCATTTAAGTTATTTTAAAATATCAAATATGTATATACATTATAAATCGTTATATTTTAGTAAAATACAAGTTATTTTTATGAAACTTATAAGTTAAACTTGTTGGGACTTAAGTTTACCCAAGTGGCTTAATCACTAAGCCCCTCAATAGTTCTTTGTTATCGTTCTTGATTATTGTCCCTTATTGAATTGATTATCGATTAATTTGAACAACTCAATTGATCATCAACTTAAGTGAAAACTCCAAGTATTGGTTGTTGACATGTAAATGACACTGCTCCAATACTTAGTTAAAGTGAACTCTTTTTGTTCCCTAGCTCAAAACATGACTTAGTTTTAAACCTTTGACATGTTTTTTAAACTATGGTTTATAATCAATCATTTGTGTTAATGATTACCTATGTTTTTAACCCATAGTTTAAGTAATATGGATTAAAGTAGCATGCCCAATTGCACCCCAAAATTAATTTCATTTCTTACTATTTTGGATTTACCACATTTTAACTTCTTCTTGGAAGTTATATTAATTCTAACCATGGTTATGTGGCCCACTATTGAATTTTAATTTTTTTAGTTTTTTAATGAGTGGTGGATTTCTTGACCTCCTTATTGTTCTCGGCTAATACTTACATAAGAAAACAGTGTTCGGCCCAAAACGTGATGTTCTCGGTCTCATTCATGGGTATTCCGCAAAATACATATATAAGAAGGAGTTCTCGGTCATCCCTCCAAATGGTTGGTGTTCTTGGTCATATTAAAAAAAAGGAACGGTTCTCGGTCAACATTCAACAAAAAATGTGTTCACAGTCAAACAAAGAGTTTTCGGTCAAAGGCATCAACAAAAAAAAGATTCTCGGTTGATGTCGTCTTCAACCTCTGTTTCCAACCCCATATTTGCAGGTTTTCAACAAAAACATCATATCTTAAGTCATTTTTAACTCAAATAATTCATAAAAACCCATTTTAAAGTGAATCTACCAAGGCTTAATGAGATAACATAGGGTTCTAAGGTCATTCATTCGGGTTTGTCAAAAACCCTGAAATTACTAAAGTCTGAGCTCACATTACCTCTAAATCAGCGGGTTCCAAGCTCGATCTGTTGTACTTTCACGTTCTCCTCGTCAAGGGCTTCGATTTGGTAGCAAGTTTGCTCAATTTGAACAAAAATTGAAGGATTTTTGATGATTTTTGTGAAGGAAAAATCTAGAGAGAGAGATGGACGGGTTTAGAGAGAGAAAGTTGGTAGGTGAAATGAGAAATGACATTTAATGCCATAATAAATGTTTTCAACATTTGGGTGCGTTCGGGCTCGTTCGGTTCCGCTCGGTTTTGTGTAGAAACGTCGGTTTCGTTTCGTTTTCGTAACGAACGTATCGGTTTTAAAACTAAAGTTTGTAAATTTATTTTAGGTGGTAATTCCTAGTAAATTAACTAAATATCTTCTGTTTATTTTAATTTTCTGAAAATATTTAAATTACAGTTTAAATCGGATCGTACAGTTGTCGCGCGTATTCGTTTGAATCGTCACCCGTACGAATACGACGATAACTACACTTTTCGATATAGTTTTCTAATTATTGGACATCATTCAGAACGTTAAACTTTCAGATATATTCGTTCATATCGTCACCTGTACGAACAATCCGACAGTTTAGCATTCACGTAACGACATCCGCTGTTGTTTTGTTTTTGGTAAGCCTCACATACGTTTATACATAATAAAATCCTAACAAGCATTCCTGTAACTGTTATGTGTTGTCAAATATGTTTCTGACCATTAAACCGTGGATTTTGAACTCTGTTTCTGGAATGAATATGAAATAGTTCTTTATCGACATCAAATGAATATAGCATGCAAGTAACACACATAGATCTTACCTGAATTACTGTTCATGTTACTGTGTAGATCACTGTTCCGGTTACGTTTCCAGCACTGATGTTACAGTCTTCCCTTGTTAGAGAAATTTTGGTCCTGAAATTTAAGAATTGTTATCAGGTACGGCTTCCTCTGTATACAGTTGGGGATACTTGGACTTCATGTGATCTTCGCGTTCCCAAGTAAACTCAGGTCCACGCTTTGAATTCCATCGAACCTTGACAATCTCTCTAAAGGTTCTTCAATAAAATGTAATTGTTCGTCCACTTGAATTTCTTCGATTGGTATGACGAGTGATTCGTCAGCAAGGCATTTCTTCAATTTTGAGACGTGAAACACGTCATGCACACCACTGAGTTCATCCGGTAATTTCAGTCTATACGCCACAGGACCAATACGGTCAGTGATCTTGAACGGTTCCTCGTATCGTGGTGCTAATTTGCCTTTCTTTCCAAAATGAAGTACGCCTTTCCATGGGGACACCTTTAACATGACACGGTCTCCCACTTGAAATTCCAACGGCTTGCGTCGTTTGCCGGCATAGCTCTTTTGTCTTCTTCTAGTTGCTTGTAATCGTTGTTAAATCTGAGCAATCTTATCAGTAGTTTCCTGAGTAAGCTTTGGCCCAGTTATTCGGTTATCTCCTACTTCGGTCCAACAGATCGGTGACCGACATTTTCGACCATACAAAGCCTCAAACGGTGCACATCCGATGCTACTATGGTAACTGTTATTGTAGGAGAATTCGATCACTGGCAAATGAGATTCCCAATTTCCACCGAAATCCAATGCACAAGTTCTCAACATGTCCTCGAGGGTCTGTATCGTACGTTCACTTTGACCGTCCGTTTGTGGGTTGTAAGCTGTACTTAGATTTTAGTGTGTCCATAGAGATTTCTGTAGTGATTTCCAGAACCTTGATGTGATTCTGTTGTCTTGATCTGAGATGATAGACAATGGTACACCATGACGTACCACTATCTCGTTGATATACAGTCTCGCCAATTTATCCATTGTGAAGGTTTCACGCATCGGTAAGAAATGAGCAGATTTTGTCAAACAATCAGCGACAACCCAAATCGTATCATAACCACTAGAAGTCCAGGGTAGCTTGGTAATGAAGTCCATAGTTATTTGTTCCCACTTCCAGAGCAGAATCTCAGACTGTTCCAATAAACTTGACGGCTTCTGGTGTTCCGCCTTTACCTTAGCTCACGTAAGGCATCGACCGACGTACTCGGCTTTATCTTTATTCATTCGCGGCCACCAATAAAATCCCCGTAAGTCTTGGTACATTTTATCAGCGCCTGGATGCACGAAGTACTTGGTCTTGAATGCCTCATCAAAGATGAGTCTTCTCAATTCGTCCACTGCCGAAATCCATATACGATCTTGGTAGTAGATAACTCCATCTGGTTTTGTTTCAAACTTTCGTTCTGCTCCACAATTCCGTTCTTTCTTCAGGTTTCCTCGTTTAATAGATTTTTGTTGTGCCTGAATGATCTTGTCACGTAAGCTTGTCTGCACAGTCATTCCCATTGATCTGACGCGCAAGGGTTTGACCCGTTCCTTCAGGCTTAAGGCATCAGCTATGACATTTGCCTTACCCGGATGGTACTTGATTACACAGTCGTAATCGTTGAAAAGTTCAATGCAACGTCGTTGTCTCATGTTGAGTTCCTTCTGATCAAAGATATGTTGCAGACTCTTGTGATCAGTAAATATGGTACACTTAGTGCCATATAAATAATGTCTCCAGATCTTCAATGTGAATACCACTGCTCCCAGTTCCAGATCATTAGTAGTGTAGTTCTTCTCATAAATCTTCAACTGTCTCGATGTGTATGTGATAAGTTTGTCTCGTTGCATTAATACACAACCAAGTCCCTGATGGGAGGCATCGCAGTGTACTACAAAGTCATCGCAGCCTTCTGGGAGAGATAAAATTGGAGCATCACATAATTTCTGCTTCAATGTTTGGAAAGCATCTTCTTCATTCTTCTCCCAAACAAACGGCTCGATTTTATGAGTTAACTTTGTAAGAGGCAAGGCTATCTTAGAAAAGTTTGAGATAAACCTTCTATAATAACCCGCTAGTCCCAGAATAGACCGTATCTCTGTCGGTGTCTACAGAGTATCCCAGTTCTTGATCGCCTCGATCTTGACAGGATCTACATGTATTCCTTCACTGTTAAATACATGACCCAAAAACTGAACTTCTCTTAGCCAATATTTACACTTAGAGAATTTACACTTAACGGTTCCATGATCTTCCTGAGATGTTGCTCTTGTTCTGTCTTGCTCTAGGAATAAATCAGGATGTCATCAATAATGACAATGATAAACTGATCAAGATACGGCTTGCACACTCGGTTCATGAGGACCATGAAAACCGCTGGTGCATTCGTCAATCCGAAGGGCATCACCATAAACTTGTAATGTGGATATATGGTTCGGAACGCCGTCTTCGGTATGTCTTCGTCTTGAACTCTGTGTTGATTATATCCAAACCGCAAATCAATCTTCGAAAAGTACTGAGTTCCTTGTAGTTGATCAAACAAATCATCAATCCTCGGCAATGGATACCGATTCTTGATAGTCAACTTGTTCAGCTCCCTGTAGTCTATGCACATCCGAAAGGATCCATCCTTCTTCTTTACAAACAAAACCAGAGCTCCCCAAGGTGAGTAGCTCGGTCGGATGAAACCTTTATCCAATAGCTCCTGTAATTGATTCGACAATTCCTGCATCTTTGAAGGTGCTAACTTGTAAGGAGATTTAGCAACAGGAGTTTCTCCAGGAACTAAGTCAATACGAAACTCTACCGGTCGCGCATGTTGCAAACCTGGTAGGTCTTCAGGAAATACTTCTGGATATTCTTTCACTACCGGTACATCTTGAATCTTTTTATTGTGTAACATCTGTGCATTTAGTCATATCAGTCATAAACAGTGTTAGTACAATGTGTAATTGATTCAGTATGTCCAATGTGATTCAAGTGTTCATGATTGTGTTTGGGTGTTATAGGAGCTTATTTAATTAGGAACAAGTATGTATTTTTTATTTACTGTCGATTACGCTATGCAAGAACAGTATCGTATTATATCGAAACAGTGGTGGCATGGCGTAGATAAGGCAGTTAGCTGGACTCTGGGTATGCCCTATACATATACTGCGTTCGGTGTAATGGGATGGTGCTAGTGCGTAGTGTTATGACGAATAGTATGGCAAGCAAATTAATCAAACAAGAATCGTAATACGTAAGCGAGACTGAGTATGGTTAACGATCCATAAAGATACGAATGTTGAACTTATAATTACGAGTGAACGATAATAAATAAATAATACGACTGAAAAACGTACGCGATTTCGGGTATACACGTAATCGTAATCGTTTAACGGTCTGGCAACGAACGAAAAGTAAAAATAAGTGAAATAGTTTATTTTACATTTTTTTACAATTTTGAAACTCATCATAATAATGAAAATAATCAACTCTTTTATTTCAAAAACGCGTAAATTACGTGTTACATTCCGGAATCACAACGAAGCCGCGAATCGAGCGACCGAAACGAACCCGGTTACCCTCGAGGTATAAAAGCAACAAATGTGGGCTTTTCCTCATTTATTTCAATCTCTCTCTCACTCTAAAAAACCTTCCCACGTTAGTGTAGTGCAGACCTTAGTGCAGTGCAGACGAACCCTCCTCATTCACGAACCTTCAAGGACTCACAAACCATACTCCTGAACCAATGGTGACCGAACCATGCACATTGATATTGGCCGAACCCTGATGCTGTCCCGAACCCTACGACCGAACCCTAGCCGAACCCTTGGTTAGATGGTCACCGAGGTTCGCTGATAGCCAACAGAAAACAACCGGCCCATAAACTTTGTATTATTTGGCCCAAGTGATTCCCAACCCAAATAGATCACCTTCGGCCCAATAAGAATAGATGTGGCCCACTCTATGGATTGGATCGGGATAACCATGCGACCCAAGGCCCAATGTTCGGCCCATGTCAATTGAACTTGGCCCAATAACTATGAATTGGGTCACCTAAATTATATGACTCACTTGGAATAATGGGATGGTTAAGAGTGGTCAACGCCTAATACAACTTAAAGTTGTTATGAGGAGATCGTGATTGGTTTAAGTTTAACTTTACCCAATTATGTGATCAAGTCATAAACACAAAGGCTTAGAGAATTTTAACATATCACTCAATTGCAAGTTAAACAAGAGTTATCACATTCATAAACACATGTCACTTTTATGTGAACAAGTTGGGCATAAAAGAACATGACGTAATATTTTCTTAAGTCAACCGCTTAACATAAGGCAACCATCAAATCAAAGTTCATACAAATCAGTAAATCAATCAAAAGTGTACAATATCACAAATCTTATATTCTATGTATGATTACAATGATATAGGAACCAGTTAGAAGTCTTGTTGTTTGCTACTTGCTACTTGTTCTGGTTCAGAGTCTACTGCTGTCAGGTGAGAACATTAGCTCCTTTTCTACTGTTTTCAACTGTTTTGGGGTGCAACACGTGATCAAACACTCTTTATGCAAATCATATTTCAAATACAGGATTTATGTTACTGTTCAACTGTTACAAGTTCACTTTAGAAATCCAAGGGATTTCTCAATTATTTTCAAAGGAATTATCAACTGTTTATAATGGTTATATCAACCGTTAAACAAGTTCTACTAAAATGTTTTATAAAAGGTTCACTAACTGTTTTACACCAATTTTACATAAATGTTTCATAAATGATAAATACTTTTAAGGAATAAGTTTTATAAACTCTTTTATTAAAATCTTGTCGTTTCAATAAAATGATATTTTTTAAACCTTGTTATTACACAAGGACTCTATTCTCGGTATTCAATCAAAGGATTTCAATTCATGGTATTCAAGCAACGTATTCAATTCATGGTATTCAAGCAAGGTTTTCAATTCATGGTATTCAAGCTAGGTTTTCAAATCATGATAATCAAATAAGACATTTCAATCAATGGTTTCAAGTCATAGTATTCATAAACATGGTGTTCATCGTTGTGAACAAACTTATACATACGTCAAGTTACATATTCATATTCATATAGCGTTAGTACTGGGTGATCACAACAAGGGAAAGCGAACACATTTGGTTACGCCAATGCTGGAATTAGCTTTTAAATTTGCTTTAAAAGCTAATTGCAGAATTGGTTGCATTACGGTAATATGAAATTGCTGCTAATTTAGTTTACCAGCATAAGTCATATTGACCGGGTTACGTCAACACGGAGTTGTCTTCTGAGTAAACTCGTTAGTACTGCTCGTGTTGATGTGTTTGCTGACTAATTTTCTCACTCCAAACGTAGTTTCGGACTTGATTATATGTTGGTTTTCTAGCAAACAGTTTGATGACTGTTTGGACACATTATACATACTTGATGTTAGTTTGGGTTGCAACCATCCATGCATTTTTAATTACAGTTTTATACATATGCCTTACATTGCAGATTCATATTTACAAATGTTAAACTTATTGTTCTCACCAACTACTTTTGTAGTTGACAGTTACTTTTCACGTGTTTCAGGTAATCAGGTTTAGTATACTTTCAAGGACAACTAAGGAGACCGTTGTAAGATAGAACAAGATGAAGAAACAAGCTAGGATGGATTTTGAAACACACTTAAATCCTAATTTTTTAATTGTCTTGTTTAAGTCTTATTTTGTAAACACTATTTTGGGGTCTGTAGTTGTCATTCTTTTGAGAAGATAGATAGATTGTCTGTAACTAAACAATGGTCTAATCTTTATGAAATCTAGTAATTCATTGTGGTTGTTCTTATTCAATACTTGTGCATGATTCAACCATCGATTGTCACCGTGCCGTGGATTCCGCATGCGGCGCAGGGGGTGTGACAGGTTGGTATCAGAGCCAACGTTGTAGAGAACTAGGAAAAACCCAATACTTAATAACCTAGACTATAGCCTAAGCTACCCTATAGGACTAAGTTCTATAGGCTTGAGGATACTTAGGATCTAAGTAGACTTAAGTTAAGCATTAAGTCTACAATAAGCTTGCATGATCTTAGGGACTACACTTTTCAGAGTTACTTAAAGGTCAGGGGATTAAATTTGGAATTCTGTAATTTTAGAAACCAAATTAAGTTCCCAAATGCATATTCATTAAAGGATTTCAGAGGCAAGGATCTGTATTCTTAGTATCCTTGATCTGAAATTCTTAATCAGAGTTCATTCCAGGATTTCAGAGGCAAGGATCTGTATTCTTAGTATCCTTGATCTGAAATTCTTAATCAGAGTACATCAAGAGTTTCAGAGGCAAAGATCTGTATTCTTAGTATCTTTGATCTGAAATTCTCATCATGTTATCATTATCATGTATTCATCATCATTAGGACTTCATAACTTAGAATCTGTGTAACAGCATTCTTTAGTTGAAGTTCACACAAGGAAATCATTATACTCAATATTGTAAGTATTGAGAACCAACCTAGGACACATATATTAAAACCTAAGGTCCTGATTTTTAGTAAATCAAAAACCTTGGGTTAGACAATCATAATCATATTCATAGTTCAGGAGACAATCATGAAACAATCATAATCAATCAAGAGTTGGGATCCTAGCTTCAAACACAAATGGCGACCAAGCTCTGGCATACTGAAGTGGTGGTGGGATGTCGGCTGGGCAGGCAGTTTGCTTGACCCTACGTAAGCCCTATATATAAGCTATCTTCAGTATGACAGGGGGAATTCGGCATTCGTATTTGAAGTAAAGATCCGGGAGCAACTGGAATCATTGAACATTAGTCAAACATATGAGATACAATCATTTGAGATACAACCATTGTGTGAAACAATCAAAGACAAATCAAACAAGTGTGTGAAACAATCACTGTGTTAATCAACCATAGATGAGTCAACCATTGTGTGTGAATCAATCAAGTTGTGAACATTCTTTAAATGTAAACCTTAAGTGAAATTCTTAAGTGATTGCATGTTTAGTACTTACTAACATGGGTTAACAAGAAAAATGTAGGGCACACATATGATTTAGTTCTACATGTTAACAATTGTTAGTAGGTGCACACATAATTCAACCGTAATTTAACCATAGACTCAATCACAGTTCAATTGAACAAAGATCATGGGATTCTTAATCAATGGAACATATTTGGAAGTCTGTACAATCGTATTGCCAAATGCTAGCAAGGGCATGATCATGGTATATCGAAGCGGTGGTGGGCTGGCGACTGGGCTGGCAGTTTGCTTGATCCTTTTGTATGCCCTATATATAAGCTATCTTCGGTATATCGGGAAAGTGTCAGTGTGTAGGTTTGGCGGAGTGAAATCATGAGACATCATACATATTCACATGAGAAGTATGCTAATAAGTTAATCGCTTATATGTGTACTTGCTCATATTACAATTGAATGATAATATTAGTAGTATGGACATATTACTAACTTTATCATGAAAATTCAATTGTATCCTTCTCAAAACTGACCCACTTGTGGCTTCTACTCGTAGAATGCCTCCTCGACGTGACCCTAACAGAGGGGGTTCCACAAGTGGCAACGATGATGAGATCAACAAAATTGCCCAGGCTATCTCATTACATATGAGGGATGTCATTCCGGGTATGGTCACTGATATCACCCAGAACCTTCGGGGAAGTACGAGTTATTCAGCACACAAGTCAAATGCCAACAACGCCGGACCTGCTACTTTCACTTTCAAGCAGTTTAATGATGCTAAGCCTCCTAAGTACGCTGGGACTGAAGGAGCTACTGGCCTGCTACAGTGGCTGGAAAGCATTGGGGATATCCTAGACTTCACAGGATGTTCGGAAAATCTGAAGGTCAAGATGGCTTCAAGCGCTTTTCATAAAGGCGCACTCACCTGGTGGAATTCTGTGAAGAACACTAGGGGACGAGAAGTTGCTTTGGCCCTAGCATGGGAAGATTTCAAGAAGGTATTGGTGGAACAGTTTTGTCCACGCCATGAACTGAAGAAACTTGAGGTGGAAATGTGGAATTTGGTCCATGACAGTGGCGAGAGCGCTAAATATACAACTCATTTCCATGAGTTGTGCATTCTGGTGCCACATCTAGTTACTCCTTTATCCCGCAGGATAGAGAAGTACATTGAGGGCTTACCCCTAGTCATCAGGGGAACTGTTATGGGAAGTAATCCCACTACTCTGGAAGCGGCAATTCATCTTGGTGCCACTCTTACTGAATAATATGTTAAGGCTGGTGTGCTCACTCGAAAAGGGTACAAGAGAGCACAAACGGGTGAAGGCAAGAAGCCTGAACAGAATCACCCCAAAAAGAAGAAACAGAAACAAAAGACGATCAAGAACTATGCAGCTTTGACTGCAGCTACACCTGTGCATGCCACTCCTGTTACTGCTATGCCACAACCTGCTACGGCCAGAAAGCCTTATACTGGTCCGTTCCCACTTTGCACCAAATGCCAATACCATCACCTACCCACTACTCCATGCAGAAAATGTCTCAAGTGTGGGCGGTTTGGACACTTGGCAGCTACGTGCCGAGCTACTCATCTTGTTGCTGCTACCACTACCACCCTATTCCTGCTACTACTGGTGGAAGGGCTTGTTATAACTGTGGAGCATAAGGACACTTCAGAAACCAGTGCCCGAAACTTAACAATGCAGCTACAACTGCTACTGCTCGTGCCTTTGTTATCGGAGCTACCGAAGCACGCGAGGACCCGGCAGTCAACACGGGTACATTTCTCATTAATGATCACTACGTTTCTATCATATTTGACACTGGTGCTGATAAAAGTTTTGTCTCTACTAATACTGCTTCCCTGTTTAATAAACAACCATCTGTACTTGATACTCCTTACACCGTAGAAGTAGCGGATGGTAAGACCATATTAGTAAATTCAATAATTCGTGATGGCGAATTAAGATTGAACGATCATCTTTTCCTTATCGATCTCATTCCTATGACACTCGGAAGCTTCGAAGTCGTAGTAGGAATGGATTGGTTATCCAAAAACCATGCCGAAATCGTATGTTCGGAGAAACTTATTTGAATTCCCCTACCGTCCGGCGAAATGATGCAAGTTTACGGCTAGAAACCCTGCCGCGGATTGAAGATTGTGTCGTGTATCAAGGCTAGGAAGTACCTGAAGAAGAAATACTTTGCGTTCCTGGCTCACGTGGTAGAGAAGAAACCTAAAAAGAAAGCAGTTGGAGACGTTCCGGTCATCAGAGATTATCCGGACGTATTCCAAGAAGACTTGCCTGGACTACCACCGAATAGGCAAGTGGAGTTTAGAATCGATCTCGTCCCTGGAGCAAACCCAGTGGCGAAGTCACCATATCGATTAGCACCATCTGAGATGCAAGAACTGTCTAGTCAACTCCAAGAGCTTCTAGACAAAGGTTTCATAAGACCAAGTTACTCTCCATGGGGAGCTCCGGTTCTCTTTGTCAAGAAGAAAGATGGTTCATTTCGTATGTGCATCGATTACTGTGAGTTAAACAAGTTGACAGTCAAGAACAAATATCCTCTACCTAGGATCGATGATCAGTTTGATCAATTACAAGGAGCGACTTGCTTTTCTAAAATTGATCTACGATCCGGGTATCACCAGCTCAGGGTAAATGATGAGGATATACCAAAGACTGCTTTTAGGACTCGATATGGACACTACGAGTTCGTGGTTATGCCATTTGGACTGACCAATGCACGGGCAGTGTTCATGGACCTGATGAATCGAGTCTGCAGGCCATATTTAGATCAGTTTGTTATCGTCTCCATTGATGATATACTGATTTATTCCAAGACTGAGCAAGAACATGAGGATCATTTGAGGAAGGTCTTAGAACTGCTAAGAACTGAACAGCTGTATGCCAAATTCTCTAAATGCGAATTTTGGCTAAAGGAAGTTCATTTCTTAGGTCACGTTATAAATAGAGATGGGATACATGTGGATCCAGCGAAAATTGAGGCAATTAAGAACTGGACTACCCCATCTACTCCAACAGAGATCCGTTCATTTCTGGGTCTGGCAGGTTACTACAGAAGTTTCATCGCGAACTTTTCAAAGATCGCCTTGCCACTTACCACTCTAACTCAGAAAAGTCAAGCTTTTATATGGGGGCAGAAACAAGAAGATGCATTCCAACTTCTTAAACAGAAGTTATGCAACTCTCCTATCCTTAGTCTTCCAGAGGGCAGTGATGATTTCATTGTCTACTGCGATGCTTCGAACCTTGGACTCGGTTGTGTACTTATGCAATGGGACAAGGTAATTGTATATGCTTCAAGACAACTTAAGGTTCACGAGAAGAATTATACTACTCATGACCTAGAGTTAGGGGCTGTGGTCTTTGCATTGAAGATTTGGAGGCACTACCTTTATGGTACTACATGTGTCATCTATACGGACCATAGGAGCCTACAACAAATACTCAATAAGAAGGAACTCAGCATGAGACAACGGCGTTGGGTTGAGCTTCTAACTGATTATGACTGTGAGATTCGTTACCACCCGGGTAAAGCCAATGTGGTGGCGGATGCTCTTAGTCGTAAGGAACCAGTCAAACCAATTCGAGTAAAAGCCATGGAGATCAACACACAACCATACTTGAAAGATCTGATTCGTATTGTACAACAACAAGTAGTGATCGACAATCAACTGAAGGCAGATTTAGACTGCGGAGTTAAGGGTAAACTAGAACCTCGAGCTGATGGGGTTTTATACTTCAACGGTCGCATGTGGGTTCCAAAGTCAGAAGAATTGCGCACACTCATCTGCGATGAGGCTCATAAGTCGCGATACTCAGTTCATCCTGGGGCCGATAAGATGTACCAAGATTTGAGGATATCTTATTGGTGGCCCGGAATGAAGAAAGACATAGCACTGTACATGGGGAAATGTCTAACATGTTCCAAAGTCAAGGCAGAACATCAAAAGCCTTCGGGACTTCTGCAGCAACCTGAAATCCCTCAATGGAAATGGGAACAAATTTCCATGGATTTCATAACCAAGTTGCCGAGAACTCCGTGAGGTTACGATTCAATTTGGGTGATTGTCGATAGATTCACCAAATCTGCTCATTTTCTTCCAATCCGAGAGGGTTACAAAATGGAGAAGTTAGCCACCTTGTACATCAACGAAATCATCGCTCGTCATGGTACTCCAACATCAATCATTTCTGATCGTGATAGTCGTTTCACTTCTCTCTTTTGGCAAACATTGCAAAAGGCTTTGGGAACCCGTGTTAATCTTAGCACGGCGTATCATCCCCAAACCGATGGTCATAGCGAAAGGACTATCCAAACACTCGAGGACACGCTTCGTTCTTGTGTGATCGACTTCGGTGGGAGTTGGGATACTCATCTTCCAGTCATTGAGTTTTCTTAGAACAACAGCTACCATACAAGTATTCAATGTGCACCATTCGAAGCTTTATATGGTAGGAAGTGCCGATCACCGGTCTGTTGGACCGAGGTTGGTGACTCACAGGTCGTAAGACCTGAACTCATTCAAGAAACAATAGACAAGATCAAAATCATTCAATCAAGGCTTAAGGCCGCAAGGGATCGACAAAAGAGTTATGCCGATCGACGTCGGAAACCGCTTGAGTTTCAAGTCGGTGACCGAGTCTTACTCAAAGTTTCTCCCTAGAAAGGCGTTGTCCGATTTGGGAAGAAAGGGAAACTTGCACCAAGGTACGTTGGACCATTTGAGATCCTAGAAAGGATTGGTCCTGTAGCCTACAAACTCAAACTTCCGGTGGAGCTAAGCAATGTTCACGATACGTTTCATGTATCGAATCTTAAGAAATGCTTGGCGGATCATGATGTTCAGATTCCACTGGAAGACATTCAGGTTCAAAACAACATGCAATTCATAGAACGTCCGGTCGAAATCATGGATCATGGAGTCAAGAAACTCAAACGTAGTCGTATCCCAATCGTAAAGGTACGATGTGAGGGCAAACGTGGTGCTGAGTTCACCTGGGAACGTGAAGACCAGATGAAGCTTAAGTACCCTCATCTTTTTACAGTACCTTCGGCTAGTTAATTTCGGGACGAAATTCCCTTAATTAGGGGAGACTGTAACATCTATGTATTTAGTCATTCCAGTCATAAATAGTGTTAGTACAATGTGTAATTGATTCAGTCTGTCCAATGTGATTCAAGTGTTCATGATTGTGTTTGTGTGTTATAGGAGCTTATTTAATTAGGAACAAGTATGTATTATTTATTTACTGTCGATTACGCTATGCAAGAACAGTATCGTATTATATCGAAACAGTGGTGGGCTGGCGTAGAAAAGGCAGTTAGCCGGACTCTGGGTATGCCCTATACATATACTGCGTTTGGTGTAATGGGATGGTGCTAGTGCGTAGTGTTATGATGAATAGTATGACAAGCAAATTAATCAAACAAGAATCGTAATACGTAAGCGAGACTGAGTATGGTTAACGATCCATAAAGATACGAATGTTGAACTTATAATTACGAGTGAACGATAATAAATAAATAATACGACTGAAAAACGTACGCGATTTCGGGTATACACGTAATCGTAATCGTTTAACGGTCTGGCAACGAACGAAAAGTAAAAATAAGTGAAATAGTTTATTTTACATTTTTCTACAATTTTGAAACTCATCATAATAATGAAAATAATCAACTCTTTTATTTTAAAAACGCGTAAATTACGTGTTACATTCCGGAATCACAACGAAGCCTCGAATCGAGCGACCGAAACGAACCCGGTTACCCTCGGGGTATAAAAGCAACAAATGAGGGCTTTTCCTCGTTTATTTCCATCTCTCTCTCACTCTAAAAAACCTTCCCATGTTCGTTTCTCTCTCTAGAAGAGAAAACCCATTTTCAATCTTCCAAGCTTCGTATCTCCTTCGTTGGTGGACGAATTTGGGAGTTCTTGGTGTCCACGCGTAGCCCTTGACATCCTCTACAAGATGATACCATGGATCTGAAGTGTTATCCACAGAATCTCGAGGTATTTGAGTTTGAAATTTCTGGAAAATAGGGTTTCCTTCTAGTTTTTGTTCAACCACGAGACCTAGCCGGACCTCAACCCGCATTCACGTCGCCTACAGCCTTGAGAACAACCTTTAGTGTAGCTCTAGTAAACTAACAGCCGACGAAACACATCAAGCATGATGAGGATGATGATGGAAACTCGGATTCATGAGCTGCGATCCTGTTGAGTTCGTGCCGCCATGGCCGAACCTACTACAGGGAACGAACCCTTGTGTTGTCCTCATCCCGTACCAGTTGACGAACCCTTGTTGATACCAAAGCCAGCCGAACCTTCAACCTTCTGGCGAACCCTCATATGGCCACGAACCCATGTTGGGCAGGAAAGAGCCGAACCTCATGCCGCCGAACCTTAGTGCAGTGTAGACGAACCCTCCTCATTAACGAACCTTCAAGGACTCACGAACCATACTCCTGAACCAATGGTGACTGAACCATGCACATTGATATTGGCCGAACCCTGATGCTGCCCCGAACCCTACTACCGAACCCTAGCCGAACCCTTGGTTAGATGGTCACCGAGGTTCGCTGATAGCCAACAGAAAACAACCGGCCCATAAACTTTGTATTATTCGGCCCAAATGATTCCCAACCCAAATAGATCACCTTCGGCCCAATAACAATAGATGTGGCCCACTCTATGGATTGGACCGGGATAACCATGCTACTCAAGGCCCAATGTTCGGCCCACCTCAATTGAACTTGGCCCAATAACTATGAATTGGGTCACCTTAATTATATGACTCACTTGGAATAATGGGATGGTTAAGAGTGGTCAACGCCTAATACAACTTAAAGTTGTTATGAGGGGATCGTGATTGGTTTAAGTTTAACTTAACCCAATTATGTGATCAAGTCATAAACACAAAGGCTTAGAGCATTTTAACATATCACTCAATTGCAAGTTAAACAAGAGTTATCACATTCATAAACACATGTCACTTTTATGTGAACAAGTTGGGCATAAAAGAACATGACGTAATATTTTCTTAAGTCAACCGCTTAACATAAGGCAACCATCAAATCAAAGTTCATACAAATCAGTCAATCAATCAAAAGTGTACAATATCACAAATCTTATATTCTATGTATGATTACAATGATATAGGAACCAGTTAGAAGTCTTGTTGTTTGCTACTTGCTACTTGTTCTGGTTCAGAGTCTACTGCTGTCAGGTGAGAACATTAGCCCCTCTTTTACTGTTTTCAATTGTTTTGGGATGGAACACGTGATCAAACTCTCTTTATGCAAATCATATTTCATATACAGGATTTATGTTACTGTTCAACTGTTACAAGTTCACTTTAGAAATCCAAGAGATTTCTCAACTATTTTCAAAGGAATTATCAACTGTTTATAAAGGTTTTATCAACCGTTAAACAAGTTCTACTAAAATGTTTTATAAAAGGTTCACTAACTGTTTTAAACCAATTTTACATAAATGTTTCATAAATGATAAATACTTTTAAGGAATAAGTTTTATAAACTCTTTTATTAAAATCTTGTGGTTTCAATAAAATGATATTTTTTAAACCTTGTTATTACACAAGGACTCTATTCTCGGTATTCAATCAAAGGATTTCAATTCATGGTATTCAAGCAAGGTATTCAATTCATGGTATTCAAGCAAGGTTTTCAATTCATGGTATTCAAGCTAGGTTTTCAAATCATGATAATCAAATAAGACATTTCAATCCATGGTTTCAAGTCAAAGTATTCAAAAACATGGTGTTCATCGTTGTGAACAAACTTATACATACATCAAGTTACATGTTCATATTCATATAGCGTTAGTACTGGGTGATCAAAACAAGGGAAAGCGGACACATTTGGTTACGCCAATGCTGGAATTAGCTTTTAAATTTGTTTTAAAAGCTAATTGCAGAATTGGTTGCATTACGGTAATATGAAATTGCTGCTAATTTAGTTTACCAGCATAAGTCATATTGACCGGGTTACGTTAACACGGAGTTGTCTTCTGAGTAAACTCGTTAGTACAGCTCGTGTTGATGTGTTTGCTGACTAATATTCTGACTCCAAACGTACTTTGGGACTTGAATATATGTTGGTTTTCTAGGAAACAGTCTGATGACTGTTTGGACACATTATACATACTTGATGTTAGTTTGGGTTGCGACCATCCATGCATTTTCAATTACAGTTTTATACATATGCCTTACATTGCAGATTCATATTTACAAATGTTAAACCTATTGTTCTGACCAACTACTTTTGTAGTTGACAGTTACTTTTCACGTGTTTCAGGTAATCAGGTTTACTATACTTTCAAGGACAACTAAGGAGACCATTGTAAGATAGAACAAGATTAAGAAACATGCTAGGATATATTTAGAAACACACTTAAATCCTAATTGTTTAATTGTCTTGTTTAAGTCTTATTTTGTAAACACTATTTTGGGGTCTGTAGTTGTCATTCTTTTGAGAAGATAGATAGATTGTCGGTAACTAAACAATGGTCTAATCTTTATGAAATCTAGTAATGCATTGTGGTTGTTCTTATTCAATACTTGTGCATGAATCAACCATCGATTGTCACCGCGCCGTGGATTCCGCAAGCGGCGCAGGGGGTGTGACATATTGTCCTTCTCTTTTTCCACCACATGAGCCATGAAAACTACACACTGCTTCTGTAGACACTTGCGCACCTTTATGCAAGATATGATTTTGAAAATTCGTTTTGCTTGATCCCCTCAGACTTCCAACACATGATCGTTCGTCAATGGAATTCGAAGCAGCTTTTTGGAACAGATGACTTCCACTCTATTGAGAGATAGCCAATCCATTCCAATGATGATGTCGAAACTACCCGACTCCATTGGTATCAAATCGATGGTAAATGTATGACCATTAAGTGTTAATGGGCAGTTCCTATATACTATACTAACTGTTATTTGTTTCCCGTTAGCTACTTCTATGATGTAAGGAGAATCTAACAGTTCTTCAATAGAATTTAGTTGGCATGCAAAATCGGTAGAGATAAAACTCTGATACGCACCAGTGTCAAACAGAATAGATGCATAAAAGTCAAGTAAGAGAAATTTACCAGTGACCACATTCGGGTCTTGGCGTGCAGCTGGAGCTCCTATTGCAAAAGCTCTTCCTCGTGGTGCTTGAACTGCTGGCTGTGCTCTTTTTGGGCTATTCTTGGAAAAGTGGCCGATTTCACCACAGTTATAGCATTCACCGTTGTTCTGATTGTTGGGTGGAGGGAGAGCTAAAGTAGCATTGTTGACTGCTTGATTAGGTGTCATCCGGCAGTGTTGGACCCAATGGCCTTCTCGTCCACATCCCGTACATTGCTTGCAGGGAGTGTTAGCAGTATGATGGTATTGACACTTGGCAGACAAAGGATATGCACCAGTGTAGGGTCTTCTATTGACGTTCTGTGGTGCAGCTGCTAGTTGGTTGAGAGGTGTGGCCATCGTGTAGTTCTTGATGACCTTTTGTTTCTTCTTGGGGTGATGGTGGGTTTTCTTAGATGACTCCTCTTTAATCTTGCTGGAGTCAGCCTCTTTCTTCAGAGTTCTAGAGGCTACCAACAGGTCAGTAAGTTACCCTTATCGACTAACAGCTGACTCCAGTGTGACAGGATTTGTTGCAACAACTAAACTTTGTATGCAGGCGGGTAGTCCACATACATACCTTTCAATCCTTTTGTCCAGAGTTGGTACCATGTATGGCACCAATGCAACCAACTCGTGATAACGAGTAGTATAACCCATGTGATATGCCCCTTCATTACATGGTTTGACAACTCGATCTCCAATCTCTGAAGCTCATTCTTGGGGCAAAACTCATTTCTCACCAGTGTCTTGAATTCCTCCCATGGCATCGCCATAGCTTCTTCCCTTCCCTAGGCCTAAATCTGTGAGTTCCACCAGGTCAAGGCTCGCTTATTGAAAGATCCAGCAGAGTAGCGAACCCTATGATGTTCTGGACAGCTACTAATATCCAGAGTAGTCTCCATATTTTCTATCCTTTGGATTAGTCCAACGGCTCCTTCAATCCCGCTAAAACTGGGCGGCTGACAACCTACAAAAGACTTGTAGGAGTAATGAGATGCACCGCCAGTATTCCCACTGGCTTCCCCTGATGAGTTACCATAATTTTTGTGGTCGTTCCGAATACGGTTGAGCATATCCGGGATCACTTCCTACAGTTGATTAGTCAGATGGTTGCTCAATAGTGTTGCCAAGGCAACGGTGGCAGGATCCAGGTTTGCTTTCGCGTTCCAGTCAACTGGTGGTGTGTGTGGAGGAGGAGGAGGAGGAGGTGGAGGAGGAGGTGGCGGTGGCGGTGGTGGTGGTGGAGGCAATAGGGGAGGTGGTCTTCTCGGCGGCATTCTAATCACAACCAATAAAATATTCGTTAGTGCAATGATCGAATGCAGAAGACACAATGCAAGTCAATTACTATGCACTGTGTTCTCTACATGAAGGGTCCCTAGGTTATAGTCTAGGCAAAACCGTTTAAATAAATGACCTATATTTCTCTATAACCATGGCTCTGATACCAATCTGTCACACCCCGAGCCGGAAGGCCGGATCGTGTATCCCGTCGGGCGGAAAGGCCCCGGGGTGCGATATCAGAAATGATAATCATGATGATCAGATTGTTTACATTGTACATGATATATAATGAGAAAATGCTAAATAGAATAGAATTAAAAAGTTAAATTACATCAGTTTTGTTCATAATTTAACAATGTAAATCTACTATTAACATCATAATTCTTCTATCTTGTATCTGCACAAGATATACAAAATAATCTGTAGAATGATGTTCAAAATATGCAGGTCCAAAAATACTAGGTCCTCTATATCGTATCCTAGTTCAAAACCAGTAACTTCTACTCAGACCTGTTCGTCACCTGAGAAGTCATGCAAAAAGATCAAGTCAACACATGGTTGGTGAGTTCATATAGTTTTATATGAAAATGAATTTGATAACCTATCCAAATGACAACCTTAACCTCACTAACAACCACCTATACTATCCAGTCAAATATGCTTATATATAGAGCATATGTAGCGAACAAGCCCCAGCCACCGTCCCACCACATATCGAACCACATAATATATTGTTGTTAATGATATTTAAGCATTTCATCCCAAATACTGAATCACATACTTGAACCGTTTGAAAATGATAACACTTGAATCTTATGAAAATGATAACCTTTGAACACCCAAAATGACAACCTTAACCTCACTAACAACAACCTATACTATCCAGTCAAATATGCTTATATATAGGACATATGTAGGGGAACAAGCCCCAGCCACCATCCCACCACATAATATATTGTTGATAATGATAATTAACCGTTTCATTGACACCATTGACACACTAGTTCTTTGAGTTCCACAAAATAGAATTTCTGTTCATTCCTTAAGTTCATCACACAATCATGATCAACCATACATTTGTAGAAACATTTCAATAAAATCTAAGACCTAACGATTGGGCCCTGGTCAACTCGAGTAGACTAGTCTAGCAATCAAGGTTCTTTGTAGTAAAGGAGATCTGTAAATCTTATCAAACAAGCGACCTATAATCAATCAGTATAGCTAGGACATATCTTGATATACAGGCTTTTTAGTTCTTTAGATCGTCCGTAATTCGTATAGTTCTTTAGTTCTTTGGCATATGTTATCTTTGAGTATTTCCCAAATGTTCCTCGAAACTGATTTTGGGAATACTGTAAATATCATCAAACATGCGTCTCATATTCGATCAGTCTAGCTGGGACATCTTTCAAACCTGAGATTGGCACATGCTATCTTTGATATTTCCCAGTCAAACCTTTGGAAAATGGTTCTTTGTACATAGTTCTTTGAAATAGATCTTTAGTTCTTTGACAACACACCATTGAAAAGAGTTCTTTGAGTAGACCGTTAGTTCTTTGAAAGTAGTTCGTTGTTTTAGATCTTTAGTTCTTTGAAAATAGTTCTTTGGTTTAGATTAATCACCTATTCATAATGAATAGATACTCATTTTATAACCCTATAAATGGATTACCCAAACACAATCCAGGATAAACATTATACATATGAAACATATATTAAATAAAAGCATTTAGGTAAATATATTCCAAAGAAAATAATTTACGCATGCTTCTTAGCCTCGCGTTTATAAAACAAAATGTTCAAAAACAAAAAAAGGGGCAATGAACTCACCTGTGTTGCTAAGAATTGAATCACAACAGATAATGCGTGCTCGTTAATTGTAGCTTAAGTATCTTCAACACCTGAGGTGTTTTAAGAAGATTCGAATACTGTGAGTATTTATAATAGACGAATTCTAGGGTTTTGGTCTCGGTGTGCAACTAAGTGTCCTATGTACCCTCTAATGTGTTACTAAATTTCTCTAAGTTATTCCAATTTGTCATACCCTTACCCTTATCTGATAAAGACTTAAGCTTGTTTACAAAATAAAAGACGTAATCTTTTCATAAATCATCAACTAAAAACTCTTAGTTGAATCATAACATTTTACATTTAGTAAATCATTTAAGTTATTTTAAAATATCAAATATGTGTATATATTATAAATCGTTATATTTTTGTAAAATACAAATTATTTTTATGAAACTTATAAGTTAAACGTGTTGGGACTTAAGTTTACCCAAGTGGCTTAATCACTAAGCACCTCAATAGTTCTTTGTTATAGTTCTTGATTATTGTCCCTTGTTGAATTGATTATCGATTAATTTGAACAACTCAATTGATCATCAACTTAAGTGAAAACTCCAAGTATTGGTTGTTGGCATCTAAATGACACCGTTCCAATACTTAGTTAAAGTGAACTCTTTTTGTTACCTAGCACAAAACATGACTTAGTTTTAAACCATTGACATGTTTTTTAAACTATGGCTTATAATCAATCATTTGTTTCAACGATTACCTATGTTTTTAACCCAAAGTTTAAGTAATATGGATTAAAGTAGCATGCCCAATTGCACCCAAAACTAATTTCATTTCATACTATTTTGGATTTACCACATTTTAACTTCATCTTGGAAGTTATATTAATTCTCACGGTGGTTATGTGGCCCACCACTGAATTCTAATTTTTTTAGTTTTTGAATGAGTGGTGTATTTCTTGACCTCCTTATTGTTCTCGGTCAACATTCAACCAAAAATGTGTTCTCGGTCAAACAAAGAGTTTTCGGTCAAAGGCATCAACAAAAAAAAAGATTCTCGGTTGATGTCGTCTTCAACCTCCGTTTCCAATCCCATATTTGCATGTTTTCAACAAAAACATCATATCTTAAGTCATTTTTAACTCAAATAATTCATAAAAACCCATTTTAAAGTGAATCTACCAAGGCTTAGTGAGATAAAATAGGGTTCTATGGTCATTCATTAGGGTTTGGCAAAAACCCTGAAATTACTAAAGTTTGAGCTCACATTACCTCCAAATCAGCGGGTTCCAAGCTCGATCTGCTGTACTTTCACGTTCTCCTCGTCAATGGTTTCGATTTGGTAGCTAGTTTGCTCAATTTGAACAAGAATTGAAGGAGTTTTGATGATTTTTGTGAAGGAAAAATCTAGAGAGAGAGATGGACGGGTTTAGAGAGAAAGTTGGTAGGTGAAATGAGAAATGACATTTAATGCCATAATAAATGTTTTCAACATGTGGGTGCTTTCGGGCTCGTTCGGTTCCACTCGCTTTCGAGTAGAAACGTCGGTTTCGTTTCGTTTTCGTAACGAACGTATCGGTTTTAAAACTAAAGTTTGTAAATTTATTTTAGGTGGTAATTCCTAGTAAATTAACTAAATATATTTCGTTTATTTTAATTTTCTGAAAATATTTAAATTACAGTTTAAATAAGAACGTACAGTCGTCGCGCGTATTCGTTCGAATCGTCACCCGTACGAATACTACGATAACTATACTTTTCGATATAGTTTTCTAATTATTGGAAATCAGTCAAAACGTTAAACTTTTAGATATATTCGTTCAGATCGTCACCTGTACGAACAATCCGACAGTTTAGCATTCACGTTACGACATCCGCTGTTGTTTTGTTTTGGTAAGCCTCTCATACGTTTATACATAATAGAATCCTAACAAGCATTCCTGTAATTGATCTGTGTTTTCAAATATGTTTCTGACTATTAAACCGTGGTTTTTGAACTCTGTTTCTGTAATGAATATGAAATAATTCTTTATCGACATCAAATGAATATAGTATGCAAGTAATACACATAAATCGTACATGAATTACTGTTCATGTTACTGTGTAGATCACTGTTCCGGTTACGTTTCCGGCACTGATGTTACACAGGGTTTTAGACAAGTTGAAGGAATTGATTATGATGAAGTTTTTGCACATGTGGCGTGACTGGAACCAATTAGACTTTTCCTTGCTTTTGCCGCTCACAAAAAGTTTAAAGTTTTTTAGTTGGATGTAAAATCTGCATTTCTGTATGATTCGTTGAAGGAAACAGTGTATGTTTGTCAGCCACCAGGCTTTGAGGATCCTATCCATCAGGATCAGGTTTACCTCTTGGACAAAGCACTGTATGGTCTTCATCAGGCTCCGCGTGCCTGGTATCAGACTTTATCGACTCGCCTTATTGAACACAGATTCAATAGGGGTCAGATTGACAAAACTTTGTTCTTTCGAGAAAAAGGCAAGGACATTCTTCTTGTTCAGATTTATGTAGATGATATCATTTTTGGATCTACTGATGAACAAATGTGTTTGGATTTCAAAGAGGTGATGATTGATAAATTTGAGATGAGTGCTATGTCAGATATCAAATTTTTTCTGGGTTTACATGTTGATCAAACTGATAATGGAATTTTCATTCATCAGACAAAGTATATTCAAGATGTGCTAAAACGGTTTAGCATGCTTGATTCAAAACCAATTTCCACGCCCATTCAACCTAATCACGGGATTGAGCCTGATATTAAGGGGGAGTTGATTGATCCTACACTTTATCGTGGAATTATTGGAAGTTTGATGTATATGACTGCCTCAAGACCAGATATTGTGTTTGCTACAAGTATCTGTGCAAGATATCAATCTAAATCTAAAGTGTCACATCTGATTGCAGTCAAGAGAGTACTTTGTTATCTGAAGGGTACACCAGACACCGGTCTGTGGTATTGATGTGTGCAAAGTAGTTTGATTAAAAATAATAAAAATTACAACTATCCTATACACTAAGTAATACTCTAGACTCTCTAAACTAAACTACTAACAGGCAAGTGAACCTATCAAAAATAGTAAAGAAAAGTAAGTCCGGATATCGAACCCACAGACTTCTATAGAAAATGCAAAATAGATTCAAGAACTTATCTATGCAAATTTACTTGATTAAAAGAATGGTTTAAAAGGGGGGTTTTACTAATTAATTAAAATAAATTGATAACCTATGAAACTGGATTAAGACTAAGTAAGGGAAATGAAACAATAAGTCACAAATGATGAGATGACTACCTAGGGTTTACTCTATACATGTCCAATGCCTTTTAGATTGATTACGGAACTATTGTGGAACCGGGATCTTTTATTTTTTACTAATAAACAATTTAGAGTATCTTCAACCTTTCTCAAAGATTTCAACTAAGATGTCTATGAGTCATTTAATTACCGGCTTAAGTTAGTTACTCTCACAAGTTAACCAACCCATCAATGACATATCCTAAAGACCATCTACCTCACGGAAACGAAAGTCTCAATACCCAAACATGTGTACATGATAATAAGGAAAATCAGCTTGGATTTAGTTTGCAAGATTATGTTCAATTAAACTAATCTTAGTCTTTTCACAAAGACTTTGACTAGTAACTAAACACTCAAGACAAACTAACAAACTCTCACCTCAGGGCTTTTGAATTTGGTTAAACATTTAGTTTGTTTATTACCTAATTAACATTCCTATGAATTACTACGTCTACCAATCCATTCACTAATCAAAAACACCAGGTAATTGATCTAACATGCACCTATTATATGAAACACATTCATCAAAGCACATGAGGAATAGATAAATCAAATCAATAAACTAATCTAAACATTCATACACATCCAAGATTAAAATCCAAATCTTTATGTCATTGAAAATCCAAAACTTGTTACACAATCAATCGTTATAGACATTAAACATGCATAATCATAAAACCCTAGGTAGTGTTAATGGTCTAGCCACAAATCATACTGAAAAAATAGCAAGAACTAATGTAAAAACCAGTAACAAACATCATACGAATGGAAAACAATTCAAGAATAAGAACCAAGTGCGATTACACCCTTCGATTTGCAATCCTCGGGCCTCTCGGTGATGATTCTTGACCTCGATTGCTTATTCCAACCTTCTAGTCGCCTCCCAAGTCGTCTCCAAGCCGTGATGTAACCTAATTTTCTGGTCTTCAGCCGTTTTAATCAACAAATATCGATTTCTGAGTTTTTAACCCTGTCGCGCTACGCGACAGGCACCTTGTAACCCCTCGCGCTTCGCGAGGCTTCACACTACCCGACAAAACCGTCGGGTCACCCATAATCATTAAACAAGGGCATTATGGTCATTTTCCACCTGACGTACTACGCGACAAGGTTCCTTGTGCCCTTCGTCCAATCGGGAGCTCTTTTTCTTGATCATTTGTGCCAAAATTACAGAAATGTGAAGAACCAGCTTAAATCGAGTCTAAAACTGAATAAAACTGTACAAAAACTTAACAAAAACAAATGGAAAAACAGATGTGTTTTACAACACATGAGGTATCCTAAGGATGATGGAGGATGTAAGACAGATGCAAATTCCACAACTGGTGGTGCACAATTTTTGGGAGAAAGATTAGTTTCTAGGCAGTGTAAAAAGCAAACATCTGTGGCGACTTCAACTTGTGAAGCTGAGTACGTCGCTGCTGCCAGTTGTTGTTCACAAGTATTGTGGATACAACAACAATGAGAGACTATGGTTTGAATTATCTTACAACCCCAATTTATGTTGATAATGAGGCTGCAATTGCTAATACTAAAAATCCAGTGTATCATTCACGTTCTAAACATATTGATATTAGGTTTCATTTCATACGTGATTGCTATGAAAAGAAACTTATTGATGTGGTGAAGATACATACCAATGAGCAACGAGCAGATCTTCTCACCAAGGCTTTTGATAAAAATCGTTTTGAGTATTTACTCAAATTAAATGGCATTAGGGTCATGGGTGAGGTTACTTCAAATCAACTTCCTTCATAATCGATTTAATTAAATTAACATCAGATATTTTTATTTTTTATTTGTTTTGTGTTTTAGTTTTTAGGGGGAGAAAATTTTGAAAACTCAAAAACATTTGAAAAATCCAAAACACAAAAACTTAAAAAAAAATTAAAATTTTAAGAAATTGATTCGACCTAATGAGAAATGATAGTACATTGTAGCAATCGAAAGCACATCAGTATCATACTAGAATTTAAACATAATGTGCATTTACAATTACTTAGTGTGATATGTTGGTAGGTTTATAACTTAGTTAAGATAACATTTGACAAAATTATGATTATATGTTTCGGGAAATAGTTGCTTAGAACAGAGTGCTTAGCTTTGTCCTGAATGAGTGGTGGTTAATCTTACAATATGTTTCCTGAACAAAAATTACTAAATTACTAGTTTTGATCATGTGTTTAATTTTTAAAAGAAATTCTAAATTTTGTTTTTCTTTTGTTTTAGTTTAAAGCTGAAACATTCTTTGTGTATACTTACGTATCGACCTCATTGTTATAGCTTTAAAAAATTCAAATTTGTTTTCTTGGTTTGATTAAGTTTTGGACAATCTCTGCGTATATGAGAATATCGATCTGATTGTTAAAAGATTAATCATAAATTATTGTTTCGTTCATTTTCTAGATCATCTGAGCATACGAAATTATCAACCTTGATTCCATGATTTTGAACAATTTCAATTTGTTTTATATTTTTGTTTTTGCATGATCAAGCTAGTTAAAATTGAATTAAATTGTTTCAAGGACATTATTGTTTGTTTAATTATTCACAAAACGGGGATGTGTTCAAGTAAATGAAGAACACAAAGTATTTGATGGTTTTGTTTTCAATTGATATCTTAACTAAGTAATTAAATTTAAAGAGGATTTAAATACTGACAATCATCTTTGAATTGTAATTTGTTGATATATATTCATTAATTCAATCAGGTTGTGTTGATGATTGTAATGCAATATGATCTCATGTCTGGATCTTTCTCACCAAAAATATTTGTTTGTTTTGGTCATTTTCATATTTCATGATTAGATTTACTACATTTGTAGTGTGTTTAATATAAAATTTGAAAAATACAAAAAGATTTTTGGTTTATATCTGATGTTAAATCAATATTTTTTTGATTATTTTTTTTACCTCTGAAACATTAAAACATTGGTTTGTTTGAAATTTTAAATAAAATTGATTTTTGAAAAGGTTTGCTTGGAGGTTCGTTTGATAGGTTTGTGAAGAGGTTCGTTTATCAGGTTTGCTTAGAGGTTCATTCAACAGGTTTGTTTGAAGGTTCGTTCAAAAGTTTTGTTCATAGGTTCGTATAAATGCAAAGGTTCGTGACTCTGCTTCGTCACTTTCTTCACACTTACAGACACGAACCTTCACACTTTGATTTTGATTTTTTCGATTTTGGATCTTTCAGTATCTTTGCTATGTATCATTAGATTCGGAATTTTCTTGTGATTCTAAATAGGTAAATAGATTGGAGTTTGACCGGCTAGATTTGTAGATATTTTAATTTTTAAGTCTAATTAGTCGAACCTATATTCATGAGTATAAATCTGTTTAAATCAAAAGTTGAGAGAAATTGCTTTTATTAAAGTTGTTAATCTGTGAATGGCGAACCTATGGGTATAATTTCTTTAATCTAATTCATAGATTTGGATTTTGAGTTTAAACTGGAACAGGTTCGTTTGAATTAATATAGGTTCCTTGATTTGAATAGGTTCATTTAAACTTAAATGTTTCGGGCCGAAGCTCTTCAAATTATTGAACCGAACCTTCGTTGGTCAAAGGTTCGTTTGACCATAAGGTTCGCGGTATATTCAAGGTTCGTGAATTTTAAACAGGTTTGTATTGTATATAGGTTCGTCTAAACTAGGTTCGTCACAGGGGGTTCGCTGGTTTCATACTTGGAAAATTTTTTGAATTTTTGAATTTTTATTTTTTAATTTTTAATTTTTTAATTCGTGTTTGGTTTTGTTTATAGGAATGGCAAATCTAACCTTTGGTGATAAACACAATCTATGTGCTTGTCTGGTTTTTGAGAAGATCAAGAATATATTATGCTATCTCCAACTCATGTCACATCTATAGATCACATATTCAGAGTTTCTGAGAGCCAGCTAGGTTGATTACTGTGGATGATTCTTATGTGATTGAAGCTAATGTGATGGGACAAGCCATTAGGATTACTGAAGCTGATATTAGGAGAGCATTGCAGTTTGGTGGTGAACCTGAAGGACTGACTTTGATTCCTGAAAGGTGTATCAAGGGATGCTTCATGAGGATCAGATATTTTGGAGTGTATAGTGAGTATTCAATCAAGAAAGGCAAGTTGCCTTTACAGTACAAGTTTCTAGCTCATGTACTTCTTCATTGTCTCAGCATGAGGAAAGGTACTTTTGATGAGTTGAGAGATTTGATGAGGTCTGCTATGGTGGCTTTGATTCTGAACAAGCCATTTGTGACACCCGGCAATTTCAGGTAAATTGCGACTCTTACATTCTTTACATTTCACATTCATACTTGTTGCATTGCATTTAATTATGTTTAATTAGATGAGTTGAACACAAACAACTACGAAACGATAGTTTGAGGAACTATCGAATCGTACATTGCACATTGGTTGTGGAAACCAAGTGTGGCAAACACAACACTAACACAAAACAATAATTCGGGGAATTATTGAATTGTGCATCACACGTTGATTAGGATTAAGCAAGCGTGCAAACACTTCGTTAGACACGAACACAAACTATCGAAGATAATTCGAGGAATTATCGAAACACACACACGAGTCTCACGAACGTTGGTGATCAATCAAACTTATGTGATATTATATGATTATGTGCTAAACATGCATTATACGCTTAGGATAAACGTTAGGAATCGAGTACGAGCGAAATCGAATCATCGAAATCGAAAAACAAGGATATGGACCCGTCGCGGTACGCGATAATCCCTTGGCGAAAGGCTTCGCTGTACGCGAAGCAAACCGGGAGTCGGGACTCCCGAATCCCATCGCGATACGCGAAGATGATTTTTGATCGGCCTTCGCGGTACGCGAAGGCCATGCAGATCGAAAATATTATAAAAACCAACCCCTTTCATTTTCAGTCGAACTCTTTCCCATTTTCTCTTAACACCCACTCACTTTTGCGACCAAAACCCATCTGAAATCAAGCTTCAACCCCTGTTAACACCATTGGAAGCCATTGTTGGTGATTTGAAGCCATTGGAGCGCCAAAGGGAGTTCTTGGAGGCCATCAACAAGCAAGAGGTTCTTCATCAGCCACTTGTAGCTTCTGTCCAGATCAAATCCATCCACTTAAGAGCGTCTAAGGTAGTTTTAAATGTTTTCCTAGTGTTAGATCGTACATGCAATGGGTTAAAAACCCACATGCAACTCCATTTAGTTATTGTGCTCGAATGTGTTGGTGATTTGATGTGTATTTGATTTAGATTTAATGATTTTATAGTTTAGTGATGTTAGATTTGAGTTTGGTTAAGTTAGGATTGATTTGATAATGATTTTGGTACACTTGCCATAAAAGGAAACTTTTATGTGCAAGTCTTGGATTGGTAATGATCTAGACATGTTAGACATGTCTAGATGTTGTTAAATGTATATTGGAGTGTTTAGAAACACATTTGGATGCTTGATTTTGTCAAAAACATGGTTTTGAATAAACTTGATAAATATGGAAACTTTTAAGAATCAAAAGAGGGCTTTTGATGTTTTAAAGTGTTTTGATGAACTTTGAGTATTGGAATATGCTTAAGAATGATTTCTAAGCATATTGGAAACTTTGATTTGTGAAAACGAGTTTTTAAACGGATACTTTCCAAATAAGGAAACTTCATTTGGGCAAAACGGCATAAATGGTGATTTATGCGCAAACGACATGTTTTAAGGGTTTAAACGTATTTTACAAACACATTAGAAGTGTTAACTTAATGAAATGGGATTTCATAACCACACTTTCCTAAATTGGAAACTTTCTAAAAATGGAAACTTGTATGATTAGAGTCATAGGAAGCATATAAGTGTCCTACTTGTGCTTGTGACACATTGGATGGTCATAACACAACCATCATGTCACCAACGATTCGTTGAGTCTCACTAGTCAACACACGCACTCGGTTGAGCACACAGACACTTGGAGTTGTATGGGTTACAACACACCACGAAACACATACTCACACCTATATGGTTATAGGTGCATACTAGCAGGTGCTAGCTTTCGCAAGACGCGAACACACAAACACACCGGGACTGCTGTAACAGGTGAGTTCACGGCCCCTTTTTATATTTTCTACCTTTGGGGGAGAAAATATAGCATTCAACTGTTTTTGAACAACATACTTTTGGTTACTTTTGTACATGCAAATATCGTATATGCATATGTGTGGCATTCATCCACAAACTGATAAGTCCTCATTAAACACACCTCGAACCGTTAATAGCGCGTTGCGCTTAGCGTGGTAATTCTGAATAGTACTATTTGGCCTGACAAGCCCTACTGTTGCGAGCTGTATGGCCACCCTGACTGGAGGTCGGAACAGTGCATAATTGACCAAACAACATTGCCATATCTTGGATGGATATGGCGGGAGGCAGCATGTTAGCTTCGGTTGCGAACCCGCATATGGTATAACTCATATTGACTAGCTATCAATGGATATTGCATTGTATTGAAATGTAGACCTGCATAACATTTACTTTAAACATTTGATGTTTATTGCTGACATAAACCTTTGTGTTGACCCTTTACTCACATGTTTTCTCAGGTAACTAAGGCACGCGCACAAGGAATAGGAAGCTAGGCTGGAGTTGCATGCATCTGTTTAAGAGTCTTAGTTTATTAAACTTTTGTTATCATTTTGTTATGCCATGTATTGCTTAGACATCTTTAATCGCTTCCGCAAACAATAAACCTATGTTGTTTTGAAAACTTTTATGTAACGCTTCCGCAAATTATGAACTTCATCTATCTTGATATTATTAAACTTCCGCAACTCTGATTTTTCAAAACTATTTTATCCAAGTAAATGGATGTACGTATGAAACCAGACATGCAGGTCTCGCAACACAGTGTGACCGGAGACTGCGATCCTGCAAGATCAGCCAGCCGTCGCGCCGCCGTCCGGGACGTGAAACATGTCATGCACACCAATAAGTTCATCTGGTAATCTTAGTATGTACGCCACAGAACCGATACATTTAATGATCTCGAACGGTCCCACGTATCATGGTGCTAATTTGCCTTTCTTTCCAAAACGGAATACGCCTTTCCATGGGGATACCTTTAACATGACGCGGTCTCCCACTTGGAATTCCAATGGATTGTGCCGTTTGTCGGCATTGCTCTTTTGCCTGCTTCAGGTTGCTTGTAGCCTTTGTTGAATCTGAGTAATCTTATCGGTAGTTTCTTGAATAAGCTCTGCCTCAGTTATTCGATCATCTCCCACTTCAGTCCAACAAATCAGCGATCGACATTTTCGACCATAAAGAGCCTCGAACGGTGCACATCCGATGCTGCTATGTTAACTGTTGTTGTAGGAGAATTCGATAAGTGGCAAATGAGAGCCCCAATTCCCACCAAAATCTAAAACACAAGTTCTCAACATGTCCTCCAGGGTCTGTATCGTACGATCGCTCTGACCGTTCGTTTGTGGATGGTAAGCGGTACTCAGATTTAAGTGCGTCCCTAGAGATTTCTGCAATGATTGCCAGAATCTTGATGTGAATCTGTTGTCTCTATCTGAAATGATAGTCAATGGCACACCGTGACGTACCACTATCTCGTTGATGTATAGCCTTGTCAGTTTATCCATCGTGTAGGTCTCACGCATTCGCAAGAAATGAGCAGATTTGGTTAATCGATCAACGATAACCCAAATAGTATCATGACCACTAGAAGTGCGGGGTAGCTTGGTAATAAAGTCCATAGCTATTTGTTCCCACTTCCAAAGCGGAATCTCCGGCTGTTCGAATAAACCTGACGGTTTCTGGTGTTCCGCCTTCACTTTTGCACACATAAGGCATCGACCAATATACGGCTATGTCTTTCTTCATACCCGGCCACCAGTAAAATCCCCGTAAGTCTTGGTACATTTTATTAGCGCCCGGATGCACAGAGTACTTGGTTTTGTGTGCTTCATCAAAGGTAAGCTTTCTCAATTCATCCACTGCAGGAATCCATACACGATCCTTGTAGTAGATGACTCCATCAGGCTTTGTTTCAAATTACTTTTCTGCTCCACAATCCAGTTCTTTCTTCAGGTTTCCTCGTTCAACTGCCTCTTGTTGTGCTTGAATAATTTTGTCGCGTAAGCTTGTCTGCACAATCATTCACATTGCTCTTACAAGCAAGGGTTTGACACGTTCCTTCCGACTCAAGGCATCAGATACAACGTTTGCCTTGCCCGGATGGTACCTGATTACACAATCGTAATCATTTAGAAGTTCTACCCAACGTCGCTGTCGCATGTTCAGTTCTTTCTGATCGAATATATGATGCAGACTCTTGTGATCAGTAAATATAGTACACTTGGTGCCACATAAGTAATGTCTCCGAATCTTCAATTTGAATACAACTGCTCCCAGTTCCAGATCATGAGTGGTGAGGTTCTTCTCATGAATCTTTAGTTGTCTCAAGGCATACGCAATGACTTTGTCCCGTTGCATTAGTACACAGCCGAGTCCCTGATGGGATGCATCACACTACACTACAAAGTCATCACAACCTTCTGGGAGAGATAAGATCGGAGCATCACATAGCTTTTGCTTCAAAGTCTGAAAGGCGTCTTCTTGCTTCTGTTCCCTATCAAACGGCTCGCTTTTCTGTGTTAACTTGGTGAGCGGCAGGGCTATCTTAGAAAAGTTTGAGATAAACCTTCTATAATAGCCTGCTAAGCCTAGAAAGGACCGTATCCCCGTCGGTGTCTTCGGAGTATCCCAGTTCTTTATTGCTTCAATCTTGGCAGGGTCTACGTGTATTCCCTCAATGTTGACTACGTGACCCAGGAATTGAACTTCTCTTAGCCAAAATTCACACTTAGAGAATTTGGCATAAAGCTTCTCTTCCTTTAGCAGCTCCAAGATCTTCCTGAGGTGCTGTTCATGCTCTGCTTTTCTTTTAGAACAGATCAGTATGTCATCAATGAAGACAATGACAAACTGATCCCGATACAGCTTGCTCAGCCCAGTGGCCTAGTCGGCCACAGCTATTGCAGCTTCTACACTTCACAGCAGCAGGATGGTGAAATTTGCATTGTGCACACTGAGGATTCACTCCAACAAAGTGTTTGGGTGTAGCATTAGTAGGTACTGCAGGAGCTTGTCTCAGAGGGGTGGCCATCACATAGTTCTTGACGACCTTTTGTTTCTTCTTCTGATGATGTTCGGGCTTCTTTGACAATCCTTATTTAGCTTTACCCGAGTCTTTCTTCAGAACTCCTGATTTCACCATTACATCAGTGAGTTTAGCTGATAGGGAGATGGCTGAATCTAGAGTTGCAGGGTTTGCAGCCAGTACAATGCCATGAATGCATAATCCTCCCACATATCTATCAATCAGCTTTTCCAGAGTCGGCACCATCTCCGGCACCAAAGCTACCAGCTCATGATAGCGAGTAGTGAAAGTCATGTGATCTGCCCCCTTCATCACATGAGTGGACAGTTCAGTCTCTAGCTTTTGAACTTCATGCTTTGGACAGAATTCGTTCCTGAGAAGGATTTTGAAATCTGCCCAAGTCATAGCCAATGCTTCTTCCCTGCCTCTAGCTCTTATCTGAGAGTTCCACCATGTTAAGGCCCGCTTGCTGAAAGATCCAGCAGCGTAGCGAACCTTATGGTGTTCTCGACAACCACTAATGTCTAGTGTGGTCTCCATCTTCTCTAGCCATTTGATTAGTCCACCAGCTCCTTCAAAACCGCTAAAGCTTGGCGGCTTGCATCCTACGAATGATTTGTAGGAACAGTCTGAAGTAGTGCCGGTGTTTCCACTCGCTTCCCCCGTAGTTTGCCCAGAATTGTTACCATGACCTTGAATCCTGTTGATCATCTCTGGGATAACATCCTTCAGCTTGTTAGTCAGCTGACTGCCAAGTAATGTTGCCAAAGCAACGGTACTAGGATCGAGAGCAGGAGTTGCATTCGGGTTTGGAGGAGGAATGAGTGGAGGAGGAGGTGGCGGTGGTGGTGAATCAGGTGGTGTAGGTGTTGATTAGTGAGGTCACTGCGATGGCGGTGGTAACAGAGGAGGCTATCTTCTAGGCGGCATTCTGATCATAACCAAAAGAATATTGGTTAGTGCAGTGATCGAATGAAGAAGACACAGTGCAAGCATAAATCCTATGTTCTCTACATGAGGGTCCCTAAGTTATAGTCTAGGCCAAACCGCTTTAAGTAAATGACCTATTATTCTTTATAACCTTGAGCTCTGATACCAATCTGTCACATCCCGAGCCGGCGGGTTGGATCGACTTCCCCGAAGGGCAGAAGGTTCCTGGGGCGCGATATCGTGAGTGATAATCGTGATGATCATATTGTTTACGTAGCATCAACATTGAGAATAACTAAAGCACAGTATAGCATTAAACTAGGATTACAAAGTTAAATTACAATTGTCAATGTTTGATAATGTAACTAAGTAAACCTATCAAAAGAATCAAATGTTTACTATCTTGTAACTGTACAAGATATCAAAAGTGATTCACAACAATCACAAAATATGTGCTTCCCAAAAACTACTAGGTCCTCTAACTGGGCATCCTAGCACGCATTCCTGAGCCTTAGCTTAATCATGTACATCACCTGAGAAAGCACGTAAGAAAACAAAGTCAACATAATGGTTGGTGAGTTCATATAGTTTTAGTATTTGAAAAATAGCTTTTGCAAACCTTTTCAGTAACAACCTTAACCTCATTAACATCACCTGTATTATCCAATTCGGTATGCTTATGTATAGGGCATACGAAAGGGTCGAGCCTACAACCCGCCCATACTCCATCCCACCACATACTAAACTGCATATGATAGTGTTGTTACTGATAATTAAGCATTTTACCTACCATCCAATCCCATTTCCATCATAGCTTTAGCGTTCTGTTTAAAAGTTTACAACATGCACACAATAGCATTTGCAAGTCGAGTTTCAGAGTTACCTTTATGGACAACTGAACACCTTAAGGAATCCAGTATCAATCCATATCAGAACTTTATAAGGGATTTCCAATGATGACACTAAGTAAGCTAAAGAAACAAGAATCATCCTTGTCGTTCATCACAAAACATGGATGGATAATGAGGGATCACTGTATGGGAAGAACTGAGAGGCCAACAGTCAACTCCTCAAAGTCCTGACTATGAAGAACACCCTATGGCCACCACTGAGAGGCAAGTCGGTCCGTTCTACAATAGCCGATAGCTTTAGCATACAAGTTTATTGCATTCACATAGCCTGACATTTACGTATCTTGTGCACAAATACCAGCTTTGCATTAGCATAGTTTAGAATTTACGTATTTCATGTGTACAGTACTAGCTTTGCATTAGCACAGTTTAGCATTCACGTACCAAGTGTACAGATACTAGCTTTGCATTAGCATAGTTTAGCATTTAAGTATCTCATGCACAAATACTAGCATTCACATAGCCTGGCATTTACATATCTTGTGCACAGATACCAGCTTTGCATTAGCATAGTTTAGCATTTACGTATCTCATGCACAAATACTAGCCTGTTGTCTTAGCATTTCAAGCCTATCAAGCATACAAGAGTCTAAAGCATTTCAAGCGCTTCAAGCATTCGAACATATCAAGCGTATCAAGCATATTAAGCATAGAAGTCTTTCTGACTTTGAGCATTCAAGTTTTCAAAGTTAGTTTATAAAAGCATTTCAATGTTTTAGCCTTTGTATCCTTTCCACATTAAAATCATCCAGGGTTTTGAGCAAATCAGTATAAAAGTATATCGCATTAGCATGTAGTCTTAGCATGTAGCATTAGCATGACGCATGAAGGTTAAATGTATGAAGCGTTAGCATTTAGAGTAAGTCTTAGCTTTTAGCTTTTAGAATAAGTGTAATAAGTAATGGCATTACTATTAGCCTTATGAATAAGTATAAAAGCTTTTACGAAACATTTAAACATCTGTTTAAAATGTATAAACATGCTTCTCAGTCCCGAAGTAAAATTCAAAATAGTTTGAAAAGGGACAATGAACTCACCTGTGTTGCTAAGTATGAATTACCACAGATAATGCGCCCTCGTTGATTGTAGCTTAAGTATCTTCAACACTTGAGTTGTTTTAAGAGATTCGAATACTATAAGTCTTTATAATAAGCATATCTGTGACACCCGACAATTTTGGGTAAATTGCAACACTCATTTCACATCCATACTTGTTGCATTTCATTTAATTAAGTTTAATTAGATGAACTAAACACAAACACAAAACAATAATTCGGATTATTATTGAATTGTGCCTTATTCGTTGATTAGGATTAATCAAGCGTGCAAACACTTCGTAAACACACAAACACGAACCATCAAAGGTAATTCAAGGAATTATCGAAACACACACGAGTCTCACGAACGTTGGTGATCAAACAATAACCGAACTTATGTGCTTATATGCTAAATATGTGTTAGACATTTAGGACAAACGTTAGGAATCGAGTACGAGCGTAATCGAATCAAAGAAATCAAAAAACAAGGAAATGGACTTGTCGCGGTACGCGACGGACCTTGGCGACAGTCTTCGCGGTACGCGAAGAAAACCGGGAGTCGATACTCCCGAATCCCATCGCGATACGCGAAGAAACATTTTGATCGGCCTTCGCGGTACGCGAAGGCCATGCAGATCAAATTTCTTTATAAAACCAACCCCTTTCATTTTCAGTCGATCTTTTTCCATTTTCTCCGAGCTTGTACTCGGTATCTCGACCAAACCATCTGCCAAACTCACCCCAACCTCTGATAAACCATCTCCTTCTTCCTTGTGGTGATTTTGGACCATTGGAGCTTCAAGAGGAGGTATTGGAAGCCATCAACACGTGAAAGGGACATCTCCAGCCACTTCCAGGGCTTGTTACACCTGCTACAACTCGAATCCTAGCTTCTAAGGTAGTTTTACATGTTTATCTAGTGTTAGATCGAACATGCAATGGGTGAAAACCCACATGCATGAACATCCGTCCACATGCAACTCCACGTGGCTATTGTGCACGAAATTGTTGGTGATTTTGTGTGATATTGATATGAATCTACTGATTTTTGAGTATAGGATTGTTTAGATTTGAGTTTGGATGAGTTATTGTTGATTCGATGCTGATTTAGGTACACTTTCCATAAAAGGAAACTTTTATGTTGCAAGTCGTATATTTGTGATGATCTAGACATGTTAGACATGTCTAGATGATGTCAAATACATATTGAAGTGTTTAGAAACACATTTGGATATTTGATTTTGTCAAAAACACGATTTTGTGTAAACTTACTATTTATGGAAACTTTTCAAAATCAAAAGAGGGCTTTTGATGTTTTGAATGTTTTGGTAAACTTTGATTATTGAAACATGTTTAAAACTGGTTTTTAACATGTTTAAAACTTGGATTTGTGAAAACAAGCTTTTAAACGAGAACTTGCTATTTTAGGAAACTTTGTTTGGGCAAAATGGCATAAATGGTATTTTATGGACAAACGGTTTATTTTAAGTGTTCACATATGTTTTTACAATCATACTAAAGTTATTAGTGTTATGAAATAGGATTTCATAACCATACTTTCCAAAAATAGGAACTTTCTAAATATAGAAAGTTTCCCGAAACAAGAACATTATGATTTTCAAACTTGATTTCGTGAAAACAGTATGAGTTGAGTCATAGGAAGCATTTTAGTGTCTTACTTGCACTAAGACAACTTAACCCAACAACCGTGTCACCAACGATTCGTAGAGTCAACACAAGTCAACACACACCACACTCGGTTGAGCACACCGATACCTGCAGTTGTATGGACTACAACACACCACATAACGCATACTTACACCTATACGATTATAGGAGCTTACTAGCAGGACTGCTAGCTTTCACAGTCGTCAACACCACATAAACCGGAACTACTTTATCAGGCGAGTTCACGGCCCCTTTTTATCTTTCTACCTTTGGGGGAGAAAACATTGCATACAACTGATTTTGATCAACATACATACTTTTGGGTACATTGGTACATACTTATATCGTATATACATATGTGTGGCATTCATCCACAAAACTGATAAGTCCTCATTAAACACATCTCGAACCGTTAATAGCGCGTAGCGCTTAGCGTGGTAATTCTGAATAGTACTATTTGGGCCTGACAAGCCCCACTGTTGTGCGCCGTATGGCCACCCCGACTGGAGGTTGGAACAGTGCATAATTGACCAATAAACATTTCCATTGTCTAGTTGGATGGACATAGCGGGAGGCAGCATGTTAGCTTCGGTTGCGAACCCGCATATGATATATAAAAACTGCAAAACATTTACTTTAAACATTTTGATGTTTACTGCTGATACAAACCTGTGCTCTCACCAACCTTTGTGTTGACCCTTTAACTCGCATGTTTTCTCAGGTAACTAAGGCACGCACACAAGGATAGGATGCTAGGATGGAGTCCCATGCATCAGCTTTAGTGTCTTAGACAATTTAATAACGATTGACATTGTTTTGTTATGTAATGTTAAATACTTAAACCGCTTCCGCACTACTACTCTTTAAGTTTTGAAAACTGTTAATCTTATGCTTCCGCAACTGGTAATTACAATGTTGTTTTCATAACTTAAACTTTTTACTTCCGTAACTCTGATTCTACTAAACTGTTTTATCCAAGTTATTGGATGTACGTATGCAACCAGACATGTAGGTCTCGCAACATTGTGTGACCGGAGACTACGATCCTGACAATCTGTTGTTGCTCGCGCCCCAGAAGGGACGGGATTTCTCGGGGTGCGACAATATCTAGGGTTCTTGGTCTTTGCGTGCAACTAAGTGTCCTATGTTACTAATGTGTTGCTAGAATTTCATCTAACTATTCTAAATGTATTACCCGCTTATAAACATTATCCCATGAATAGTTGCTATATAAACTTTAGTTATGTAAGGCTTATGCTAGTTGTAATCAAGATGTTTAATTAAGACATTTTAACCAATTCAATTTAGGTTAAGTATTTAGTTAGAAATCAATTATTTCATTTTGAAACATTTTGAGTATATAATTTATAAATCGTTTTATTTAATTAAAACATAATTTAATTTAGCTTGTTAGACTTAGGTTAATTTCATTCAATTAACCTTTGGGTTCGTATTAGCTTTTGACTTTCCCATGATTCTTGAATCACCCTTGTGTATAACTTAGCTTAGAGAACTCCAAGGAACTCTCTAATTTAGTTATATGATTGCATAGAATCACTAAGTGTTGGATGTTGGAACCTAATCCACACCCACACTTAGTTACTTCCTTGCTCCTTGTAATTCATGCTTTATGTTTGTAATAGTTAAAATCCTTAGTGTTATTGCATAAATCCTTGTTTAACTTCAACCCCATGTGATAGACAAGATATATGTTCAACATTTGTTTAGCCAAGTATTGGTGACTTAATCTTTAACATGAAAAGCTTACTAGCTTATCACCTTTATTTAAAACTAGTTTAGCTTCTTATTAGGAAAACCCTAATAATTTCCCATGCACACACACACTCCACGCATGCACACACACACCTCAAGCCCTAATTGAGTTTGCTTAGTCTCCACCCCATGTCTTGAGCCAAATGGGCCAAGACCCGACCGAAGTAACATGACCGAAAGACAACAGCTTGGGCCGAATGGGTAGGCCACCATAGGGGGTGTCGATCGAATGAACTAGGCCGCATGGGAGGGAGCCGAACGAATGGGTTGGGCCGACTGTGGGCAGCTTCGGCTAATGCCTTTCGACCGAATGAGGTTTGGTGACCGAATGAGCACTGGCCGACCGAAGGGGGTGTTAGGCCGATCAAATAGGTTGCTTCGGCTGGAGATGGCCATTCGGCATGAGTTGCTTCGGCCAAGCCATTCGGCGAGTTGGCATGGGCCATTCGACCTGTCGAGTTCTTGTGGCCACAAATCACAAAAAAAATCAGATTCTAACACTAGGTGGTGTATCCCCTTTGTTCCTGTAGTTTTCTAAAGGCTTGTGATGTGTTTTCCCTAAGGTTTGAAGTGCTTAGAACCGGTATTCAAGTGTGGCTCGCACAAGGGTTTCAAACTCTAAACTCATAAGAAATATCTCTTTTTTACCTCGAATCCGATGGTTCAAAGCTTGGATCTGTTGTACTTCCATGATCTACGTGATGTGGTGATTGTTTAGACACCAAAAACACTCGATTTGGTTGAGAATGGAAGGAGATAGAGTGTAGAGAGAGAAAGTGACGGTGATATGAGAGAGAGTGGGTAGTTGGGGAAGAAGAAGAGAGTTTAATGCTCTCTTAAATGCTTCCCAATACTCGGGTGTGTTCGGGTACGTTCGGTTTCGCGTAGAAGCGTCGTTTCGTTCCGTTTTCGTGACGAACGTCTCGGTTTTAAAATAGGATTTATAAAATCAAAATAGGTTGTGATTCCTAGTAAATTATCTAAATATCTTTCGTTTATTTTAAATTTCTGAAAACATTTAATTTATGGTTTGAATCGAATCCTATAGTCGTCGTGCGTATTCGTTCGAATCGTCACCCGTACGTATACGACGATAACTACACTATTCAATATGGTTTTCTAATTATTAAACATCATTCAGAACGTTAAACTTTCAGATGTATTCGTACAGATCGTCACCTATACGAATAATCCGTCCATCTAGCATTCCTGTAACGACGTCCGTTATTGTTTTGTTCTGTTCAACCTCGCATACGTTTATACAAAATAGCATATTAACAAGCATTCGTGTGTCAATTCAATGTTGTCTGATATGTTTCTGACTGTTAAACCGTGAGATTTAATCAGATTGATGAAACAATTGCTTAATAGTTTAGTATCAAGCATTACATGATAATAGCATACAAATAGTTCACATAGTTAGTACCTGAGTTACTGTTTAGATCACTGTTCCGGTAACGTTTCCGGCACTAATGTTACAAAGGCCTTGGTGAGAAGGTCTGCACGTTGGTCATTTGTGTGTATCTTCACCACATCAATGAGTTTCTTTTCATAGCAACCGCGTATGAAATGAAACCTGATATCAAGGTGTTTGGATCGCAAATGATACACTAGGTTTTTAGTAATAGCAATGGCATTCTCATTATCAACATATATAGGGGGTACTAAGAAAATTCAAACCATAGTCTCTCATTTGTTGTTGTATCCACAATACTTGTGAACAACAACTGGCAGCAGCTACGTACTCAGCTTCGCAAGTTGAACTAGCCACAGAAGTTTGCTTTTTACATTGCCAAGAGACCAGTCTTTCCCCCAAGAATTGTGCACCACCAGTTGTGTAGTTAGCATCTGTCTTACATCCTCCATAATCGGAGTCATTTTAGGCATTGAAGAAAAAGTTAAGTTATCATCCTTAGGATACCACAGACCGGTGTCTGGTGTACCCTTTAGATAACGAAGAATCCGTTTAACTGCTATCAGATGTGACACCTTAGGTTTAGATTGATATCTGGCACAGATACTTGTAGAAAAGCAATATTTGGCCTTGACGCAGTCAGATACATCAAGCTTCCAATAATTTCACCATAAAGGGTGGGATCAATCAACTCCCCCTTAATATGAGGCTCAATCCCGTGGTTGGGCTGAATGGGCGTTGAAATGGGTTTTGAATCAAGCATGCTAAACCGTTTTAGAACATCTTGAATATATTTAGTTTGATGTATGAATATCCACTATTAGTTTGGTCTACTTGTAAACCAAGGAAGAATGTTATATATGACATTGCGCTCATCTCAAATTTATCAATCATCACCTCTTTGAATTCCAAGCACATTTTTTCATCGGTAGATCCAAAGATGATGTCATCCACATAGATCTGAACAAGGACAATATCCTTTCTCTTTTCCTGAAAGAACAAAGTTTTGTCAATCTGACCCCTATTAAACATGTGTTCAATAAGGTGAGTCGATAAAGTCTCATACCAGCCACGCGGAGCCTAATGAAGACCATACAGTGCTTTGCCCAAAAGGTAAACCTGATCCAATGGATAGAATCCTCAAAGCCTGGTGGCTGACAAACGTACACTGTTTCCTTCAAAGAGCCATACAGAAAAGCAGATTTAACATCTAACTGAAATACTTTGAACTTCTGTGGGCTACAAAAGCAAGAAAAATCCAAATTGCTTCGAATCGTGTGTGCAAAAAATTCCTCATAATCAATTTGCGTCATGTCGTTTGCATCACAGCACCCACCGTGCCAATCTTTTTCTCTCCTTTTGGCAAATCTACCAAATGCCAAACCCCCAATTTGCGCAATTGATTCAATTCCACTTGCATAGCCTCCACCCAGGCAGGCTCACGCAAAGCTTCATTCTCAGTCTTTGGCTCTATTTGAGAAATAAATGCTGATTGCATCCAGAGCTCTTGACCGCCATGAGTTTTCTCTAACTCAACATACATACTTTCCTCTTTGTAACTTGATGATGTGTCTGCACGCCTACACTAGGATCTCCTATAATTTGATCAATTGGATGATTGACATGAACATGTGTGACAGGAAATTGCGGGATAACCACATCATGACCAAGATTGTTGATATTTTGATCTGGATCTTGATCATACGAGACAGCATCTTCAAAAATCTCATTTTCATCCTCTGATAACCAATCATCATTAATAACCTATGAAGTACCTTCCCCATGTGGTATAAAAGCTTCATCTTAAGGTTAATGAGAAATTCCTTGTTAATCTAATTCTGCAAATTATACAACATTTGTAAGGTTATTTCATAATCATAAACAGTTGAAGACATATTAAAAGACTCAAACAACTTATTGTAATCGAAAAGCCAATGTGGACCCTTCCCATTTGGTATAGGTGTATGTCGTTGGATATCCACATGATACCATAATTCCACAACACCCGTACATTTGTCAAACACACGTTTGTTTGGAAGACTATAACTGAGAAAAAAACCCTCTTCAACTTTAGAATTGAATTTTGAATCTGTCTTCAGCATTGTACAAGGAGCCCCAAAAGGTTCCAAGGTTCCAGATTGGGCTTCCGATTCTGAAGCAATTCATAACAAGTTTTATTATGTCTTTTGATAATTAAAACTCTGTTAAGGGTAAACAAGTAGTAGCCACAGCTTCACTCCAAAAGTAATGGGAAGTTTAGAATCGCTAGCATCGTTCTTGCAGATTCAATCAAAGTCCTATTCTTCTTTCAGTAACACCATTCATTTGACGCTCATATGGGCACTAAATTGCGGTTGAATGCCTTTGGAAGTACAAAATTCCTCCATTTGATGATTTTTGAACTCAGTCCTATTGTCAGATCTTATACGTCTCACCCTCAACTTATATAATGTCTCCAACCTATTAATCAACAAAACAAACTTTTCATAAGTTTCTAATTTATGTTTCAAAACCGTAACCCATAAAATCTTGAAAAGTCATCAGTCACCACAAAACAATAAGAATCACCACCTATACTTTCACATTGATAGGTCCAAAAAGATCCATGGTAGAAATTCAAGAGGCATGTCAATAGAAAAAATTTTCTTTGTTTGTGGGACTTCATTTTCTGTTACCCATTTTACATGAGACACAACATCCGGAGGTTTAAAATGTTTTACAGGTACACCGTCAACTAAATGATTTATGTACAAGATGGTTCATCTTCGGATATGTATATGTCACATCTGCCTGTGCCATGAACATGTGTCATGTTCAGTAGCTTTGGACACCAGGCACGTTTCCACATTAGTTATTGTCTCCACTTTTGCCATGTCAAGCACATAAAGATCCTTGCAAAGCTCAGCTGTCATCAGAATCCACTTCTCTGAAATCTTAAATCCTTGCTTGAGCACGTAACATCTCTCTTTGTCAAACATCACTTTGTAATCTTTATCACAAATTGCGATACACTCAACAAGTTGTTAGCTCCTCTTTAAAAAATTAACATTGTCAAAGAAAACTTTCCCATTTGTCAAACTACCAATCCCTGTAATTTGACCTCCTTGTCTCCAGCAAAGTTCACATAGCCTCCCTTCACAAGCTTGACATCTCTTAACAAGTTCAATTCACCAGTCATATGGCAGGAACATCCACTATCAACCATCCATGATTATTAATATGGCCCGTGGATTGTTAACTTGCACAATAAATTAAAAGAAACTTTTCAGTATTCAAAAAGGGTATGACCCCCGCCATTTCGGCGTTGAGTCTCCCGAATGGACCCTGTCCATTCTTTTGTGATGACCTGATTGAATAACCATCATCACTTGTATCCTCCTCTTTCTTAGAAAATTCATCGCCCAATCTGTTCTTGAGTTTCCAAAATGATTAGATCTATTTGGTTGTTTTGATACCGTTTGGACAACTCCGGATCTGTAATTTGAATTCTATTAACAGCTTTATCTATGCAGAATCTAGATAACACCTATATGAATCAAAGACAGCACAATCATGCTTGTAAATATCCTTTTCATTATAATGAAATCAATTACAATTGCACACAGCAAGAACACAGAGTTCTGTTACATACACACTAATCTGAGAATTAAGGTTCTGTCAAGACTTACTACAAAATCAGAAACCTGCAAATATATATATATACAACCATCAAACGAACTATAAGAACCTATAGGTCTCCAGACGAACCAATAGGTCGCTGGACGAACCTTTACAATGCACACACACAGGTTCGTTTGAAACCAAACATAATGCATAGGTTCGTGGCAAGACAAACCTAGCACAACCTATCTCAAACCTTTCCTAACTTAAACAAAACAACTTGAAAGCAATCTATTACAATGTAACAACAAGTGGCCATGCAAAAACAGGACAGGATCAACTCCGGATTCTGGTTCTGGTGTGAGAGGTTAAGGACATCTTGGAGGCATTATGATCACAACCAAAAGAAATCGGTTAGTGCAATGATCGAACGCAGAAGACACAATGCAAGTAAATTCCTATGTCCTATGTTCTCTACATGAAGGGTCCTTAGGTTATAGTCTAGGCCAAACCATTTAAACAAATGACCTATGTTATGTGTGTATGCGCATAGAGGAGTCGGTCACCACCTATCCAGCCACAAGCTGTCACACCACAAGCCGGTGGGCTGGATCGAACTTTCCTGTCGGGTGGAAAGGTCTCGGGGCGCGATATCGAGTGATAATCAAAGTGATCAGTATGTTTACATTGCACATGATATGAATTGAGAAGAAACACTAAATGAAATAGAATTACAAAGTTAAATTACGCCAGTATCATTCATAATTAACAATGTAAATTTAATAACAACATCATAAATTATCTATCTTGTGTATGCACAAGATATATAAATATTTTTTACTAATGATTTTCAAAAATATGCACATCCAAAATACTAGGTCCTCTATCTGGGCATCCTAGTCAAAAGTACGAACTTTCTAGCTAAACTTGTTTCCATCACTGAGAAGTATGCAAGAAAACAAAGTCAATACATGGTGGTAAGTTTCATATAGTTTTTTTATAAAAACCTGTGTACAACCTGACCAAGCGACAAACCTAACCTCACTAACAAAACCTATAATATCCAGTCAAGTATACTATATATAGGGCATATGTAGGGTCAAGCCCAGCAGCCAGCCACCACATGCCGAACCACATAGGATAT